>JBBBDQ010001286.1:2482500-2522500 GCA_037127315.1 Ascarosepion bandense | reverse complement strand
CGTTCCGAGCCGATATCCACTGCACCACATCCTACTGTACGGATCACATAAAACAAATTTAGTTTTGGAAAATTTAAGATGTGCTTGCGAGAGTTTCTCCTAACACCACCGTAAATTGCTGCAGAACTAAATCAGTAACATGAAAATTAGTGTTATATTCTGAAATATCATCGCCAGAACTGTGTCGAATAACAGAAACCATATCACTTGAGAAATACCAAGAGAAGCAACAGACTAAAATGGATAGCACATATAACTCGAAAAGAAATGTATTAAGATTCTGATTTTCCACACCACTTTAAATAAAACATTCCAACGGACGCCTCCTCTACATCAGGGGGAAAATAACAGCTACTGGACTTGGGTAACCTCTTTTCGTAAAAAAAGTGTTTTAAGAAAAAGATTTCATGGCTGCTCGGTCATTGAATGCCAAATGTTTCCTTTTAGGGAAGCAGTTAATATTTTTTTAAGAAGCAGATAACATAAACCTTTTTATGTAAACGTAATGCTTATATATACTAACTTCCCTTAGCAAAGGTCTCCAGTAATGATGCCGTCAGTTGTTATATTAATCAGATAGCTAAAGAAGAAGAAATAATAATAATAATAATAATAATAATAATAATAATAATAATAATACAGTAACATTATGAGAACCTGCAAATTGAAATAACAAAAATGAGAAAACTTAAGATTATCCCTATTGTGATTGATACATTCGATATGATAAGGAAGGGTACCGACAATTAAGTGCCATACGTGATACACGCTTGGGCGATCATGTCTCGAAAGAGACATGACTGACTGGGCAGAAGATTATCCCGTAGTAGGTTGCCATTGTTTTCTGCAGTAGACTGGTTGCCGACCAAGGCTATAGAACCCAATCTGTCCTGTTATTTAACCCATAACTGGAAGGAATAGACGGATTAATACCTTTCACAAGGATATTTGCGCGTAAGTGAATGCAATGAATTCAGCTGGAATTCGAACTCGGCTCCCCGATTTCTCGTTCCGAGCCGATATCCAATGCACCACAAATGTGAGTAAAATTCCTGGACATCAGAGCTACAAAAGTTTTTGCAATACCCGCGAAACCCTCATCATCCAAAAGAAATGTTTCAATTGTGCATAGATGACTCTTCTACACGGAGATTTTTATTCATAAACCGCAGAGGGTACATGTCAATTAGGTAGTTAACATTGCTAGCTGGCAAAATAATACCACACATTATTATTATGTCATTTTTCATCATATTTCGATTTCTGCTTTGGTCTCACTACCAACCAAGTCTGCGGGGAGACCTAAGGCATGTCGTGGCGTGTTGTTATGGCTCCATTTCATGTTTTTCTATCTTCTCTATCATCCCTAGCATTACATAGATAAAGTTTTCCTTAGTGTGTGGGCTGTACTTAATAAGACAATTTTTTGTATATCTCTTACGCTAGGGTTTCCAGGGATTCATTCAATGTGTTGTTTTGTTCCATTTTTTATCATTCCAAGTGCACCTACTATCACTGGCACAAGTTTTGTTTTCAATTTCCACATTTTTTTCTATTCCAATTTCCAGGTTTTTATATTTTGACAGTTTTTCAAATTCCTTGATTGCTATGTTACAATCCGCTGGACAAGCCATATCTATTAATAAACAAGTTTTCTCCTTCTGGTTTTTAACAATAATGTCTGGCCTGTCTGCTTCAATTTTTCTGTCTGTGTAGATGGTGTAATCCCATAGAATGGTTACATCTTCTATTTCTGTAACCGGTGCTGGGTGATGTTCATACCAGTGTTTGTTTACAGATTTATTATTATTATTATTATTATTATTATTGTTATTAAACAATTTATAACACTAATAAGTATCAATAATTCTGCTAAGAAAATGATGGCACGAGAACCTGATGTTTGTCCCCATCATTATTGGAGTACCTAGCGCAGTCCTGAAATGATAAGATTAGAAATTACAAGCAAGAATTGAAACCTTATAGTTGAAAACAACACGTAAATTGGGGCTTAGGCATTTTAAAGACATTTGCTCAGTTGATATTCATTGAAAAACCATTGCTGCTACTAAAACTTCTACAAATAATAATAATAATAATAATAATAATAATAATAATAATAATAATGGTGGCGGTTTGCCGTATACAAAGCGCATCGGAGGAAAAATATTAAGAAAAACTATCGTTGTTCGCAAGACCAACTGAAGCACACCTTTGGAGCGTGACATCATTGTTCTAGTGAATTCTAGAGCGTTCCTTTATTTAACGGTTTTTCAATTTGTTGATAATTCGAATTAAGAACTAATTTTTTTTCTCGTAAACAGACATTTTTCCTTCATTAGAAAGGGAAAAATGAATTAACTTTTTATGAATGTAAAAAAAACAAAGATTGGCCACTAAGGAGATCTGAAATATGAAAGAACAAATACAAGATGTAAAATGAAAGGAAGAAGAGAGAAGTACAGAAGAAAACCCTCTTAATTCAGTTCTTTTGTTCTATAATCACTTGAATTTTAATTGACTTTTTAGATTCTTCCTTTAAATGTTTTCATTATTCTGGAATTGTAATTAGAGTTTTATTTTATTAAGAAAATGGCTCCGAATATAATACATCCGATTTATTGCCAAAGAGCCTTACAAAAATACAGGGAGCTATTTAACACCGTGGATTGAGCAAGTTCTCACCTACAAAATATGACATGTCCACATATGGCCATTTAATATTACGAGGCGTTAACCTCTTAATTCAGTTCATTTCTTCCATAATGATTTGGATTTTAACTGAGTTTTTATATTCCTCCTTTAAATGTTTTAATTATTCTGGAATTGAAATTAGAATTTTATTTTATTAAGAAGTCACCGAATATAATACATCCGATTAATTGCCAGAGAACGTTAAAAAATACAGGGAGCTGATTTAATACCGATAGACTGAGCAGGTTTTTTTTTTTTCTTTTTTTTTTTTTTAATCATTTCACCCCGAGCAAGGCGGAAACGCCACTGATGTGCAGGGGGTTACATAAATGTAAAAAGATTAATTAGAAAAGAGTGAGGAGTACAAGCTAGTTAGAAAGGAACAATAGAAAGCTGAGAAAGCAGGTGCGATGACAGATACATAGGTGGAGAGAAAGGGAAGGTTATACAGGGGAGGGGAGAGAGCTAGAGGCCAGTGGTTAGTAGATGAGTATTAACTTTGCATTTAAATTTCTGGAGGTTGTAGCCGTCAGGAAAGCAAGAATATGGGCGCGAGTTCCACAGGCGCGAGAGAGGAAGCTGCAGGAGTAGAATTGTGGTCTGCATTTGGCTAACCTGACTGTGAATGGGTGGGACCCAGTTGCCAGTCTGGTTGCACGGGTAAACACCTGTTGAGGAGGCATCAGTGACTTAAGCTCATCCGAGCAGAAGCCATGAAAGTATTTATAGAAGAGACAGAGGGAGGTCACATTTCGACGATGGGAAAGTGGTTGCAGTCGAGTCATAAAATATGACATGTTCACACATGGCCATTTGTTGTTGCGAGTCGTAAACCATTACAAAGAGAAAGGTGCAAAGAGATTAATGAAATGTTTAAAGAAATAATAATGCTACACAAGGATCAGATGTCGTCGGATCGTAATTCATTGGATGTGTTGATCTGTACATATTCTGTATTTGAGCTTGAGTAAAATTTCTCATCAGGATCACAGATTTGTCAGCTGCCTGACCTTAAAGAATGTAACATATTTAAGAGGGCTGACGTATTGTGCATGAGTGGGAGTAATGGGTGATAAACATAACAAAGTGTGGAGACTTTCAAGGATAGTTGGGAACACCTTCATTCGGAGACCATTGAAGCGGAGTGTATCACCCGACCTGAAAATATTACAAACTGGGTATCATTTGAAAGATTATCCGATGCTTTTATCATATGTCACGCATTTGGCTGCAATGCATGTGCCTGATATACCATTATCAGACTCAGACTTGACGCTTGTATTGGAATTTGTACATTTGGTGGATGTGCCTTGTGGTTTAATAGATATAGGTTAGGGATAAGAAATTGGAGAACCGAGTTCAAATTCCACTTAAATTCGTTGCTTTCACTTAAGCACAAATACCCGCGGGAAAGGTATTAATCCATCCTTTCTCCCTCCAGCTATGGGTTGAATAGCAGAACAGATTGGGCTCTGTAGGCTTGGTTGCCAACCAGTCTATCATAGAAAAAATGGCAGTCTACTGCAGGAAAAATTTTCTACCTAGTCAGTCATGGATCGAAAAAGACATGATCACCCAATCATCACGTATGTCACTTAAAATACTCTAACCAGTGGGCCACCTATTATGAAAATAATGACGCTTTAGAGTTACGGCTCCTAATCCTAGACGCATACCTGAAGCAACTTTTTTTTAATGAGCGAAATTTTCGATAGAATGGATTTTTTTTGTTAGTTTTTGTTATCAAAATAAGGTAATTTTAGTAATATAATCATAAACCAATGTGTTGAAGTAAGCTAATGTTGGCTATAGAAAATGCTTTAATAACCATTTCATCTATGGCCATAAATTCCCCTGTAAATAGTCAAACTTCAAGATTATCTTAGGTGTTGTAGCGCCTAACATCCTAGATGTATGGGAACAATCCATTGCTAAATCCGCTGCCGTGAAAAGTTGGTTCTCTGTGCAGGGCCCGGAAATTATTTCCGCCTGAAACTATCCTGCACTTATACAAATCTACCATCCGCCCGTGTTTTGAATACTGTTGCCACATCTGGTCGGGTGCCCCTGCTATTCTCCTCGGGCTTCTTGACAAAATACAGCGAATAATCTGTAATGTGATTGATACCGACTTAGCTGACCGCCTGCAGTCACTCTCTCACTGGTGTGACGTGACTTCCCTGTGCCTCTTCTACAAATACTTTCATGGCTTCTGCTCTGATGAACTTAAATCACTGGTGCCCCCTAGGTGTGAGTTCGCACGAGATACTAGATTGGCAACTAGGTCCCACCCTTTTACAGTGAAACCGATGAAATGTAACCACAATTTCTACTCCAACAGCATCTTTTCTCGCACTTCTCGCCTGTGGAATTCCCTTCCGCATGCTTGCTTCCCCGACGGCTATAACCTCCAGGAGTTTAAATGTAAGGTCAATAGACACGTCCTAACACACTAACCCTCCCATTCTCCCCAACTCTCCCCCTATGTACATCATAACTCGTCTATCGCCCTGTGTAACCCCCTGCGCTATATTGGCAGTGGAATGCCTTGCTTGGGGTGACATGATTAAAAAAAAAAAAAAAATTAACACATCAGAATCTACTCGCAGCCTACACTTTGGCAACTAGATCTCCGAATCTATTGTAGTTGGTTATGTATTCAAGCTGAAGTACCGCCCCCCGCCGACCCCAAAATATAGTCCGTCACATACTCAAATTTCATTCCTATTATTATTATTATTATTATTAGTAGTAGTAGTAGTAGTAGTAGTAGTAGTCGTAGTATTTTAATAGTATTATTATTTGATGCGCAGGTTGTGTAATGATTAGTGGCTCGGAACGAGAGGTTGTTCAGCCAAATCAATTTCCTTGACTTTCATACAAATATCTTTGGATAATATTTAAGGCCTCATTTTTCTCTGCTCAGCAACAGGTAAAGTAGTACGGCAGACTGGATTTTCTCGCCGTGGTTGTCAACCAGTCTAGAAGGACAGCTGTACAATTACCAACACTGAATGTTCCTATTCTGCTATAGTCGCACTACCTAAGATGTCTGCGGAAAGACCTAAGACAGGTAGTGGTGTGTTGTTATGGTTACATTTCATTTGTTTTCATACCTCCCATAACATCACTACTTACATAAGTTATTTTTAGTATGTGGACTGTACTTATCAAGACAATTTTTCGTATATCTTATAAGATTGGGTCTTCAGACATTATTTTGATGTGTTGTTTTGTTACATTTTTTATAATTTCAAGTGCACCTACTATCACTAGTACTATATTTGTTTTCAATTTCCACATTTCTTCTATTTCAATTTCCAGGTCGTTATATTTTGATAGTTTTTCAAATTCCTTGATTTCTATGTTATAATCCGCTTGACAAGCCATATCAATTAATAAGCAAGTTTTTTTTTTTCGGTTTTTGACAATAATGTCCGTCCTATTTGCTTCAATTTTCTAGTCTGTGTAATCCCATAGTGTAATCCCATAGATATTATTCTTATTATTAATGTTATTGTTATTATTATTATTGCTGTTGTTGTTGTTGTTGCTGCTGTTTTTGTTGTCGTAACATGAATTGTCGCTATTTCTAAACTGATGAGAATACGTTTCAGCAAAATCTATTTTCTGATAAATTTTACAACATACATTAATTTAATAAAATCTCTGTTCTTCAAATTAATTTAATTCTCTTTTCGATTAATTTGATAAAATCTCTTTCATTGTGACTTCCAGATTTTTCAGACATCCCAGCTGTTCATTTTTAATTTATATCATCATCTGACAAAACTCTCCTCAATTTTTAATATTCTTTCTAATATATTTATTTTATTTTGAATACCCAAATTAGGTAATTAGCCTGTTTTTAATTTCAACATTTATTTTAATTTCCTGGTGTTTAATATCATTATGATAATTTATATTTATACAAAAATATAGTTAAAATTATTATTATTATTATTATTATTATTACAGTAATTTAATTAGTATACTCAGTAAAACTGTCCACATTTTGTTAATAGCGTTTTTGTAAATTTCTATAATGATTAATTATTCTTTTGCTTTTCTTGTTATTTTATGTAACTTAGGCTAAATAATTTATGGAATTTAAATATTAAATTATTGGCATGTATTCTTAATCTGTAAAACCTAATATAAAGAATCCCTTCACAAAAAAAGAAAAAAAAAGTACCGTTATTACAATTCTGTATTTTAGTCACGTTTATATGCGTATTTTTTCGTAAATCGTTAAAGGCAAGAAGAAAAGGAATAAAATAAACGCGAAAAATCGCCACAAATTGACGCTTTGACTCCCTCGAGTTATCATTTGGCAATTTGGCTATCGTTAAACAACAAGCGTGCCAAACATTTACAACTTCTTAGGCCAAATAACGGAATATTCACTTTACAGGTTGAATCGTAAATGTGATTTTTTTAAAAAGTGTGTTTATGGGAGAAAATGGAATTAAAAAAAAAATCATTTAATCCCAAACAAGGCGATAATGCCACTGAGTTACAAGTTATTACTTGCTGTGAAAGTGAATAAGATTTAGAAGAAGGAATTGGGAACCTAATCCTAAACAGGTAACAAGAGATAAACCTATAACCCTGATCAAAAGACCTGGGAGGTGTGTGAACGAGTGATATACGAACCTAAGAATAGATATTGAGTAATATTAAAAATATTTCCCTTTCTGAAATGTCTAAAGCTTTTTTTTTTTTCAGTTTTGGGATCTATTCTGTCATATAAGCCATCTAACTATATGTCTTGTAACCTGATTTACCTTTGATATTATTCTGATATTCTTGTAACATGACAAAGTAGTGAATCTAATCTAAACTTATTTATAAATAGAACATTGTCTGTGTGTGTGTGTGTTTATCTGCCTGTATGTCTGTATTTTTTCTGCCCTTTTATTTTAGTTTTTGCTTCGGGCTTGGCTCCAAGTAGGTATAACTGTAGTTCTCAGTCTCAGCTATGATACCATTTACTCAGAGGACTTATTTAGCCTTCAAAATTTAGTTTACGACAAAAAAAACTTATTTGATGTCAATACAAGGAAATCAAAATTTGACTTACATCCATTTATTTTTCTTTCAGTTTCGCTTTAACTGAAAACAACTATTGCTGTCATTAACTTTGTATTCTTTTTTTTTCTATGAGTGTATCAAATTTGATTAAATTCGGACAACTCCTTCTATAACCCGATTTTTTCGATTATCGCTTTTCGATATTTATCGGGGGTACCTCGACACAAAACCTAGCTAAGAACACTCGCAGACGCTTATAGTACAACTGAGTAAATTTTCCAGAAAATCGGTTCAGCCGTTTCGGAGTCTATAGGTAACGGACACACACACAGACACGCACACACAGACACACACAGATAAAGTTCCATTTATAAATAAGTTTAGATTTTAACATAAAAAAATCCGTCACAGACAGGCTTATTATCGAGGTCGACATAATTCATAATACAAGTAGTTTTAATACTAATACTAATATTTTCTACTATTCACATACTGATAAAAGAAGTTATTACATATTTAAATATTTAGACAGTTGCCCATAAACAAGTATTATGCATTGCATTTTAGTGCTCGTCTGAAACAATTCAACCAAAACAAGGTGATAAAGCCACTAAGACATAAAGAGCTACTGGAAGTGAAAGAGAATAAAAAGACTTTATAGGGTACCGGAAATCTAATGCTAAGCTGAAATTCACTATACACTACATGCTGTCGAATGGAATTAATGATAAATTAATTCTCGAAGCAGTTTGCTACCATTAAAACTTACTTCTGATTTAGTCGTTTAATTTATAATTTGTAGCGATGAAATACGTTATTATTTTAAGCACACCCTAGTAGATAATTTAAACTAATTCTCGAAGCAGTTTGTTACTATCAAAACCTGGCTCTGCTTTAAGTTATAGCAGTAAAATAAGTAATTCTTTTAAGAACACCCAGAGAGAAAACGTAAGCTAATTCTAGACGCAGTTTTTACCATTAAATCTTAGTTCTGAGTTTGTCGGTTAACTTGTAATTTGTAGAAGTGAAATACGTAATCACTTCAAGAACGCCCTAATAGAAAATATAAACTAATTCTAGACACAGTTTCTTACCATCAAACCATGGTCCTACTTTAATTTATAACGGTCAAATACGTAATTACTTTCCAAACACGCTGGTATTGTTTGAATAAATGCGTAACTAGCCAACTCAGCTATGTCAAAAAACATAAAAAAATTTAAAAATATAACAAACTTAAACCCTTCTTAAAAACTTCCAACCTACCTTTCAACCTATTTCTATGGAGAAAATTCTCGTTGCCTCTAATCTAATGAAAAAAGACTTTTCAAACATTATTCTTTTTCAAAAGTTGTCGACTATACAAAGATGAACAAACTTGGTGCATTGTTTACTGTTTTACTCATTTTTACTCTATTTTTGCGTACAGAATGTTATATCAATTGAAGGGTTTGTTATCTTTGCTTATCAGAAGAGGATTAATATAAAAGTCACGCCATGCCATGAGTGGATACTTTTATTCAAGTGGTTTGGGTCTGGCATTCCTTACAAGGATTAGTTAGTGGTGGTGACATTGGGTTTGGGATTAGTTCTGATGAAAAGCAAAAGCAGAAAACGTTTCAGAGGAAAGAGAGCAAGGAGGGAGAGTCGTGATGAAAGAGAGCAAGGATGAAATGCGGTCGGTAAGGAAAACAAAGTGCAAAAATGAGACTACATACAGAACAATAATCCTGTTATTTGTAAATATCCTGGTCCCATAACACGGATTATCCATCTTTACAAGGGATCGTTTTATTATAAAAAGTTTTTTGGAGTAGGAGCAAAAGAGATAGTGAGGTTGGTTATAATATTATGTCGAGTTACAATAAATATAATGATGTTAACTTTTTTTTGCCAGGGATTAGATACAAATATTTTTGTTTGTCTGTTTTGTACGTCTTTGGGTGACAGCGTTGGCTTTGTTAGTGGGACTGATTCACTTTGTTGAAAAGGCTTATTACTATTCATAACAAAAAATTAAATTATATCTTTGAAAATTACAAGAATCTTGAAGCATTTTCCTACATTAGGAAATCGTATCTTACTAGAAATTCTTGAATGTGAAGGGTGTTCTATAAATTAAGCTATTACGATTTCGTTTTTGCTAACTGGTAAGTTAAACAAGTTTATTTTTAACACCACAACTTTTTCTTTTTCATTCAATATCACACATCAAATGCAAGTTTTGTCTAAAGAAAAACTTTCAATTTCGGTTTATTTACTATAGAATTGACATAAAGTCAGGTTATTGTTATTGATAAAGTAGCATTCATTAACATCTTCTCATCTCTTAGATTGTTAATGCGATGTTTTCATTTCTCTTTTCTTAATTTATTTACTATCAATGGGTGGTTAGAATCTTGGCTTTCTTAGCATCGAATCTCAAAGTTTGTACGAAGATGACTGCTTGGAAATATTGGCCTTGGAAAGCAATCCATACCTGCACCACCTCTAGTAATTTTTTTTTTAATCATATCACCCCGAGCAAGGCGGTAATGCCACTGAAGTGCAGGGGGTGACGTAAGAGTGAAAAGATTGGAAAAAAGAGAGCCGGAAACCACATCCTAAACAGGGAACAAGGGATGAGCCTCTTCACCTGTTCAATAGACATGGGTGGAGTGTGAACCGGGCGATAGTTCAGTCTATATACTCCAATGAAATTACTTGAAAATCATACCACAGGTTGAACGAAGGATTATCAATGACATTGAGTAAGGGGAAAAGTTTCTTTAGTGGCTGTGCGAGAGCGATACCACAAGTCATCGTGAACGAGAGATTGAACGTACTGGCATAGTTAAAACTGTTGATCACTCCCTAGAAACTCTCACCCAGAAACTGTAATTAAGACCCACACAGCATGATTGCAGTATGAACAACACATGTGCTCTGTGAGTGTTAAACAAACACAATTATGCCTAAGCAGGCATTTGCAAGAACGATTAGCCTCTTTAATTGGAAGGCATATCCGGATACGCGCGGTCTGTCATTATAATATAAGAGTTATACGGATGTTATCATTGAAATTAAAACTCATATAAAGACATCTTCTTTAGCTTTCAAAACTTGTATTCAAGGCCAGGGTAAAGACTGATTAATTTTTTTACAGATTTACATGGAATTAAATCCATTAAATAAATCGACTTTAGATTTTTTTAAATTTTCGAAGATTATTTTTATTGATACATGGTCTACTAATTAACCTATTGGTAAGGGAGAAAGAGTTAGACTCCTAACTTTCCCAGAGTGAATTAACGAAACCGACTGGAATTCGAACTCGGTTCTCCGATTTACAATTCTGAGACTTTATCTATTATACCACGCACACATTCAAGTTTATAGCACATGGTATTCTCAAACGGGCACCCATCTAGTCTAGACGTCGATTAAAATCGGTAATCGTAAGGGAACAAGTGTTTTTACGTGGTATTTCCGTAAACCCCTGTGCAAAGGACTAAACATCTATTCCAATAGATTTCTATGCTGCTTAGTCCCCAGTGTTCACAAATAAGACCCAAAGCTATTCCAGTGAATTAATTTAATCTTCTCTCGCTACGCTATAAGGCCATTTTTTTAACAAACAAAGCTTTGTAAAAAAAAAAAAAAGTCTAATTAGTTCTTACTAATAGCTGATTTTATAAAACAGATAACGAAATCACCGAAGATGATCTGGTATTATAAATATTTTTCTTTGGCTTCATTTAAAAAAAAAATTGTTCTTAAAGCAGTAAATCCCTTTATATTTTAATCCAGTGGATTAAAACGGATAAAGGGAAAACAAGGATTACTCGGCCCCTAATTCGTAACGCCATATTGAATTTCTCTTTGTTGTTACTCTGAAACAGAAATGCATTAAATTATAAAATTTCCAAAACGTAAAATGCAGAAATAACAATTTCATCCCCTTTATTTCAAATAATAGAACGTTTGATCGCAATTTATTCTTTTGTCTTGTCTTGTATTATTTTCCTTTTTTGTTGTACTTTCTCTTCTTATTTTTACAGAAAAATTCTCAATTTGATTTACCTATGCCTGCATCTCAACACATATTAGATTTTAATAAAACTTACGACAAACGATGCTTTGCTATATTGTAAAGAACTATAATGTTTCTTTAGATATGCCTTGTGGTGCATTGGATATCAGCTCGGAACGAGGAATCGGGGAGCCGAATTCAAATTCTAGTTGAATTCCTTGCATTCACTTACGCGCAAATATCCTTGGAAAAAGTATTAATCCGTCCCTTCCCTCCAGTTATGGGTTAAATAACAGGAGAGATTGGCTGGCAACCAATCTACCGCAGAAAGTAATGGCAACTTACTGCAAGATAATCTTATACCCAGTCAGTCATGTCTCTTTCGAAACATAATCGCCTAAGCGTGTATCACGTATTGCACTTAAATGACTGACTGAATGTTTCTTTCTTGATTTTACTTCTTAACTAGATTTTATTTCAAACTCACACCAAAACATAACTGTGAACACACGTGTTAATTTAAACAATGCTGTTGTTTCTTCTTAGCTAATAAAGGAAAGAATCGTTGAAGACATTTTCTGTACATTCTAGTTTAAAATTTCTTTGAATGCACTTCAATCAAACCCTTTAAATAAGAAAGAATTTAAACTAAAAGTTTTTCACATAAAATCTCTTGACATAATTCATAAACCGAACAC
Source organism: Ascarosepion bandense (assembly GCA_037127315.1). Lineage (NCBI taxonomy): Eukaryota > Metazoa > Mollusca > Cephalopoda > Sepiida > Sepiidae > Ascarosepion > Ascarosepion bandense. The sequence goes on along the minus strand of JBBBDQ010001286.1, from coordinate 2,510,062 downwards.
TTAAGTAAGAACATCAAAAGAAGAATTTTGCTAGAACAAAAACTCCTTCCCTTAAGACGTCACTTACTTCTCTTTGCAAAATTGCCGAAAAAAAATTATAAAGAAATACTCACATCTACCATATAACGGTCAACAAAACTCATATTCAGAAAGAAAAGAAAACGTAACTTAAAGTCTAATAGATAAACGCGTAATGGTTAACAATCTTGTCTAAAATCATTACAATTGAGTAGTGAGTTCAATCCTCTCTGGGTGTCCCATACTTTCGGCCATGTGCCACAGCTAAGCTGCGTTCCGCTTTTTCTTCTTCGATGTGGCGTGTCCATTCAGGACTTTGGTGATCATGGCTTTCCACAATTTCATGTCATTTTTAGCATTTAATAAGATTTGTCTTATTATGACCTCTCGTAAAACTTGCTCCGCAAAATATTCACTTAAGGTCGTCAGTTAGATTCTAAGTTGTTTTCTTCTATTCCCCTTGTTTTCAATCACTTCTGTGAATATTAATCTCTCTAAGCCTTCTTTTCTCATCATTTCTTCTAGAAATTTCCTCTATCTCTCTCTGATATTAAGTATAAGTTTTTTTTTTGTATTAATTTTTCTAAAACTTCATCGTGGTTCCCATTTTCAGTCCATGGTAGTCTAACCATCCTTCTGTAAAATCAGACTTCTAAATGGGAATAATAAGGCCCATTACGTCTTAAATTTGGCCCCAGAATCAGCTTATTTTATTTAATAGTTTTGGTGTCATAAACCGGTGGATTATTTGAAAGGGAATTGTTAATTTTCGATGCGCTTTTTTTTTCATGTTTTCAATCTGCTAATTAAAGGATAAAGATTTCCACTACAAAAGATTATGCAGATTAAAAAGATTACTGCACGGATCTGACTTTTACAGCCATAATGTAAAACTAATTTAAATTTCTATTCAACATCCTCATCTTAAGAACAATGACGTAAGTATTATTATTACAACTCTGCAGACTTCATATTCAACATATCAATCCTGGGCTCAACTAATAAAACAACAACTTTTTGGCAAAATTCGACTCTATTCATCAACATAGTCTTCTTCTAGGGTGCTACACTGATTCCAACGATTCTCTAACAATTCGATGCCATTTTTCGTAGAACGATTTGTATTTGGCCTCAAAATAAGCCTAAGTTTCTGATATCATTTCTTCAATGGAGCCAAATCTCTTTCCATGGAGTATTCCTTTGAAGTCTGCCAACAGTCAGCACTCTCTGACGGGAGATATGCATAATAGGGTGGATGCGGAACCTATTCGAAGTGCAATTCATGTATCTTTGCCATCGTTGCAATCGATTTGTGACACGGTGCGTTGTCTTGGTGAAAGATTACTTTTTTCATCTTCCTTTGTGGTCGTTTTTTGGTAATTTCTTCCTTCAAACGCACCAATAATGCTATATAATATTCGTATTGATGGCTTTTTCTTTCTCAAGGTAATCGGTTAACAAAATACTATGCGCAGTCCAAAATACGGATGCCAAAGCCTTGCTTGCTGATGTTTGCGTCTTTGGTCGCTTTGGACGGCTTTCACCTGTTGCTGCGCACTCAGCTGACTGCCGATTCGACACCCGATTGAAGTGATGAATCCATGTTTTATCCATTGTCATATATTTACGCAAAAACTCCTTGTTGCGTTGAGACAGTTACAAACAATGCTCTGAATCGTTGACGCGTTGTTGTTTTTATCGACTGTGAGCAAACGCAGCATCCACTTTGTACACCGCTTTCTCATTGACAAATGTTCATATAAAATTATGAATATACTACCTTCTGATATGTTCAGCTCCTCTGCTATCTCGCTTAAATTCAATTTACGAGCGAATAAAAAGTTTGTGGATCTTTTGGTGTTTTCCGGGACAGCTTCCGATTTCGGGTGACCTGAATGTTCAGTAACTTTTGTGTCAGTACGACTGCGTTTACACTCAGTATACCTCTCCTTAACTGTTGTTTCCGACGGAGCAAAGTCCGAATCACACTTATCAAGCCAGTGATTTGCTTGAACAGTATATTTTTTCATGAGAAAGTAATGCGTTATCAACACACAAAATTCAGTTATTTCCATTATTTTAAAAATTTGCAACAAAGGAAAGGAAGTCTTTCTAGGATCTTTCACACTTATTCTTATCACGTATACGTGGTCTCTTGGCGTTGTTTTTCTCTTCCGATCGCATTTTCCTTTACGTTTTGGAATGAGGGATCCAGTTTGTTTATTCACCTTGATGACATGACTGGAAGTTGAAAGGCTGGAACCAACAAAATCCGCAATCAATCTGTAAGGCTTGCCAGTGTATTGTACAGCGTTACACGTTTAGTACGCTTCCTTGAAGCAACGTTCATCACAGACAATCGCCGTACGACAACGAATCGACAGTCAAGACTATTGTGCCTGCTCGTGATAAATATCTGATTCAATCACGGATGACGCAATAGTTTTCAAGGTCAAACAAATTTCATCATACTGCCCGAAAATAGATTCCTATTACTCCACACAACCAAAATGCCCTAATCCGAGGAAAAAATAGGAATTGATTACACCCTGTCACTCCAGTGGGTGTAAAATTGACCACAGGGAGAAAGAAAAAAAAACAGTTGTTTTAATTAATTTGAACAAGGGTTTATATTAGCCTATTGATTGTCTATAGGAAACAATTAATATATGAAATAGTTTTTTCACGGTGTTACTGAAGAATTTGTCAACAAAAAAGCAATAAAATTTTATTTTGTAGAATGTTATATATTCCATTTCAGAAAAAAATTGCCCCTACTTTATTTACATTTTCCTCTAAAAAATGTATTTTTTCTTTTTAACTGTTACTGATAAAATTTAATAAAAATGTTTCTTTATGAATGCTCTTTTATTTGTTAATTTTGTCGTCGCATCAGTAGAATGGGATATATATATATATATATATATATATATATATATATGAATACAATAAGTAAAGAACAAGTAGGAAAAAGTGACTTTAATCTAACATGTTTCACTTTAACAAGCTTCTTCAGATATTTTTAAGGACGAATGATTAAAAGAATATTTTTAAATTTTAATTTCTTTTTAAAAATGAACTGATATAGTATGTTGATTGAGATTTTTTAAGAAAAATGCTTATAAGACGGCAATTTCGAAAGTCAATATTATTAAAATACCATGTATGAAACATTTGAGCAATGAAAGCATACTATATTTAAATATGTGAAAGTAATATTAAAATGGTACGCAAACTAGTTTTGTAACTTTAAGAATGAGTCACTGTGCCATATATATTTGTTATAGGGGCCGGGCGGTGGTCGTCAAACTCAAAACCTTCCCCGGACGGCAAAACCTTGAGTGGTGGTGCTGCTTGGATCCCACTTTATAATCTGAGGCACATTTTGTTTACTTCCCCAGCCTTAGTCGTTAAACCGCATTCACCCTTTCAAAACATTACGACAAGGCAAGTCCGCATCTTCATTGGAAACTTGTTTATTTCCAGCTGACATTTAGAGTTTTCTCGCAATCGTCGAGTATACGTACTATCTAGTTTATATTGCGAGAGATTTTGTGGCTCTCAACATCGTGCTTTTCCATGGCTATCATCCCCATTCCCTGGTCCGACAGCCATTTATCCAAGCTTCTTAGTAGGTCACTCCATGTTTCCGCTGTCCCTCTTGCCTTCAATATTCCCAATGAGTTTCAATTTTTCCTGTTACTTGTTTCGTTATTGTTTTCGAAATTTTAACTATCTTATTGATTTTAAGATTAAATGATTTTTTCTTTCAATTGCTCAAATGTTTCATACATGGTATTTTAATAATATTGACTTTCGAAATTGCCGTCTTATAAGCATTTTTCTTAAAAACTCTCAATCAACATCCTATATCTGTGGATTTTTAAAAAGAAATTAAAATTTAAAAATATTCCTTTAATCATTCAACCTTAAAAATATCTGAAGAAGCTTGTTAAAGTGAAACATGTTAGATTAAAGTCACTTTTTCCTACTTGTTCTTTACTTATTGTATTCATATATATATATATATATATATATATATATACCATTCTACTGATGCGACGACAAAATTAACAAATAAAAGAGCATTCATAAAGAAACATTTTTATTAGAAAATTTAAACCAAAAATCAATTCCTTACATATAACAGAGGTACAACCCTCAAAATAGAATTTTCAAATTTTCCTTACCATAGACATATAAAATCGGTTGTGACTTTTAATTTTTTCTTCTTTATTTCTGGCTTAAACGTAAGCATGTCATAAATGAAAAAAAATATGTGCTGTAGTTATTTTGTTATTAACTAATATTTGCCATATGCTCATTGAATTTTTGTCCAAATTTGTTTATATATATATATATATATATATATATATATATATATATATATATATATATATATATAACATTTGTAAACGAGATATGATGCAACCTAGGTTTCTACCATGAGTGGTGTCTTTAGGCGATATTCAGTAACTGATTTTACCGGTTTTTTTTGGGTTTTTTTTTTGTTTTGATTTAAGAATGCATGAGTAACTGTGTTTTCTTCTTCTTTTTTGTGTTTTGAGCGCTTACGTTGCAGGGAATTTTTGAAAGCGGAAAATAAAACATCTTTACGTGAGCTTTCTTGAAAAAAAAACTAAAAAAAGCGGTAAAATCAGTTATTGAAAATCGCCTGAAAATCGCCTCATGGTAGAAACCTGGGTCGCGTAATAACTCATTTACAAAATGAAAACATTCAAAAGTTCTACAATATTATTGTATTGAACACTTGATACAAATGTGCACAGGACTAATATTATTAAAACCAAAAACTAAGTAACTAAACAAATATATATATATATATATATATATATATAATGAATTATTTTAAACATTATTATATTTATATTTATACATACATATATATATATATATGTAAATCTGCCTGTTTATTTAATATTGGACGAAAGTGACGACTTGATAATCTTGCTTTGTAATCAATCATGCCTGAGCTTAGGGATCAGCTAATTTCATTAAGGTCATTGTACACAGCGCTGTCAAAGAAAACGGAGACAGGAGATCAATTTAGGAGCTAACTCTGATAAAGGACAAACAACGAACCTAACTCCAGTATGATCTTGTGACAAATGCTTCTGATTTTGTATCCAGACAGAGCTAAACAAATATAATCATCATTTCTTTGCAAATGTTATTTGGGATCAGCTTAAGGAGACTAAGAAACAAACAGACATTATACACTGCATGGGCAACCGCCGACGTTCTCTTCCTGTTTTAACGCTAAGCCCTCTCTTTAAAACTCCCCGATCTGAACCCTTCGATTCTGATTATGACCACTTTTATATTAAGGACTTAAAAGAGAAGCATTATTATTAAAGAGATTAGATGGTTCAGAATCCTCAAAGTGATCGTCTAAGCTAATTACTCGCTGATGACAATATCATGAATGTGTCTCTGTTGAGATTTGGCGGACAAAATATAAGTCGGCGGATCAGTGAAGACTTTAGATTTGGCTTGATAAATTTCACCGTTTTTCGAAACAAGAATCAACAAATTTGGGCCGAGAAGAATTATTCATTCAGCACTGCATCCACTATTTCGCAGGGATGTATAATAGACATTTGTATAACTAGCAGTATAGCCCGGCGTTGCTCGGGTGTAATGAAAGCTTTAAAGCTAATCCATGGTTCTGTAGCTCAGACACTTTGGACGTTGGCACGAAAGACTAAAAAGCAATAGTTGTTTCCAGTTAAAGCGAAACCATAGACTGAAAGAAAAATGAATGGATGTAAGTCAAATTTTGATTTCCTTCTATCGATATCAAATAAGTTTTTTGTCGTCGGAAACTGAACTTTGAAGGTTAAATAAGTTCTCTGAGTAAATGGTATCATGGGTGAGAGTAAGAACTAAAATTATACCTACTTAGAGCCAATCCTGAAGCAAAAACTAAAATAAAAGGGCTGAAAAAGATACAGACATACAGGTAGATAAACAGACACACATACAAACATCTTGCCTTTTATATATATATATATATATATATATATATATATATATATATATATATATATATATTATATAGATTTTCTGCACTATTGTAAGAACTGCAACCTTGAAACTTCTGAATATCGTTTCTTATGTCTTTGTCTATGAGTGCATCAAATTTGATTAAAATCGGACCACTCCTTCTATAACCCGACTTTTTTCGATTTTCGATACTTATCGGGGCTACCTCGACACAAATTCTAGCTAAGAACACTCGCAGACGCTTATAGTACAACTGTGTAAATTTTCCAGAAAATCGGTTCAGCCGTTTCGGAGTCTATAGTAACGGACACACACACACACACATACACTCGCACAGACAAAGTTCCATTTATAAATAAGTTTAGATAAGTAATAACACGTTTCTATTAATGCAACGACTACAAAAAAAGTTGGGTCAATCTGCTGTACCAGAAAATTTTGCTCGTCGGCGTACGACTTGCCTATTTCTCATATCTGGTCAGTTCTGAGAATTATCTCAAGGCTCTTGAAAATATCCATCCTGACATTTCGAACTCATTCTTTCTCACTGGCGTGGTGTGGCTTCTCTCTGTCTTTTTTATTAATATTTCCATGGCAACTGCTCTGATCAGCATGTTTTCCTAGTGTCCCTACTCCATAAATTTAAGCGTGTTACCAGATTGGCATCTAACTTCCAGCCGCTTCTTTTACTCCAACTGTTGCTTTTTCCGTACATCCAGCTTCTGGCAATTTCATCAACTTATTTGCTTCCCTAATAATAACAATATGCGCTGTGGTGCAGTGGTTATCGATTCGGTACGACAAATCGGGAAGTCGAGTTCAAACTCCAGTTGAATTCGTTGCATTCACTTACGCACAAATACCCTTGAGAAAGTTATAATCCGTCTCTTCCCTCCATTTATGGGTTAGATTGGGTTCTATAGCCTTGGCTGGCAACCAGTCTACCGCAGAAAGCAATGGCAATCTTCTGCGGGATCAGTTATGTCTCTTTCGAGACACGATCGCCCAAAGCGTGTATGACGTATGGCATTTAACTGAATAATCTTCAACAATTTAAATGTAACATCAATCACCGTGTTCTACATATTTGTATCACGTTCATTTTTTTTTGTTTTGCTTTTTTTCTCAATTCTACCTATATTAATTCTTTTTTCTACTGTTACTCCCTGTAGCCCCCTGCTTACTGGTGGCATTTCCACCTTGGCTGAAGTGAAATGATAAAAAAAAAAAACGAAAAAACTAGTAGTAAATTTATTTCGATTTCTAAAGCAAGGTTACTGACCTGGTGATTCAAACTTCTTTACATTCTTAACCCAGGTTTTCGATCGGCTGCAGAGACCGTGTTAGAAGAAAGAGGTTTTTGTAACCGACAAAACACATTCACCATAGGACACCCAAAAATCTTCATGCACCTGTTACAAATACCGAACAGGGAGTCCTCCTAAATCTCCAATGAAAAGAAAACCAAGCAAAGGGTGCAGAAAGAGAGGTGGTCTTGTCGAAATATGGCGAAAAGCCATACTAGATTTCATAGAGATTGGATTGTATTGACTTCGGATCAAACGCAACCTTGATACAAGATCTTCAGGCTGTGGCTAAGATCATATATTGTTTTAATTTTCGAATAAGTCGCAATCAAAACTGCGTATAAAATATCAAAAGTTTATCAGCTGCTCCGTTTTTGCTCAAATAGTTTTAATATTCTCATTCATTATCAAGCACGAGATATTTTCATTAAGGTAGACATAATTATCGCGATGTTCTTTCTCTTTGGATAATGCTCGTTTTTTGTTCTTTCTTCAGTCCTATTTATATTTATTATTTTCTTTCACTTTCACTTCTTGCAACCCCCTGAGTACTCATGACATTCCCGCCTTCCTTGAAGTGAAACAGCAAAATATATATAGTAAATTTATTTTGACTTCCAAGGTAAGGTCAGTAACCGTTCACTATCTGTATTAATATATGATTCTTTTGTTTTTTCTGTGCTTTCGAGGAGATGGTGTATTTTATTGAATAAATTCAATAAAAATATTAAACGCTGTACCTTGTCAGCCATCTTTAATGAAACTGGGATAATAGAGGGACTGCTGCCCAAATACAATATATATATATATATATATATATATATATATATATATATATATATGTGTGTGTGTGTGTGTGTGTGTGTGTGTGTGTGTGTGTGTGTGTAATAATTTGTTATTACAATGTTTTGTCAAACAATAATATCACTACAGAAAAATGTTCATGTTCATGCGCTTCTTCAGATGATATGTTAAAATAAATGGTGAAAATGATTTATTTTAAAATATAAGATGCATTCATGGTTATTTAGAAAATTAGAGAGTGGTAGTTGGAGAAAATGCTTTAAGTGTGTCAATATTGTTCAATCAAAAATGAGAATTAAAAAACCATGTAGATTTAATATGAGGTTACGATAGGGGGCAGGATGGCTAGGATCTAGACATGCCACTTTTTAATTTTGTCTGGATAAGATATTTAGTGGGACCTTAGATTTTTTTTTAAATAGGTAGACAAAAATTATTATATATATATATATATATATATATATATATATATATATATATATGTCAGTTAAATGGCATACGTGATACACAATTGGGCAATCATGTCTTGAAAGAGATATGACTGACTGGGCAGAGGATTTTTCGGCAGAAGTGTGCTATTAATTTCTGTGATAGACTATAAAACTCAGACTATCCTGTTATTTAACCCATAAATAGATCGAAGAGACAGATATTTGCGCGTAAGTCAAAAGAATGATAGGAATTCAAACTCGGCTCTACGATTTCTCGTTTCCGGCCCATACCCACTGCCCCACAACGATTTGGAAATTTTACGGTGTAACAATACAGGTCGGGGATACTAGAATCAAGCAGGTACAAAAATTTAAATATCAGGGTAGTGTTATAACAGAAGAAGGAAAGTGTGATACAAAGATCCGAAGGCGAATTGGCATGGCGAAGGAAGCATTCCCGAAGTTAAGTAAAGTATTAAGAAACAGGACAATTGCGCTAGAAACAAAGAAGAGAGTACTGGATTGCTATGTGATGTCAGTTCTTCAATATGGCAGTGAATGCTGGACAATATCATCAAAGATGGAGGAAAAAATTTAAGCAACTAAAATGTGGTTCTACAGAATCATGCTGCAAATATCATGGATCGAGCATGTGAGAAATGATGAGGTATAGAAATGATGGAAACAAAAAGGAAATTAATACTGAGCATCAGGAAGAGACAGCTGAAGTTCCTGGGACATGCAACGAGGAAGGAGGGCTTCGAGAACCTGATATTAACAGGCCAGATAGTGGGAAAAAGAGACAGGCGAGAGCAACGGAAAACATATTTGAAGGACCTAATCAGGTGGATGACGGAACGTGGGTTGCATGGTGTAAGAGGAGAAGGTGTGCTAAGATCCACCAGGGATAGGGAGACGTGGAAAGCTATGTTCGCCTACGTCCTGAAGGAACAGGGCACATAGAAGAAGAATGGGACAGCTCGACGTGGTGTAATGTTTAGCAATCTTGTTTCGCTAGAAACTTTTAAAACAGAGTAAAGAGTTTGATCCCCCCGGAGTATCCCATAATTTTGGTAAACGGCGCTTAGAAAATCAGTTTGTGGTGTCATGGATATCGGAGCGGAATTAGAAATCGGAGGGCGAATTTTAGTCGAATTCGTTCTATTCACTTCTGCGCAAATACCCTTTTCCCTCCAAATATGGTTTGAATAGCAGAGAAGATTAGGTTCTATAGCTTTCTTTGGTAACCAGTCTACTACAGAAAGAAAAGGCAACCTACTGCAGAATAATCTTCTGCCATGTCAGTCATAGTTAGTAAGAAACATGATCACCCAAGCGCGTATCACGTATGGCAGTTAACTGACTTAAGAGACGGCTGAAATTTATAGGGCATATGAGAAAAGACGGTTTGGAAAATCTGTTACTCACAGGACAGATTGAAAGCAAATGAGGCGGAAGAAAACCACGCATAACATACTGTGTTAGTTGATACCGAAACAGGAATTATGGAGTAGATAGACTAAACTATCGCCCGGTTTACACTCCACCCACATCTATTGAACAGGTGAAGAGGCTCATCCCTTTTTTCCTGTTTAGGATGCGGTTTCCGGTTTTTCTTTTCCAATCTCTACACTATTATGTAGCCCCCTACACATCAGTGTCGTTACCGCCTTGCTCGGGGTTATATGATTAAAAAAAAACAAAACAAAAAAACAAACTAGAAGACAAAATTAATTAAGAGCTACAAAGAACAGGAAATTGAAGAGGGCCATGACCGTCTACTTACTTAAGAGATACAAGATATGAAGAAGTGTGAGTGTCGGGGGTTGTTTCACATACGTAATGGTTATAGCAGAAGATTACTCTTCCTATTGCCACGGGTGTAAGATAGTTATGGGAAATTGCTTTCTCCACTTGCTCACTCAGCCAGTCTCCTCCCTGTCAAACACCGTGGTTCGCTCGCGACGTGATATATTTTATTACGCTATTTGGCCATGGAAAAAAGAAAACAGATTTCATCATTTTCCCAAAAACGATAGATCTATGGGAACTTAAACTGCTGCGATGCCATTCAAACACAGCACAATATATATATATATATATATATATATATATATATATATATATATGTGTGTGTGTGTGTGTGTGTGTGTGTGTGTGTGTGCGCGCGCGCGCGTGTGTGTGTATGTGTGGCGGACCTGAAACAGACTACCAGCACGTATAATTTCGTTGTTTTTCTTTTTTTTTTCACTGTTTTCAGCGAAGTCCTATCGATTACCCACTCAGCTTTACGACTGACAAAAAAATTTGATAAATTTCAATATTTAAACATTTTCTAGAAGGGATCATTTTTTCGTACAACTTTATAGTAAATCGAACCTCCATTTTCAAACCAGTCGCCGGTACGACATTACCGCCACATGTAAATTTGTTCATTATCAGATTTTTTGGACTTTTTTCAGTGCAATATTATCCTTTACACCTTAAACTTTACTAATGACCAAAAAGATTTGCAAAAATATCAATATTTAAACAATTTTAGAGGGGTGAACAGTTCCTCACGCAATCTTATAGTGAATTGAAAAAGGAGGATCGATTTACTTTAACGTTGTATGAGAAACTGACACCCCTAGAAATTTGTTTAAATATTTTAATTTTTCAAAATCTTTTTTGAAAATCGGAAAGTTTAAGTAACAATCGATAGAATTGTTCTGAAAAAAGTAAACAAAAAAAAAAATGAAAAACAACGAAATTAACATAAACAAAGCGACCCCAACATGAGTGGTTTGAAAATGGAGGATCGATTTAATATAACGTTGTAAGACAAACTGAGTCCCCCTCCTAAAGTGGTTTAAATGTTGTAATTTTTCAAATTTTTTCTTTGATAATCGGAAAGTTTAAGTAACAATCGATAGGACTGCGCTGGAAAAAGTAAAAAGAAAAAAAAAAGAAGAAAAACAACGATATTAAACGTGGTGTAGTCTGCTTCAGGTCCGCCATATATTCATAGGGGTATATATATATATATATATATATATATGTATATATATATATATATATATAGTGATAAGTAATGATTACTAATGAAAGTACATTTCAAAGTTAGATATTTACTTTTAAAAAGTGCTCACTACAAAAGTAAACCAATAATATATAGTAATTCTTCTTATTTATTAAAACTATATTTATTTATTCACACACACACACACACACACACACACACATATATATATATATATATATATATATATATATATATATATATATACATGAATATATTGAATTATTTTTTAATTCGACGCTTATGTGACTTTAAACGTTATTATAACGCGCACTTCTTGTTCGAAATAGGCGTCTCATTTAATTTGTATTTTAAACAATTTTTATTACATCTTTCTGCCGGAAAGCACATTATATCTTCTCGAATTCACAGACCGACAGATGTAATAAAAACTGCTTAGAATAAAAAATAAATGCAACGAATCTTTCGAGAAAAATGGATGTTGTAATCTGCTTTCCTTAAAAGGAAAAATTGGGCCTCGCTGAACTGTGAAGCTCACCGTAGTTCAGTGGAAAATTACACCGGGTCAAATGATGGTTTCCTCTCCAAAGACAGACATAGATTTGATCCTTGCCATAGAGCACGTTTTCTTTATTAAGATGTTTTGAATGCGCTGGCCGAAAAGCGTAATTCAAACTGGTTCAAATGAAATGAATAAGGCTGTTCCTTATTATCATGATTAAAGTAATACTGAATATTGAGTTCGATCCTCAATGGGTTCTCCATATCTTCGGCCTTGTGCCACATCAAAACTGCAATTAGAACAGCATCTTATCATCTGATTATGAACTCTAACTAAATTTGTAAACATGTGTAAATAATAGTTTTAAATTATTTTAAAATACCATTTTGAGCCATGATGTTTCGATACCCTATCTTAAATGATGGACCTGTTTACTACTGTCTCCATGTTTTTTCTCTCTTTCTCTCTCTCTCTCTCTCTCTCTCTCTGTGTGTGTGTGTGTGTGTGTGTGCGCGCGTGTGTGCGCGCATTTATGTACCTATCAATCAAGCAAAATAAATAAAGATTCGTGGTGCTGTTAATATAGGCTCGGAACGAGAAATCAGAGAGTCGTGCTCGTATTCCATTTGAATTTTTTGCATTAACTTACACGCAAATACCCTTGGGAAAAGTATAAATCGGTCTCTTCTCCCTCTATCTATGGGTTAAATAGCAGGATAAATTCGTGCTCTACAGCCTTGTTTGGCAACGAGGAGAGAAATAAGAACCTACGACGGGAAAATCTGCTCAGTCAGTCATGTCTCTTTCGAGACATGAACACCCAATCGTGTTTCACGTATGACACTTAATCGACTGAATGATGAGCAAACGAAGAAGAGACTGCTTATAACAGTGTGCCTATACGATCATGCGTGCTCATGTCCCTTATAAACTGTTGGCGTTGAACATTTCTGTAACTAGATCCTTAACACAGCGCTGATCCCGACATGTTAAGGATTATTTGTCCACACTTAAATCCATCTTCCTTAATCCCGTCAAATCTGTCCTCCTGCTCGTACATCCACGGTCAAAAATCTATCCCGTCCGCTTCACCTTAGCAATCCACCATACCTGACCGACGCATTTTAACTTCTTTATTTCCTTCGCTTACAGCAAACCCCACCCAACCCATCAGCATTGATTGGTAGGACTATCATTTCGTTTTGTACAACAATAAAAGTCGTCCTTTTCATTTTATTTTTTACTTCCTTCCGTTTAATACATTAGTAACACCTCGGCGACAATAAATAGTATATTCTTTTCTGATGAAATCATCGACCTCAACAAAATGTAAACGCTGCCTTTCTCTCACTCTCTCATCTGTCTCTCTACCTTCCTCCCTCACTCTCTCACTCACTCTCTCTCTTTTTCTCACTATATATATATAGATATATATATATATATTCGAAGTCTGTGATTGTATTACAATAGAATGTGATGTAAAGTTCTATAGAAAGGAATTGTGAAATTATTTCATTCTTGTTGCAGTGTCTTCTAAAATATCTGATGTATGGTAATTTCGTTAGATTTTTGGAATTGGGTTGATTGTAAAATTGTGCTGTGACATATATACATAAATACTCCTAATATATATATATATATATATATATATATATATAGTCATCCGCAGACAGATCTGTTTCGCTGTATCACAGCTAAAAAGTACGGTTAGACTCTGATTGTTTTTAACCTAGGATTGAATTGAAACCCGACCTAATTGGTGTCAGTTGGCAATTCAACCGCTGGGCTATGGGCGCTCGGAAGAAGAAGGCAGACTTTTTAGCATGTATATTATCATTATCCACGCCCAATAGCCAGAGTTCTCTAATTCATTACTGAATGAGCGATGCGTACATGCCAGAGCAGCTACTGTTTTTCAAAGTCTACCATTCTTCCAGAGTGTACAATCAGGGTGTGAGAGCGTATATATATATACACAACTATGTTCAGGTCTGATTTGATTCTGACCAATAAATGGTTAATAATTTCAGTCACCGGTGTTTGTTTGCATCCTGTGAATAGCCGGCTGTGAAACCTGCCTGTCTCTGCCGTTACGCAGATAGCTCAGTCGTAACATGTGTGCCTAATGGCAAATTAGTCAGATTTCGATCCTGGCCTGAAGCCAAATGGATTATTTAGCTGCACTGAATAGCTGTGATACAGCGAAACAAGCTATATATATATATATATATATATATATATATATATATATATATATACGCGCTAAAACGTCTACCTTCTTCTACCGAGCGCCCGACTGACGCCAATTTGGTCGGGTTTCAATCCTGGGTTAAAAGCAATCGGAGTCTAACCTTACTGATGAGCTGTGATCTGCCTGCGGATGACTATATATATATATGTTTATGGTACTGTGGATGAATTTTCGTCTAAATTACGAAAATGCTGACACCTCATTTTAACATGCATATTTACCAAAAACAAAAAACTTTCTTCATACTGAAAAATAAATTTGTTCAATAGAATCGCTGTTGACTTCGACCACGGACTTCAGACGACTTTGGAATCTCCTGCAACTCTTCTGGATAGTCGTCTTGTTTAATTTGGTGAATGCTACCATAATTCTTGCCTTTAGTTCATCTTTGTTGTTACAAACAGTTCTGTTGGTCTTTTGCTCAACTGTACCCTACACATAATAATCAAAGGGTGTTGCATCCTGGGGAGTTAGGTGGCCACATATAGGGGATGACGTGGTCATACAAATTGTCTGATAGCCATGACTGTGTTCTTCTGCTTGTGTGGTATGATGCTGAGTTCATCACATAGGGTCTTCCAGCAGTCACCCTCTTGACCCAGGTTAGCACTATTTTTGCAAGGTATGTAGCCACCGGGTTGAATATAATCACTTCAAACACCTTCGTAATCACCATTAGAATCATCCAACTCTTTCCGAGTACTCTGCACTGTCCCCTGATGGACAAACACACTGAAATGATCGTACTGGAATTTCCGGTGCGAATGCTAACAAGAACGGCATTTTGAACGCGCAATTTTTACAATTACACAAAATTATAACGTTTTCATCCCTGGTTGTACGAATCTAATACGTATTTTTTAGTATGTTTTCCCTTAGTCATGATTTCTGTTCTTTCATTCAATAGTTCATTGTTTGGGAATAGCATAATCACTAACTTTTCTTCCTGGCACAGGCTACATATTTTGCCATTGTTGTAAGGCTTGGCTGTTTTTACTATAATCCACGTTATGTCTGGTCTTTTCCATATTTTGATTTCAATTTCCACACATGGCTATCCAATTTTGTACAGTTTTTTAAGTTTTCTATTTTAAATGTAGACTTGTGATTGAACCACCTGGTCTTAAAGGTGTCTTTGGTTTATCCCAAATATATTTTATTTTGACCATTTAATTTATGTACTTTTGCTTTGTAAATGACTTCTTTTGTATTACAAAGTCCTTGAAGTGGGCATTTATTTTTGTCCTTGCAGTTGCATTCTTTGTTAGTGACCTTTTCTTATACAATGCTATCTAAATTTCTGGCGTTTTGTACTTTTATGAAACTTTCTAAATTACTAGTACAGCTATAATTTAGCTTGGTTGTGTTTCTATAAAAAATTTTGTTTAGTTCTGGTAGAAACCTCGGTCGCGTAATAACTTGTTTACTAATGAAGAAATATATATATCTAAACTTATTTATAAATGGAAATTTGTTGTTTGTGTCTGTGTGTGTGTGTGTCCGTTACCTATAGACTCCAAAACGGCTGAACAGATTTTCTTGAAAATGTACATAGTTGTACTATAAGCGTCTGCGAGTGTTCTTGGCTAGGTTTTGGGTCGAGGTACCCCCGATAAATATCGAAAATCGATAATCGAAAAAATCGGGTTATAGACGGGGTGGTCCGAGTATAATCAAATTTGATACACTCATAGACAAAGACATAAGAAACGACATTCAGAAGTTTCAAGATTGCAGTTCTTACAATAGTGCAGAAAATCGATAATATATATATATATATATATATATATATATATATATATATATATATAAAATGCAAGATGTTTGTGTGTGTGTTTATCTGCCTGTATGTCTATTATTTCAGCCCTTTTATTTTATTTTTTGCTTCGGGTTTGGCTCTAAATAGGTATAATTGTAGTTCTTAGTCTCAGCCATGATGCCATTTACTCAGAGGACGTATTTAGCTTTTAAAATTCAGTTTACGACGAAAAACTTATTTGATATCGATACCAGGAAATCAAAATTTGATTTATATCCATTCATTTTTTTTTTTTTCAGTCTACGGTTTCGCTTCAACTATTGCTTTTTAGTCTTTCGTGCCAATATCTAAGAGTCTGAGCTTCAGAACCATGGATTAGTTTTAAAGCTTTAATTACACCCGAGTAACGCCTGGCTATACTGCTAGTATATATATATATATATATATATATATATATATAATTTAAAGTAGGGAGAAATTTATTGACTCGTTTAAAATAATAGTACTGGAGACATGAAACATATATGCCATAATATATTCACTCAACATCTCAAAATACATGGCATATCTAAACTATCGCCCGGTTCACACTCCACCCACGTCTATTTAACAGGTGAAGAACAGGTGAAGAACTTGTTCCCTGTTTAGGATGTGGTTTCCGGCTTTCTCTTTTCCAATCTGTTCACTCTTACGTAGCCCCCTGCGCATCAGTGGCGTTACCGCCTTGCTCGGGGTGATATGATGAAAAATAAAAAATCTTTTTTCTAAAAACTTTCTGAAACTTACCCCTAATACTTTTGATGTTTGATCATTTGAAACAACTAGTTTGGATCTATGTTAGACGAAAAGCAGTTATTAACGGTTCGATATATATAGCGGAAAAATCTTTTGAGACCTGATCGCCTAAGTGTGCATCACGTATGGCACTTAAACGACTTCCTGGTCTCTAGCAAAAAGAATATTTTTTTTAAAATTCATTAAACATATATATTGTTAATCACAATGTCATCATAATATTATTTGCATTTTCAATTTATCAAGTGTATAGACAATCTTTTCTCCAAATAAAAAGGAACATTATCAACCCCCACCCCCATTTCTATGGCAGATATATACTCGTATGATTCTTTATTAACCAGCATTATTTCATGCAGCCTACTGCTTGGAAAAGTTTGCCTATACCTAATTTAAACCACAAGTTCGACCCCAATTCTTGTTTTTGCTTGTACTACTTGCAATTGCATCTGTGTAAACAGACCTTTATTTAAATATCCCACTCACATTAAATAGAGCAGTTTTCCCGCAACGTAGAAAGGAAACGAATAAACTGTCGGTTGTACAATTTACCAAGATATTTCTTCGGATCTCAAAAGTTACCATTTTTATATTTAATAAATCTCGTTCGATCTAAATCTATTTACTAACTTAGTTTATGTCGGGAGTTTAAAAGAGGTCGCATTGTTGTTGATCAAGTCTGTTGAATTCGACTTCCCTCCCGTTAAGAGAGCGTCATCCATAAAATTTCGTTAGCTGGGAAGTGTCAGGCACACGGCAGTTCTTCGCCGTCCCCAAAGACGGGATTCCTAATGCATTGCCCAGCGCAAGCTTCTTCCCGCTGCACAAAAGCAGCCATAATTTAAGCGAGTAGACATACCGCGTCCTCATTATACTTGTGCAAGACTCGCCAGCGCTGGGATTTGCTTAAGTTGGTCGGCATGCTTGTGCCTGAGTGAGAAAACTGACAATTTACGAGGATTTAATGTGTCTCGAATTGTGTACTTATTAGAACATCTGCGTCTTTCCTTTGGTGTGAGTATGCTTGTGGGAGCGTGCATGCCGGAGAAAATGAAAACGTCTTTTCGATTACGAGAGTGTGTAAAAAAAAAAGAGGTAGTGAAATAAATGGCTGTAGTGAAGAAGACAGAAATAATCCTAAAATATGGATATGTCTGTAGCCCTATGTTTGATAATTTAGGAGAGTTGAACGAACTTCTGTTTGCTTCCTATAAACAAATATAAACTAATAATTATAGCTAAGAAGGAAGAATTTAAAATTATTGATGACACAGTGTTGATAGCGGACACATAAAAGAAATAACGCGAAATCCTACCGAAGGTAGTGAAAGAAAGCGAGAAGACAGGACTAAACATCAATTACAAAACGCATGGCTGTCAGGAAATACCCCTCCCCGCAAAAAAATTAAAACGAAAAAGAATATCCCGACATTCAAATTAGAAATAGGAGATACCGATAG
The DNA here is from genome assembly GCA_037127315.1 of Ascarosepion bandense. Lineage (NCBI taxonomy): Eukaryota > Metazoa > Mollusca > Cephalopoda > Sepiida > Sepiidae > Ascarosepion > Ascarosepion bandense. The sequence continues at coordinate 2,491,686 of JBBBDQ010001286.1, read as the reverse complement.
CAAGTTAGTGTAAAAAGTGAAATATCTGGGAAGTATTTTAACAGAGGAGGGAAAGTACGACACCGAAATCCGAAGTTGCATTGGATAGCGGAAGATGCTCTATCAAGAAACTAAGCAGGGTATCAAGAAACAAGGAAATTTAGTTAGAAACAAACAAAAAAAAAGAATTACATAATATATATATATATATATATATATATATATATATATATATATATATATACAGTTAAATATAACAGAGAATGAATGCCTATGATGCTTAATCATGAGCCGTTCTAAACATAGTATTTTGGCTTTAATTTCATGTGAAAATAAATACAAAAATTGTCCAATATTTGGATATTTTTTTATTATGTTGGTTCTAAGCTTTCGGTTCGCATGAGCCATCTTCAGAGAGGTTACAGGGACGGTAACATAAATAGAAAGAAATGAAATTAAATTACGATGTTTAGAACGGCTCATGATTAAACATTAGTAGACATTCATTGTCTGTTATATTTAACAGTATATGTTTAGATAATTATCTGCTGCCTCGATACACTAAATATATATATATATATTAATCATAGCTCATCAGAACGGTTAGAAAAGTGATTGATTCTAGCCAGAATTGAAACCCGACCGAACTGACATCGTTCTACCACTGAGCTATGACCACTCGGTAGAGGAATGTAGACTTTAGAGTGATATATACATGGTAAACACACGCCAATAGCCGAGATGTTCAAATTCATTACTGAATGAACGATATATATATATATATATATATATATATATATATATATATACATATATATATTATGTAAAAAGAAGATTGAGTACTCTGGGGAAGTGTTAGAGTTTAATAAACAGTAGTTTCTCACCACTATTTATGCATCATTTGTCAGGAATGAATTGAACATTCTTGATTACTGGAGTTTGTTTACATTGTGTATATAACACACTAAAATCTTCATTCCTCCTGCCTGATGAAGCGAAACAGATCTTTCAGCGGATAACTATATATATATATATATATATATATATATATATTATAAGTTATATTTTAGAACATGTACATAATCTTTTTATATATATCCACTACAAATGGTACATTTGTTTCCACATTGAAACTTCAATGTCTCATCAGCCGGTGTGGATAGGAATGGCAACCCTCTTTTCTTATATTTAGTCAGTTGTGTGTGGGATGTTGGTGGGGGTTAGTGATAAGGGAACAAGACTCGTGGATTGACCGTTAGAATTTTGAAGAAAGTGAGTAGTTAATGTGGTGGATTCATGAGAGTCTTTGATTTCTAGACAGATTTAATGTTTTGGGCGTTGTAAAAATTATTTCTTCGTTCTGTATTCACTCGGATATATATATATGCAGTTAATGTTGGTCAATCTTAATGCAGATGAAGAAGAAACTGGAAATAATAATAATGTTGCTCTGCAGAAGGATGCTGAAAGTACCATGGACGGAAGAAGTGAGTAACGAAGAGGATTTAAATATAACGAGAAAAAATGACACTTAAATTTAACATTAGAAAGTAACAGGTGAAAATTGTATAACAAGAAAAGAGTGCTGAAGAAATTTAATACACACAAGACGGATTTAAGCCAGGAGGGAAAGCGGAAAACAATGTATAACATACGTTAATAAGCTTGTGTAAATGAAAAGACATAGCTTAGGAGAGAAAATTTTCTAAAATCTAAAATTGACAGGATGTTGTAAAGAGCCCTAAACGCCTGCATTCAGAAGAAAATGAAGAATCATTATTACTAATACTATTATTATTGATACTTTCGATAAAATCATTATTCTTCAGGTCGTCACGACTAACAACGAATATTAAAATTGAGATATGAATAAGTAAGATAACATGCATTTCTTGTATCTACCACAAAGGGCATATAAATGCTTACAAACGACTGAATGTTCAGTATTTACATTATTCGGACTATTGTCCTCATCTTTGTTGCCATTTGTACGACGTTTCGGTCGTTGTACGCTACGACCTTCTTCAGGTGCTAGGAAGTTCGAACCGAACCTTTATTACAATCACTGGGATATATATATTCCGTTGTTCTTGTCGTTAAGGACAGATGGCCCATTGCATATAGACATTGGTTAGTTCCTAACTTGATACTTAGAGTTGTGATTTCAATACCAGGCTACAGCAGTGGTGAACAAGTAACTTGCAGGGTTAGAGGGCGATAACTCACAACTTCCAATCGAGGTTTTACGCAATAAATGAATTTCGTATACCACAATGATTGTAATAAAGGGTTCGGTTAGAAATTCCTAGCACCTGAAAAAGGCCAGAACGTACAGCAGCCGAAACGTCGTACAAATGGCAACAAAGATGAGGACAATAATCCGAATAGTGTAAATACTGTAAATACTACCGCGTCTCAGAAATATAAACAAATACAACTGAATGGTTTTGTATAGAATATATTAATAAATGTTTGCAAGAGTAAATATTGTTACTTATTTTATTCACATAATTATTATATTAACTTATTTATGCATTGTATTAAAATGGTGTGTTTTCATGATTTAGTTTAATTTGTTTTCGAGTGTGAACAAGGTGTCTACGCGACTGACTTTGCTGACGTTCCGGTTTTTCTCTACTCCAAACTTTTCACTCTTTTTTTATTTTTATTTTTCAATTGGAGTCGATAGTCTAAACTATCGCCCGGTTCACACTCCACCCACGTCTATTGAACAGGTGAAGAGGCTCATCCCTTGTTTCCTATTTAGGTTGTGCTTTCCTGTTTTTCTTTTTCCAATCTTTTCACTCTTACGTAGCGCCCTGCGCGTCAGTGTCGTTTTCACCTTGCTTGGGGTGATATGATTAAAAAAAATGATGGATGGATGAGTGTTTCAAGTTATTATGACAGAGCACTCAATTTGTTCTGGTCAGCCAATGCTGTTCACAGGGATGGTCACTCAGAATGACTAGCTGATTGTCCAGACGCTTGTCTTTTGGAGGACACTGATGTGAAGGATGATAAGGTGTCGGGGAAATTTTCGGTTGGTGTCCGAAGTTAACGTCGGTAGCTTTTGCTGACCAGGGTAATATTCAGGTGCAATCGGTGGAGGTGGGTATTGGAGAAAGAAAGAACGTTTAAGAGAGAAAGGTTTTAGTTTGTCAACAGTTATCCACCCTTAAAGATACCCGACATCTTCGTTTCATTTTTCGCTTTTCATCTCTTTCTACTGCTTCGATAACAATTCTTTTTATATAATAGTATCTGTCTCTTAATTTCTGTCTCTCTGTCTACCTGACTCTCTGACTGCCTGCCTGCCTGTCTGTCTGTCTGTCTCTCTGTCTTTCTCCTCTCTCTCTTTCTCTCTCTCTCATTTTCACTCTTATATATATATATATATATATATATATATTAGTTCTTTTATTCACATAATTATTATATTAACTTATTTATACATTGTATTAAAATGGCGTGTTTGCATGATTCTGTTTAATTTGTTTTCGAGTGTGAACAAGGTGTCTACGCGATTGACTTTGCTGACGTTAAAATTTATACAATATTTTGATGAACGCCACAGAGGAGACGTTCACTGTTTCGCGGGTGGAGAACTTTGTCAGACAATGGTGGCGATTTTCTCAGAATTAGTCGTTCAGAGATCGCGTGTTCATCTTGACCAACGGACAAAGCCATCTGTTCTCACCGGACAGGTGCTGCCCATAACAAACAAAGTAGTTTGACAAGGACCTTGTGTTTCTGGTGAATGGATGAGTGTTTCAAGTTATTATGACAGAGCACTCAATTTGTTCTGGTCAGCCAATGCTGTTCACAGGGATGGTCACTCAGAATGACTAGCTGATTGTCCAGACGCTTGTCTTTTGGAGGACACTGATGTGAAGGATGATAAGGTGTCGGGGAAATGCCATCATTTTCGGTTGGTGTCCGAAGTTAACGTCAGTAGCTTTTGTTGACCAGAGTAATATTCAGGTGCAATCGGTGGAGGTGGGTATTGGAGAAAGAAAGAATGTTTATGAGAGAAAGGTTTTAGTTTGTCAACAGTTACCCATCCTTAAAGATACCCGACATCTTCGTTCCATTTTTCGCTTTTCATCTCTTTCTACTGCTTCTATAACAATTCTTTTTATATAATAGTATCTGTCTCTTAATTTCTGTCTGTCTGTCTACCTGACTCTCTGCCTGCCTGCCTGCCTGTCTGTCTGTCTGTCTTTCTCCTCTCTCTCTCTCTTTCTCTCTCTCACTTTCACTCTTTATATATATATATATATATATATATATATATATATATATATATATATATATATATCCAGCCAGCGGGTTCAATTTAATCAAATTCATTTATTCACAGACCAATACTCATTATCTATATAAATTCAAATTGTCTTATATCGGATGACCTTTTCGACAAGTAAATTTAACCAGCCATCTCATCAGCGAGACGAAAACATCATGAAAGCTGTATATTTAAATTTAAAACATATATATATATATATATATATATATATATATATATATATATATATATGAACAAAGTGCAATGATATATTTCATGTTTTCTTTTTGTCTATTAGCTCTAATATTTGTTTTCGTGTTTTATTTCTATGTTTGAAAAGAAAAGAAGTAAGAGAAACATTTGCCTTAGAACAAAGAGTTCCACATTTTTACAACAGCTTTTATCTCTCCCGTCTCTTGCTCTCTTTCTGCCGTATCGCTAATCTCACAAACTCTTAGTACACTCGACCTCATTTGGTTTCTTTCTAATTTTCCTATCCAACATCTTTTTTTTGTCTTTTCTGCTGCCCAATCCCCTTAATCCTGAGTTCATAATCTCTATGACAAAAGCCCCGTCACCTCACACGTAAGCAAAATTTAAAATCTATCGACTTCTTCTCATACACTACAGACGCAAAGCTTTGACTACTTAATCTGCAGTCCCCTCGCCCCTCAAAGAAAAAAAAAGTCAAGCACTAAATATGGCCGACTCTTCTAAAATTGATACATTTTCAATTTTATTTTTTTTACCCATTAAACAAGATTTCTTTATTTAATTTCTTTTTTTTTATTATTCTTCATTATTCGATTTTACTTAGTTGTTGTCCAAATCAACCGACGTCAACTTAATCTTTTTCTTTGGCAGTATTGCGAAGAAATACGTTTTTCTTATCATTCTTGTTCTCCTAAAAAAAGAAACCAACTATTTCATGTCTAAGAGTTTGTGTATATATTCATAAACTCTTGAAAAATGAAGGAAATATTAGACAATGCGTTCCTACTCGAAGAATTTTACGTTTCATTGGATAAATATTTACTAACGATTTTGGAAAATTCTTAATGGTTTGAATTTGAATGTACGCTGTAGTATGGCTTTTTGTAATTTTATAAATCAAAATTCGCAATAATTTGGCTTCGGAAATTTTAGAATTTTCTGTAGGCTTCTAGCAAATGAAAACTGTAGGTCCAAGTAAAGACCATCGTGCTGCGAATCTTGGGGATTGTCACTACAGGAACGCGTTCAAAGAAATGACCGAATAACAGAAATCTTAGGAGATGAGAACTTTCAATAGCAATAACAATTAAAACAGAATGTGTAACTCGAAGATAAATTAATGACGTAATCAAGATGGGGACTTCCCACAATGCATGAAACCACAGTTTCAGAAGAGAATCCCATTCAATACGAGAATAAACCATTAAAAATTACAGAATTAAGAATCCAATTTTCTTGAAAAATTGTTTTTAAGAGAGATTTTAGAAATTTCAAATGTCAGTAATACTGGAATAAATACCAAATGGCTATAACTCAAAAAGAAAAAGACATGATCAATATATTGATATTCCACAGTACTTCAATCAAAAATTTAGGAAGGAAACCACCATCTATAATGGAAAGAGAGATAATGGCTCTTGAACTTCTTTTAGTGCCTTGTCCCTTCACGACGTAGGCGATCATGGCTTTCCACGTCTCCCTATCCCTGGTGGCACTTAGCAAGCCTTCTCCTGTTACATGCAACCCTCGTTTCATCATCCACCTGATTAGGTTTTTCAAATATGTTATCCGCTGCTTTCCCCTGTCTCTTTCCCCCTCCACCTGCCCTGTTAGTATCAGGTTCTCCAAGCCATCCTTCCTCATTGCATGTCCCAGGAACTTCAGCTATTATTCCTGATGCTCAGTATTAATTTCATTTTCGTTTCCATCCTTTCCAAAATTTCATCATTGCTCACGTGCTCGATCCATGATATTCGCAGCATCTTTCTGTAGAACCACATTTCAGTTGCTTTAAGTCTCTCCTTCATCTTAGATGATATTGTCCAGCATTCACTACCATACTGAAGAACTGACATCACATAGAAATCCAGTACTCTCTTCCTTGTTTCTAGCGAAATTGTCCTGTTTCTTAATACTTGACTCAACTTCTGGAATGTTTCCTTCGTCATGCCAATTCGCCTTCGGATCTCTGTGTCGCACTTTCCTTCTTCTGTTAGAACACTTCCCAGATATTTAAATTTTTCTACCTGCTTGATTTTAGTATCCCCGACTTGTATTTGTCATGTTGTGCTCCCCTTTTTACTAATGACCATGCATTCGGTTTTCTTGCAGTTTTTTGTAGTCCTTTCTTGTCACTCTCTTCAGCTACCTTCTGTAGGAGGTCTTTGTTAGGGCTCCGCTCCTATTTGACTACAAATGGACTGTTCCCATTGCTATATATAGCAATGGTGGATTCTCTACAAGAGGGTCGTAGAGAGTCACTAGACTGACGACTCTACGACACTGTCAGCTCTCTGCCTTCGGGTAGAGGGCGCTCTCTGCTTCCGAGCAGAGAGCATTAACCCAGTCGTGGTTCCGCCGAAGGGTAGAGGCACGACTGGGGAATAATAGACAGACATTTTTTGGCCGGGCCATATAGCCCGGAAAGCCCAGATATAAACTGACCATGTGTCATATGTTGCCCTTACTGGGAGGGACAGCTAAATAATGTCGTAGAGAGTCACTTGAGAGTCTCTAATGACTTACTGAAGAGTCAGTGCGAGTCAATGAAGAGTTAGTCCCATTTCCGGTGGCGTACCTGAAGTAATCAAGTATACACACGTCTTACGACGGATTGGACACTTGTATCTTTCTATTGTAAATATTACTAATCACTTCTGTACATACTAACCGTCTTTCCGCGGAATACAACTTATATTCTGATTCTGTTGTTGAGTTATTCATTTATACTTGGCGACATAACAGTCTTGAAGTTTCCTTTGTGTATGCCATTAGCACTGTATCATCTGCGTATCTTAGGTTGTTTAAAGTGTGGCCTCTGATAACGAATCTCAAGAGTAAGATTTTATAACTTTTAACCGATAGCTGCACTGGTTAACCTGTAATTGAACTTTAAATATGTCTTTATAAAGAAATTATTTATTCCTTTATAAAGAACTGGAGATACCAAATTCAGCAAGTACAGTAATTTTGATATCTAGAAAGTGTTTTTATAGCGGATAGGAAATATAACACCAAGAAGGCACATTGGAATAGCGAAAGTTGCCTTCCAAAATCTAAGCAAAGAATTAAGAAAATTTTCATTAGAAACAAATGAAAAGAGTTTTAAACTGTTACTTGATATCGGTTCTCCTATATGGAAGTGATTGCTGGACAATCTCAACACTGGTGAAGAAGAAACTTGAGGGAACAGAGAAGTATTACATTGAAGGATCCTGAGAAGACCATGGACTGAACGTGTGAGCTTTGACGAAGTTTTTAATAAGAAGTATAATTAGGTATTCAGTCAGTTAAGTGTCATACGTGATACACGCTTGGGCGATCAAGTCTCGAAAGAGACATGACTGACTGGGCAGGTGGTTATCCAGCAGTAGATTACCATTACTTGCTGCTGTAGACTGGTTGCCAGCAGAGGCTATAAAACTCAATCTGTCCTGTTATTTAGCCCATAACTGGTGAGAAGAAACGCAATCGTACCTTTCCAAGGGTATTTGCGCATAAGCGAAAGCAAGGAATTCAACTGGAATTCGAACTCAGCTCCCCGATTTCTCGTTCCGCGCCGATATCCGCTGCTCCACAAAGCACATCCCAGTTAGGCATTACGCAAGTCATTTATAAAGCGTGTAGTCTAAGACTTGTGCAGGTATTTTTGACAGCTGCCAATGGAATCAGCGACCCGAGTTCAAATTCCTTTCAAGTCACTGGCGTTTGTTTTCACATCTTGCATTGAGAAAATATGCATGAATCTCATTTCACACTCGGCTATGAATGAAATTCAAAGGTAGATTGCTCTCTCTCTCTCTCACTCTCTCTCTCTCTCTCTCTGGTCTAGAATAGAACACTAAGAGTAGATTCTACACCGTCGAGAAAGCAATGGGAGACCACTCCAAAATCTTTTTTTCAAAAAGGCTCGGTAAATTCATCATTAATAAAGAAGAGAAATCTGTTTAGAATTATGGTCTCCTGCGATTTCGACATAATTACCATCTAAACTTATTTATAAATGGAACTTTGTCAGTGTGTGTGTGTGTGTGTGTGTGTGTGTGTGTGTGTGTGTGTGTCCGTCCGTTACTATAGACTCCGAAACGGCTGAACATATTTTCTTGGAAGTTTACACAGTTGTACTATAAGCGTCTATCGAAAATCAATAATCGAAAAAATCGGGATATAGAAGGCGTAGTCCGATTTTAATCAAATTTGATACACTCATAGACAAAGACATAAGAAAAGATATTCAGGAGTTTCAAGATTGCAGTTCTTATAATAGTGCAGAAAATCGATAATATATATATATATATATATATATATATATATATATATATATATATATATAAAAGGCAAGATGTTTGTGTGTGTGTCTGTTTATCTGCGTGTATGTCTGTATTTTTTTCAGCTCTTTTATTTTAGTTTTTGCTTCCGGTTTGGCTCTAAGTAGGTATAATTGTAGTCCTTAGTCTCAGCCATGACACCATTTACTCAGAGGACTTATTTAGCCTTCAAAATTCAGTTTACAACGAAAATAACTTATTTGATATCGATACCAGGAAATCAAAATTTGACTTACATCCATTCATTTTTCTTTCAGTTTACGGTTTCACTTTACCTGGAAACAACTATTGCTTTTTAGTCTTTCGTGCCAACGTCCAATGAGTCTGAGCTCCAGAACCATGGATTAGCTTTAAAGCTTTCATTACACCCGAGCAATGCCG
>JBBBDQ010001286.1:2457500-2477500 GCA_037127315.1 Ascarosepion bandense | reverse complement strand
TATGAAGGAAAATTTAATTGTAAGAATATTGGCGTAACAGAATCTTCCAAATTGAGAATCTACATTGAGATATACGGTCTCTTTAAAATCAACCTCTTATATATCTTACCTACGAGGAAAGGCACAGGTATAAGTATAACTTATACCTCTGCTTATATTAGCATGCAGTATAGGCAGGTGGTGTAACGGTTAGAGAAAATCGATGACCAGGCCCCGAAAAATATTTCAAGATCTAAAATATTATTATGGATTATTCTCTGGGCCGCGTTTTCGGAATTAAATATTTCATACACCTCATTAAATTTTATATGATACAATGTAAATTTAAATGTAAAAATCATAGAGAGAGGGTTGAAGTGAGATAGCCACTTATTTGATTATTATTGATAACTCTCTCCTTCAATTTGCGAACCCTTGTTGCTATATTCTATTTGCTATACTTGATATAATGTAAAAATATCACAGTTTTAAAATCAGCCAATAAGTATTTATAACTATATTGGGACTCTTGCATGCAATTACAATTAATCGATAATAATATTTTAGATCTTGAAATCATATTTATTTTTAGCATAGAAACTTTTTGAAACTGGTTCTAAATTGTTGATTGTATTTCAATCATTCCGCCACCCACCCAGCTGGCAGCACAGTTAATTAAAAGACATGAAGAAACAAGACAATTTCACTAGAAACAAAGACGAGAGTACTGGATTGCTATGTGATGTCAGTTCTTCAATATGGCAGTGAATGTTGAACAATATCATCAACGAGGAAGGAAAAAATTTGAAGCAGCTGAAATGTGGTTCTACAGAAGCATATTGGGTATAAAGTGGGGGATCAGTTCCATATTACAATCAATATATAAACTGAACCCCCACTTTGGGGTCACAGCAGTTTCTATACATTTATATTCCTGAGATACAAAAGCATGAGAATGCATTCAAGGAGCTGAGTAGCCTCTTTCGCCATGTCAATTCGCCTTCGGATCTCAGTGTTGCACTTTCCGTCTTCTGTTAGAACACTCCCTAGGTATTTAAATTTCTCTACCTGCTTGATTTACACATTAGTTAGTTCAAAATATTTGACTTACTTTCTGACAAGCGTTGCCTAAAACATTGTTTTCAATTTTTTAGATAGTAACGTAAATACGAAAACTATTAAAAAAAATAAATAAATAAAACAATTATGGAGAGGTAATTTCTGAAACTTAGAAAACAAAGAGATATAATATCGATTCATTTTAATCGATTTGTAATGTTTGAAAATATTTTTCTTTTTTTCATTAGAATTCTATTCATTTGCTTAGTGATTTGAACACTTAGATAGAAACATTTTGAAGAATGATGGGGACCTTAAGTAATTGTTTATTAGCGAGCGTGAGAGAATTTATTTTCCCTGCGGTGGTATAAGCAAAATTAATATTTTAAGATTTGTTGAATGATTGTGTTGAATCGTATAGAATTACACAATATAGATCGCTCTTAGGATTTCTTTTAAAAGATTTAAGCGTTCAAGAATAAAAAGAAAAGAAATTAACATCGAGAGATATAAGGTATTTAAAGACAAACGTGAGAGGGAAAGAAAAAGTTTTGAAGGAAGAGAGAAAGGCAAAGTTTAGAAAAGATAATTAAATAAGGAAAGAAATAACGCAAAAATAGAAAAAGGAGAAAAGCAAACAGAAAGGAAATATAAATTAAACGAAGAAATAGATAAAATAGAAAGCAAGCCTAAAATGAAAAAAAAAAAAAGAGAAAAGGGGAAAAAAGATTGGAGACAACGGGGAAGGTAAAAAATGTGAGGGGGTTAAAAGAACAAATATATTATGTAGAGAGAGGAAAAAGAGAAAGATGAAAATGAGAGAAAAAGAGAAAAAAACAAAAAGACTGGTGGCAACAGAGAAGCCAAAACAATGTGAGGAGGGGGTTAAAAACAATTATATAAAGTAAAGAGAGGAAAAAGAGAAAGATGGAAATGAGAGAAAAAAACAAAAAGACTGGTGGCAAAAAAGAAGCTAAAATAAGAGGGGGTTAAAAACCAAACATATGAAGTAATGAGAGGAAAAAGAGAAAGATGAAAATGAGAGAAAAAGAGAAAAAACAAAAAGACTGGTGGCAACAGAGAAGCCAAAACAATGTGAGTGGGGGTTAAAAAATAAATATATGGAGTAAGGAGAGAAAAAAGAGAAAGATGAAGATGAGAGAAAAAGAGAAAAAAACAAAAAGACTGGTGGCAACAGAGAAGCCAAAACAATGTGAGGAGGGGGGTTAAAAACAATTATATAAAGTAATGAGAGAAAAAAGAGAAAGATGGAAATGAGAGAAAAAGAGAAAAAAAAAATGGTGGCAACAGAGAAGGCAAAACAATGTGGGGGGGGGGTTAAAAGAACAAATATATTATGTAGAGAGAGGGAAGGAGAGAAAGATGAAAACGAGAAAAATAGAGATAACTGGAAATAGTGATAACAAAAGAGACGAAGGTGAAACGTATGGACGCTAGGGGGCTAAAAGAGAAAGGCTTAAAAGAGAAAGTGAAAAAGAGAGAAATATAGAAACATAAACAGGAGATAAGAGAGAAGGGCGAAAATTTGGATAAAAGAAAGAAAGACAAAAAGAAGAGAAGGTGAAATTAAATTAAGAACGAGATAAAAACATGGACGGAAATATTGGAAAGAAAATAATCAGTCAGTTAAGTGCCATACGTGATACACGCTTGGGCGATCATGTCTCGAAAGAGACATGGCTGACCGGGCAGAAGATTATCCCGCAGTAGGTTGCTATTGCTTTCTGCGAATAGGATGTCCGTTGTGGCGCAGTGGATATCGGCTCGGAACGAGAAATCAGGGGAACCGAGTTCGAATTCCAGTTGAATTCCTTGCATCACTTACGCGCAAATACCCTTGGGAAAGGTATTAATCCGTCTCTTCCCTCCAGTTATGGGTTAAATAATAGGACAGATTGGGTTCTATAGCCTTCGTCGGCAACCAGTCTACCGCAGAAAGCAATGGCAACCTACTGCGGGATAATCATATGCCCAGTCAGTCATGTCTCTTTCGAGACATGATCGCCCAAGCATGTATCGCGCATGGCACTTAACTGACTGACGCAGAAAGAAAATAGAGAAACCCAAAAATGGGGTTAAGAGAGAGGAAAGAATCAAACTGTTGGGAAGAAATTAAATGAAGCTAGATATAAAATAGAAAGTGGGGAAAGAGAGAACGGGTGCAATTGGTCGAGAAAAGTGACAAAAGCAACACCTGGTTACAAAGAACACAAAAATGAGAAAGATCAAATATCAGTCAATTTATTCCCATGTTTGATACACGCTTGGGCGATCATGTCTCTTTCGCTCCATGATTAACTAGGGAGAATGTTTTCCTGCAATATTTTGCCATTCATTTCTGCTGTAGACTAGTTGCCAATTAAGGCTATAAAATCCAATCTGTCTTGCTATTTAATTATTTTATCTAGATCAGCTATTTGTGACTTACGTGATACACGAGTGGGTGATCATGTCTCCTTCGATCCATGACCGACTAGGCAGAAGATTTTCCCGGAGTAGGTTGCCATTTTTTCTTGTAGTAAACTGGTTGCCAACCAAGGATATAGAATTCAGTCTGTTCTGCTATTCAACCCATTGCCGGAGGGAGAAGCGATGGATTAATACCCTTCCCGGTGGTATTTATGCGTAAGTGAATAAAATGAATGCGACTGGAATTCGAATTCGGCTCTCTGATAGTCTCATTCCGAGCTGATATCCATTAAACCATATCACATATAAGAGAGACAAAGGAAAAGGAATATTGGGTTAAATACATTAAGAAAGAAAGATATGAAATAGGAATATGGAAATAGAGATAATTAAAATAAAATGGAGCAAAAAAAAATAAAGTTGAAAACTGAAGAAAATGTTATAAATTAGAGAATTAAGATTAAATGAATACAGAATAATAAGGGAAAAATGAGTTAGGTCTAAGGGGTTAACACATTGAATATGTGAAAAGGTGAAAATATTGAGAAAAGACAGACAGCAAAAAGAAAAGATGACAAATATTATTAATGATTAAACGATTCGTATTCTACATCTTATCAAAACCTTTGCAGGTTACTTAAAACCACAAAATGTTTTTTATGAGATTATAATCGTTTAGTGATGATGGTCTCGCTACTTAACCCATAGCTGGGGGAGAAGTCTTGCATTAATACATTTCCCAAGTGTATTTGAAGCATAAATAAATATATAAGCAAATCGAATTGAAAGTCTTCTCTTTGATTAACAATTTCAAACCATTATTCATTATAATTATATTTAGTAAATCTTATTTTGCTGTTAGACATTTGAACTAGTACATCTACAATACACTTGTATATCGTTATAATGAGGCCTCACATCAGTGATGTGGGGCCGGTGTGCAAGTAAAATCATTGAGAAGAAGGCCTCGAAACGGTGCACATTCTCTCCTGATGACCCCAATTTAAATTTAAATTCTAGCGGAACACATTACAAGAAATTCAATGAAGTCATATGGCATAGAGAAGCTCAGTGGAAATGTCACTGGCATGAGAAGCATTACACTTTCAGCTCGCTTCAGGTGAGTTTCAATTACTTTCCAGTAATTTTCTTCTTCCACCGTGGGCACATTTAAGCTCCTTCATATTCCCTAGCGCTCACCATTCTAGGTAATAACCAGATTGGACTTTGTTTAAATTCGGTGATCGTAGAGGAAATTGTGTTTCTACGTGATGCAGGCATAAGCTTCTGGAAGTGTTAACCTTATCCTGTTGGACATATCTGGTGGTAACCCGTTGTGTATCTGTTCATAACTGGAGGTAGTGATGGATTATCATGGCTGGTTGACGAGGATTTGAAGGTTGTGGTAGCAAAGGTGACTTCGGTGATTGTACGAAAACCGATGTTTCAACGTGATGAGGCCGTAAGCCAAATATAAATAATGAATGAAAGAAAACAGAAATTGGAAAAGAAAGAATAGAGAAAATGGAGGACTAGTCAAAAATAAACTGAAAAGGAAAGTTAAACGACGAGACAAAGTAAAAACGGGAAAAGAGAGAGAAGTTTACACGAGGTGAGTGAGTGATAGGCAAAAAAAAAAAGGAAAGGAAAGAGAAATTAAATGACGAAATGATAAGTAAAAAGAAGAAAGAGAGAAAGAAGACATGCTGGAAAAAGAGAGTAGGGGAAAAGGGGAGGGAGAATTATGAATGGTATAATCTAAACTTATTTATAAATGGAACTTTGTCTGTGTGTGTGTGTGTCTGTGTTTGTACGTTACCTATAGACTCCGAAACGGCTGAACCCATTTTCTTGAAAAATTATACAGTTGTCTGCGAGTGTTCTTAGCTAGGTTTTGTGTCGAGGTACCCCCGATAAATATCGAAAATCGATAATCGATAATCGAAAAAATCGTGTTATAGAAGGAGTGGTCCGATTTTAATCAAATTTGATACACTCATAGAAAAAGACATAAGAAACGATATTCAGAAGTTTCAAGGTTGCAGTTCTTACAATACTGCAGAAGATCGATAATATATATAAAAGCAAGATGTTTGTGTGTGTGTGTGTGTGTGTGTGTGTGTGTGTGTGTGTGTGTGTGTGTTTATCTGTCTGTATGTCCTTTATACAAATCCACAATTTTTATCTGATTCTCACCAAACTTCACACAAATATTCTTTAGGCTGAGTCTGAGCTCCAGGACCATGGATTAGTTTTAAAGCTTTCATTACACCCGAGCAACGCCGGGCTATACTGCTAGTGTAGAATAATGTAAAAAATGAGAAAAGGTTAAAGAGGAAATAGAGAAAGATTAAAAGAAGTTATGGGGAAGTAAAGCCAGGCAAAGAAAGAAAAACGAAGATAGGGTTCAAAAGAGAGTAAGGCAAAAAAAAAAAAAAGAAGAGGGAAATGAATGAAGACATAAATGGGGAACAATGGGACAAAAAGAAAAAGAGAACAAAAAAAAAAAAACAATGTCAACCGAGAAAGCAAAAATAATTAAACGAAAATAAATAGGAGAAAGAGTCAATTGTGAAATAGAGACAGTAAAGAGTTAAAGAAAATATTGATATATTATATATGTTGAATTTCTTGTATTCACTTACACACAAATACTCTTTGGGAAAAGTATTGATCCGTATCTTCCCTCCAGTTATGAGTTAAATAATAGGACAAATTGGGTTCTATAGCCTTGCTTGGCAACCAGTCTACCGCAGAAAGCAATGCATCCTACTTCGGGAAAATGTTCTGCCCAGTCAGTCATGTCTCGAATGAGACATGATCGCCCAAGCGTGTATCACGTATGGTAATTAACTGACTGATTAATATATATATTTTTCGTTTAATTATCTCTTCTTGTATAATGTTATTTATTTTATACATCTATGTGTTTTCGTTTCATATGCATCTCTGATGGGAACGGGGGTTACTCGATACTGTTTTGCAGTCGATATAAAAGTTTATTTACGAGTCTCATGTGTATTGTCTAAATACATTATATGCTTGAGTATAAGAGCGATTTTTTAAAATCATTTTTTAATGCAATATATAGGGGATCGCACAATACACAGATAATGGTTATTAAATGGTTAAAAACAATGCATTTTCGGTAACCGTTTACCCTATACACAAATAATTCTGTCTAGATAGGCTAAAATTCTTTACTATGTTAAAATTCTCCGTTCCATATTCCTAAAATATTTTGACAAACTGCACCTCAATATAAAGGAAATGACAATTTTATAGTGAAAGGGAGTTTTATTCTAGTACACTTATTTATGGTATACAGCAGGATTATTAATAGCAATCAACAAAATCTATCTATCTATCTATCTATCTATCTATCTATCTATCTATCTATCTATCTATCTATCTATCTATCTATCTATCTATCTATATATATATATATATATATATATATATATATATATATATAGGCAAGATCTTTGCGTGTGTGTTTACCTATCTGTCTTCCTGTATGTCCTTTATACAAATTCACAATCTTTACCCGATTCTCACCAAACTACACACAAATATACTTTAGGCTTCCGGTCAGATCTTGGGCTACTTATTCTTTCCGATTTTCCCATGATATTGGAAAACGATACCCTTATATCCGATCAGGTCTGATCAAGATCAGGACTTCATCCCTTTCATCGTGGTTCTTGCTGCAGAATTTGCTCTAACTTGATAAAATTATAGTTTTTATTCTCAAACATGACTAGATCATCTCAGACGACTCATTTTCCCCGATATTGGAAATCGATGCCCCCAGAGATTCTATCGAGTCTGATCAAAACCGATATTCAGCCATCAATGGCTCATTTTCTCCAATTTTATTCCGATAGGTATGATAAGTTTTCATTGACTTACTTAGGTTAGTTTATACTTGAGTGACTAATTTGACTCCGATATTGGCAATCGATACCCCAATATCCTATCGTGTCTGATCAAAATCAGGTTTTCAGCCTTTTTATTTGGATTTTTGCTTCGGGTTTGGCTCTAAGTAGGTATAATTGTAGTTCTTAGTCTCAGCCATGATACCATTTACTCAGAGGACTTCAAAATTAATTTTGCGACGGAAAACTTATTTGATATCGATACCGAAAATCAAATTTGACCAACATCCATTCATTTTTCTTTCAATTTACGGTTCCGCTTTGACTGGAAACAACTATTGCTTTTTAGTCTTTTGTGCTAACGTCGAAAAAGTCTGAGCTCCAGGACCATGGATTAGTTTTAAAGCTTTCATTACACCCAAGCAACGCCGGGCTATACCGCTAATATAAGATATTTGTTGATTTCAAGTAGTATATATATTGTGGATACATTTTGCTCTTGAGATAGTAACAAAAAAGGAGAAACTTAGACTAGGCAAGAGGAATATACAGGGTAACAGATTAAGATTGAGCTCTCTAGTTAGGAAAATTAAAAAAATCGCTTCCACTTCTGCAATTTGTGCATTACTCTAAGGCATGAACAAATGTACATGTAAATCTTCGCATCAGATATTTTACGGTAAATGATTTTCTCCTTATTTGTGGTAGCTTTGCTCTAAAAATAGAATATTTATTGGATACGAAATATGTCTAACGTGATACGATATTTAGAATGTGCATTGTGGTGCAGTGGATATCGGCACGGAACGACAAATCGAGTAACCGAGTTCGAATTCCTGTTGAATTCCTTGCATTCACTTACGCAAAAATACCCTTGGGAAAGATATTAATCTGTCTCTTTCCTGCACCAATGGGTTTAAATAATTGGAGAGATTGTGTTCTACAGCCTTGGAAGGCAACCAATCTACTGCAGGATAATCTTCTGCCCAGTCAATCATGTCCCTAAAGAGACATGATCGCCCATAGCGTGTATCACGTATGGCACTTGACTGACTGACTGATGCAATATATGACTACGTAGGCTTACTGGTATTACTAAGAAGCTGGGGTCGAATTATACAAGGGCTTTATGAAAATGTATGTAAATCAATAAATTTTTCAGTAGTCGAATACATTAAGTAGACTAATACACGAGAGTATACGGTATAGCCTGCAAGACCTAAGTGTGAGTTTTTCCAATGCCTCAAGTTCTATCTTACTGTTGCTTCCATAGTCAATTGAATATTTTTATGAAATTTTCTGTTTATATAAAACGGTATTTCATTTCTTTTTCTCTAATTTTTCCTTATATATATATATATATATATATATATATATATTGCAATTTTGAGGAGACAGGAAATCTATCATGTGTCTAGGTATAAGTTGCTTTTAGAAGTAAATTATCTGCGGAGTGTTTATATTTGTCCGCTCAGCGTTTTGTTTTGCTATTTTCTTTTCATTTCTTGTCGTTTTTTTTTATTCTTTTTGAAAGTTATTGAATCTTTATTGTGTGAAACGAGCAGGTGCTAAGATTTAGTGAAACATGTTTTGCAATCTAAAATGGAGTCTATCCAATTTTTGTGAAAATTGTTTATAAAACACTACCGGGTAAACACAAACATACAGGAAAATAAACACAGACATTAACATCCGCAATGAATTAATTTTTCTGTACGTTTATCGATGATATACCTTCAAGAAGGGACACATCGAGTCACTTTATTATATTTCTTCGATAAAGAGACCTGAGAAGATACCCCCCCACACATACACACAC
Organism: Ascarosepion bandense; assembly: GCA_037127315.1. Classification (NCBI taxonomy): domain Eukaryota; kingdom Metazoa; phylum Mollusca; class Cephalopoda; order Sepiida; family Sepiidae; genus Ascarosepion; species Ascarosepion bandense. The sequence goes on along the minus strand of JBBBDQ010001286.1, from coordinate 2,468,335 downwards.
ATATATATATATATATATATATATATATATATATATATATATATATATATATACATATATAAGGAAATGGATGCATTTAACTATAGACGCTGTTTGGAAAACTACGTTTACAGTATATGGATGTAAAATAATTATTATTTATACGCATATAAGTACATATGCGTGTGTGTGTGTACATATATATATGTGCGCAAAAAAGGAAATATATATTCTTACGCAAAAAAAACAGTAAATATTACATATATATATATATATATATATATATATATATATATATACACACACACATGGAAAAAGGCAATAAAAATGTATTTTCGTCACCCACATACAAGCTTGTTTCGCATCTCATGTGTGTAGCTAGACATCCACCTATATCTAGGCTGGGATCGAAACTCGACCCATTTGGTGTTAGGCGGAGTCGTTAACCCCTATGCCATTGGCGCATGGAACCGGAGTGCGGGTAATTTTAACGTCTTATATATAAGCGGTGTATACACACGCCAGTCACTGAAATAACTAAATTAATTGCTGAAGTTTTATGTACAAATCCCAGAAGTGTTAACTGTTTTTACTTCTCTCTCTTTCCCACTCTCTCTCTCTCTCTCTCTCTCTCTATATATATATATATATATATATATATATATATATATATATATATATATATATTAGCACTTTAAACATTAGTTTTAGTGTATGGTCACATATAAGTAGATGTTACGCTTAATTATTAAAAAGCATATTTATTTATTTTCTTTACCGGTCTGAATATTCGAAATATTTCCGACAGGATTCGAAAACGTTTCCTCTGAAAAGAGGGAATCGTGTATATATATATATATATATATATAGCGTACATGGAAGTCAACACCCAGAGACGACAGTCTGTTTCATGCTAAACGCAATCATCAGGTATAATGATTGGGTTTTGCATGAAACAGACTGTCGCCTCTACTTGTTGATATCAATGTCCCCATTTATATTTACATACGCTCTATCACTGATATTGAGTACTTTAACCCATAATATAACGTACATTAAAACTATAATATCATCAGTTACCTTTCAGATGCATATATATATATGTATCGAAAAAATATATATATCGAAATATAGAAATTGTTTTCACCATTTATTTTAACATATCACCTGAAAAGGAACAAAAAAGATAGATGAAGGAAGTCAAAAGAATGGACTACAAATAAATTACAATAAAACCAAATGTATGGTTGAGGGAGATGAGATGGATTCATACTTTCCCAAGAGTATTTGTGAGTAAACGTATTCGACAGGGATTAGAACTCAGATCCCTGATTTCTTATGCCGGCCAGATATCCATCACACCACAATGCACAATAACACTTATAACCAACTGATATAAAAATTTCTCAATAGGGGAATGTATACATACAATTTTAGCAAATGTTTCCCGAAGTAAGCAGTTTTGTTTGTTTCGAAGTTTAACGACCTATCAATCCTGAAGGGATCATTTAAGGTCATAACCAGTGATTTTGGGTAAGGTTATTTTAATTTTACAACATTTTTCTTTTCGAGTATCAAGATTATTTGTTTTTTTTTTTTAAATGCAGGGTCCCCAAGTGCTACCCTTGTTATTTAACCCATAACTGGAGGGAAGGGACGGATTAATACCTTTCCCAAGGGTACCAGTGCTTAAGTGAACGCAGGGTATTCAATTTGAATTCGAACTCGGCTCACCGATTTCTCTTTCCGAGCCGATATCCACTGCACCATAACGCACATACGTCACTATACGATTACAGCACCTGGTATTCCCAAGTGGTCATCCATCTAAGTACTGACCAGGCTCTACGTTGCTTAACTTCGGTGATCGAGCGAGAACCGTTGTATTCAACGTGATAGGCCGTAAGCCCCGAAGTAAGCAGATGTTAATATTTTATGGTATACTTCTTTTATAGAAGAGGGTAAGAATTACCGCAATTATACGAAAGCTTACATCGATATAATGACATTGATTACATTCAGAATATGCTGTCGCTTTATAGTCAGTTAAATTTGAGGAAAAAATATCTGAACAGGAATATATCAAAACGATCCTCGTAAAATGTATATTTGTCAAGACATTAATTAAAATTTTCTATAGTTTTATGCGTAGGAAATTTGAAAATAATGTCCTCAATTTTCAATTCTGACTCTCTACATGCGAATGTTTTAGACCAGACCGGACAATTTGCTAGAAAGTTGTCTATTTAATGTAAAATGTACGTTTGATGATGGCTTTATACGTTGGAACTGAGGTAAACATGCTGTTAATGGACCAAGACTCGCAATACAAGTTTAGTCTCAGACAATATGTCAGCGAAAACTCATGTTAGAATCCACGAACAAGTCCATCGAGTATTAATACATCGATCCCCTTGCAAGCATAATGAAATCAGCTTGAAATAATAATACAAACCTGGAAAAAATACAACAAAAAACATTATTCTTATGTTATTGTTAAACTGGGAAATAAACAAATGGGACATTTTAGAAGACTAAAAATATATTTGAAAATTTTATAGGTTATTTTCTGTTAGTATGCTTGTATTTTCTGGGCACTTCAAGGTTGTGTAACGGTTATCAAGCTTGTCTCGCTAAAACCATTACAATTGAGTAGTGAGTTCGAAGCTCACTGGGTATTTCGGCCTTGTGCCACATCTAATCTGCGCTTAGAAAATCACCATGCGAGTATTTTGTTGATATCTAGCGTTGTGACTGATAGGATATTTGACAAGTGTTCATAAAATACCGCAGTAAAACGAATGTTTAGACGGTGTGATAATCGCTTATAAAGGACAAAATGGCACCATCAAAACGGTTTCGATTCCTCATTAATGACTGATAACTTTCCTTGTATAGATGAAACGTGATTTTCTTGCATCTTCAGTACGAGAACCGATGCTTCAACGTGATATGTCCGTAAACTATGAGAATGAAAGAAATTAAACCAAAGACGTCTCAGTTTATCGACAGTTTCTGATTCTGATTACTTTCTATAGCCATGATACTAATGGAGTTATTTTCGGCATATAGACAAGGTTTGATATGAAATTTACAACTGATAGAGAAAATACAATTAGAAATGTTTGTGAAAATAATAGATTTACAATTCAGTAAGAGGTGAAACATTACATGTAAGCTGCATTGTTACACCCTATCCTCCGATTTAATTAAGAGTTTTAATTTATTTCAACTTTCTAAATCGGTGGGATGATTCCCTGATATAAAACCTCTGAGTTATAATCGAACACAGGCATTCATTTAAAAAGTAAATATTTGGAAATCGATTTTGCTTATCTTGTGGGCTCTGCCTGAATGGCGAGCGTGTTAATTAATTTTCATAATTATTTCGATAATTAATTAATTAATGGTTTTGTCTCGTACCGAATGCGATCCAGTTTAGCACGCTTCTCATTCTATAGAGATTTCCGTTTTCGCTTATACCTTTGTGTTGGCGCTATTTTTTTTCTACTGAACACTATGGCGAATAGACAATGCAAAGAAACACAATCAAGGGATGTATCCCAGCTAATTAGATTGTTATGGAATCAAGAACGATTCGTGAAGAAAGCAAGCATTTTTTCACCATCTACACACAAGCCTGTTTCTCTGTATCACAGCTCATCAGTGTGGATAAACATCCATTTGCTCCTGGCCGGGATCGAAACTCGAGTTATATTCGGTGTCAGTCGGAGTTGCTAACCCCTAAGCCATAGACGTATGGAATAAGAGAAGGGAAATTTTAACGTGTTGGATATAAACGTGGTATACACACGCCAGTCACCTCAAGAATTCAGTTCATTGCTAAAGAGTAATGTATAAATTGCGGAAGTGGTAGCTGTTTTTTTTTTAATTTTCCTAACTAGAGAGCTCAATCTTAATGAGAGCATGATATATTCACCATCTACATACAAGTCTATTTCTCTGTATCACAGCTCATCAGTGTGGCTAGACATCCACCAGTGTCTGGATTGAAACTCGACCGAGAAAGAAAAAGAAACGTAAAGGAGAACGAAGAAAAAAAGGAGAAAGGTAGTCAAAGTTAACTTTTTAGATCGACACCAGCGTCTATTGCAATTCATCTGCTTTCTTAGAAAAACATGACATGAAAATTTAACATTAAATTTAGTTTTAAAAATAATGAGATATATTTACGGTATAAAAATAAATGGTAAATCACACTTTTTAATAAAAATTAAAATATAACTACTAGTTGTATAAAATTATAAATAAATATAATTATAATAATTAAAGAATATATATAAGAAAATGATTAATAAAATATTAAAAAAATTATCTTAAAAATTATCTTAAATAAAACTAAATTTAATATAAAATTTCCATGTCATGTTTTTTTTTAAGAAAGCGGATGAATTGCACTAGACGCTGTTGTCGATCTCAAACGTTAACTTTGACTTCCTTTCTCATTATACTGTTCGTTCTCCTTTACTTTTCTTTTTCTTTTTCTTTCTCTTTTTTCCGTTTATGATTTTTCTATATTTTTACTTTTCTTTCATTATTTTTTTATTTTTTATTTCATTTTTTTTTTTTTTTTTTTTGAATGGGCGAAGAAATGTTTTCATTAGTTTACCGTTACAAATATCTATTCTCGATATGGGCGCGTGAGTGTCTGTATGTAATTCTTTTTTGTATTATTTCAAAAGGATTGAATAGCTGGACTTATTAACTAATAAGTGTTATTAATACAATATAACTTAGAACTATCTGCCTCATCGTAGGATTACAATGCTTTTCTGGCGTGTGTCTCGACACACAGTAGACATGTGAACCTTCTTCTCGTAAGAACCTTCTCTTAGAGTTACACTGGGGTAGACTGAACTTCTTCCCAATGTATACAGACAATACGTTGATGATGAAGGCTTTCTTAGAAATAATTCATTGGATATTGCAGAGGGTTCTTCTTCTTTTATGTGTCATGTCTCTTCAGGACATAGGCGATCATGGCGTTCTACGTCTCCCTATCCCGGGTGGTTCTAAGTACACTTTCTCCTGTTACTCCCACCAAATCCTGCTCTAACATCTACCTTTTCAGGCCCTACAAATATGTTATCCGCTGCTTTCCTTGTTTCTTTTTCCATCTATCTGACCTGTGAGTATCAGGTTCTCCAAGCCCTCCTTCTTCATTACATGTCCCAAGAAGTTCAGCTGTTTCTTTCTGATGCTCAGTATTAATTTCCTTTTCGTTTCCATCCTTTCTAAAACTTCATCATTACTCACAATTTCGATCCATGATATCCACAGCATCCTTCTGAAGAACCACTTTTAAGTTGTTTCAATTTTTCTTTCATCTTTGATGATATTGTCCAGCATACACTGCCATACTAATAGACAGACATCACATAGAAATCCAGTATTCTCTTCTTTGTTTCTAGTGAAATTTTCTTATCTTTTAATACTCTGCTCAGCTTCTGGAATGCGTGTTTGGCTATTCCCATTCGCCTTTGGATCTCAGTGTCGCACTTTGCCTCTTCCGTTAGAACACTTTCTAAGTATTTAAATTTTGTACTTCCTTGATTTTAGTATCCCCAACCTGTAATTGGTATTTTGGAGGCCTCCGTTTGCTGATGACCATACATTTATATCGTAATTTATTTGTAGTCCATTCTTTTGACTTCCTTCATCTACCTTTTTTATGAGGTCTTGAGAGGCTTGCCTCAATGAAATAAACAAACCTTCAAGTTGAAGGTTATTGGTTGTTGTTTCACCTAGAAATAAGGGTGCTTCGCAAGGTTTATTTGGTCTAGACACGCTTACATTAATGAATAACACTTTGGCTTGAAGCTAGATATGTAGAAATATCTAGTCAGAAGCATAGCTTTACAGCGACACCGCTCCATCATAAGACGGATGATGATGATGATGATGATGAATGACAAAAAATTTAATTCCAGCTATAGTATACTTGGAACGATTCAAATAAAATCTTTTTTTTTTCAATTTCTAAAGTATTTTTAAATCATTTCATTCGAAGCAAGGCAACAAAACTACAAAGAAAAAAAAACAGTTCCTGTGTATGAGATAATATAAGATAAAGAAGAAATATTATTAAGGAGAAAGAACAATAAATGAGCAAAAATTCTGAAGACAGAAAGAAACAGTTGAAACTGCATTTAAAGTTTTGATGATCAAAGTTGATTGAAAAGGAAGAAGCCGGAAGAGAGTGCTCCAAGTGAGAAGTGCATGCGAAGAAACTGTTAACATAGAACTTGCAGTTGCATTTCGCCACTTCAACTATAAATTAATGAAGACTTGCTGCCATTCCAGCATTGCGCTCAAGTTCATAAAGTTTAGGGACTGCAGAAGAAAGGCAATCAGAACAATTTCCATTAAAATATTTCAAGAGAAGGAAGCTAGTTTAAATTAGTGCGAAAGCAACTGAAGGCTAGATGCTAGGTCGAAAGCTATAACATTACAGATTCTTCTTTGTATTTTATGAAGAATTTTTAAATGCATACTAGACGCACTAGACCAGATGTCAATATTTTTCAGCACTAAATACGGAATGTTAGATTTATAGATGGTATAAGACAGGTTCTGGCAAGAAAAATGTCTAGCACAACACAGTGAAGCAACTTTTCTACCAGTTAATCAAGCAACTGATACAATATAAGTTTTCTCCTGCATGTCATCGGAAAAATGCATTTCTGACATTTTCCATTTCATTTCCAATGTAAAGTGTTTTAAAATTATTATTCAGTATCAAGCAGTGACGAACTTAACTGTGATGTCAGAAAATCATGTATGTGTGTGCATATATATATATATATATATATATATATATTATGTTGAGTTGTGATAGTGTTTAGTGCCAAGATTGTTGTATTTTCAGTAATTTTACTGATAAAATATATTTTGGAAAGCAGATTGTTTTATCGTAAAGTGCTCGAATTCGGGTTAGAGATAGAACGCTGATGAGCTCAAAGAATTTGTCACTTTGAGTGAGCAGGTTCATGCTGACTTCAAAATTTCTTTATGATGCTCTCACTCGTCAGAACTGGTTTGCAGATTGAAACAACAAGTAAAAACATCATGACGGTGTCCTCACGAAACTTTGAAGTCAGCATGAACCTGCTCAATTAATGTGACACACTTTTGCGCTTATATATATATATGTATGTGTGTGTCTGTGTGTGTGCAAGAGAGAGAGAGAGAGAGTGAGAGGGAGGGAGGGAAGGAAAACGTACAGTGATAGTTTCCTTAAAAGCTATTTTATCGTTAAGTTTTCTTAAAAGTCGGTTGTTTTTCCGTGATTTGATGCTCCTCGAATGAATCCCTTTGTTAAACGAATCTGTAGGCTTAGCATTTCCAAAGATTCGATTCCTCTGCTACATCCAACAAGAAATCCCCATGAAGAGCAAATCGCTAGCAACCGTGCTACAAATAATAACGAGACATTATTTTTAGTGTAGCTGCCAATCATTGAATGCTTAAATTCTGCACAAGGAATTAAAACATCAAGCTCTGATTAGTCACGAAAGCAAATAAACGCATCCAATCAAAATAGACTTACGAAGCAGAGGAGTGTCGAAAATTTTACAAGCATGCGAAAAGTGATTGCATGTCCGAAAATATTACGTTCTATCGATCAGCTGCCTGGTGAATCGGCTAACAGCTAACGAGAATATTTTATTTGATAACATGACAGAAAAACACGATGTTAACAAAAGAAACTCTGCGTTTGTATGATGGTTAGTGCTTCAATATAATAAGACAAAGCTCTATTGCGATCGTTAAGTCAAATTCAGTGTCCGAATACAATATAAAGTATACATAAGCTGGCGGTAATTACTACAGAACAGGAACCGCTTTGGGCAAATCACACTCTACAAACAGGACAGGGAGAGAAAGATTGGCTTGCCTGACAGGATTGAGAATAAAAGTAATTAATTAATGCGCGCAAAAGTATCTCCTATCCGTTTAAGTCACGAGTCAGAGCTCTGGAACGGACTGCTAAGGAAAACAAATTTGCCTATACAAATGATATAGTGCTTTTTCTTGTTGAAGTTTTCCAGAGAAGAAAGACAAGCTTTGTTTTAAAATTAGCAATAAAACCCTAAAAGTTATAGAATGGTGGACATTCTACTTGCAAAATTGAGACTTTACATTATATCTCAACAGATCAAAACTTAGCTTCTATTACTAATTTTCTCTCTCCCTCTCCCTCTCTCTCGCTTTCTATCATTCTCACTTACACACGCATATCGCATATAATATATATATATATATATATATATAATTTACCAAAAAAACTACAATGATAGTTTCCTTAAAAGCTATTTTATCATTAAGTTTCCTTAACAGTCAGTTGCTTTTTTCGTGATTTGGTGCTCCTAGAACTTATACACTCCACCACGCATGTCTTATATATATGTATTGAAGTAGATAGACTAAACTATCGCCCAGTTCACACTCCACCCATGTCTATTGAACAGGTGTAGAGGCTCATCCCTTGTTCCCTGTTTAGGATGTGGTTTCCGGGCTTCTCTTTTCTAATCTTTTCACTCTTACGTAGTCCCCTGCACATCAGTGGCGTTACCGCCTTGCTTGGGGTGATATGATTAAAAAAAAAAAAATAAATGTATATATATATAATTTACAAAAACTTTTAGATATTCTACAATGTCATGGGTAATACGTATTTCGCCGCTGAACTTATATATATATATATTTTACTAAATTATACAGAACTTACAAATTTATATATATATATATATATATATATATATATATATATTATGATTAAAAAAATATATATAATAATAAATTATACAGAAATTTAAATTTAAATATATATATATATATATATATATATATATATTAGCAATAATTAAAATTTCAAGTGTCTTATCTAGAAATAACTGTTTGAATTTATTGAATATTATGACTCTCTCTATATATTGAGCAGTTTTTTCTATAAACCTAAAAGAACACGCTTAATTTTCATACTTCTTCCGTATTTTCTCTGTTGTATGAAATATTAGGATTTTCAATAAGTTCTCGCTTATTTACAAAAAGATGGCGTTCTCAACACTGCGCCTGTGTAAGTTTAGATGGTAACGCAAATATGAGGAAATATTATTAGCAAGGTTGAAATTCAGTGTATGTCATTTCGCCAAAGTGTAAACAGCTTTGTTTTGCATAGCGGTAAACATGTTGGCTTTTGTGCCAATGAAATTTTATTTGCGGGGAATTTTATTGCACTACTTTATTCAAAAGAAATCTGCTGCTGAAGTACATACAATTCTTGCTGAAACTTACGGTGACCTTTCTCTGTCGGAAACAACATGCAGAAATCGGTGCAGACGCTTCAAAAATAAGGATTTTCATGTTGAAGATAAAGAACGCTCTGGCACTCCGAAAAATTTTGAAGTCGATGAATTAGCGGCGTTACTTCATGAAGGATTATGCCATGCACAAGGTGAACTTGCAGAATCATTAGGAGTTGATCACCCTATAGTTTCGAAACATTTGAAAGCATTAGAATATATTCAAATGCAGGGATATTAAGTGCCGTACAAGCTGAAGCCGAGAATTGTCGAACGGTGTCTGATCACGTGTGAACAGCGGCTTCAACGGCAGAAAAGGAAATGTTTTCTTGCATCGTATAGTGACCGGCGATGAAAAGTGGATACACTACGATAAGCCTAGAAGTAGAAGATCGTAGGATACGTCCGGCCATGCACGAAAGTTGGCGGAAAGGCGAACATCCATGGTTCAAATCTTCTGCGCTACATTTAGTGGAATCAGCCGGTTGTAGTTTATTATGAGCCGCTCAGCTCGCCGAAACTATTACTGGAATTTACTATAGACAAAAATTTATGCGTTTGAGCGAAGCATTAATGAAAAAACGTTCGCTGTACGAGCAGAGACAAGATAAAGTGATTTTGCAATATGACAACACTAGGCCTCATGTTGCAAAACAGCTGAAAACTTATTTGAAAACGCTTAAATAGGAAGGCCTACCCTACCCGCTGTATTCGCCAAACATTGCCCTGTTTATTATCACTTGTTCTGATCGATGTCACATAGCCTGGTGGAGCAGCTCTTTCATTTACTTGGATATGTAAAAAAAAAAAAAAAAAAAAAAATTGAAAAAAAAGTCGACTCTTGCTTAGCCTCAAAAGACGTGTCGTTTTTCCGACGTGGAATTCAAAAGCTGCCAGAAAGAGGGGGAAAAATTGGCTAGCGATAGACAATACATTAAGTGACATGTTTCTTTCTAATTTTTCTAAATAAAATTAAATGAAATGAAAAATCAGCGGGAACTTATTCAAGGTTCTAATGTATGTATATATATATATATATATATATATATATATGTGTGTGTGTGTGTGTGTGTGTGTGTGTGTGTGTGTGTGTGTGTGTGTGTGTGTGAATATACACTACCGGCCATAATTATTAGGCCACCCCAGTGTTTTTAAAAATGATGTATTTCGTACTATTTGTGTAGTATTTATTGCCAAATGAATAATTGTAAATGAAAATAGAATGGTTATTTTGTTAATACTTCACAATAACATGTGCATCAAATTTCTGTATATTTAATAATTACCTATATTGCAGTTTCATCACGAGTTCAGCTTTGTATTCTTGGCTTGTAAATCTTTGCAAAGTAATAATAACAAAAGAAAAGTTCTATTTTCATTTGGCAAAAAACACTAAAAATAGTAAGAAATACATCATTTCTTTAAAAAAACTGGGGCAGCCTAATAATTATGGCCGGTAGTGTACGTACATTGCCTATTTTATACAAGCACACATAACTTTCATGACTCGTAGGCAATGTTTAGACTTTT
>JBBBDQ010001286.1:2430000-2452500 GCA_037127315.1 Ascarosepion bandense | reverse complement strand
ATGAAATAATAATAATAATAATAATAATAATAATAATAATCATAATAGCACCTATGCTATACACAAAAAACAAACAAAGGCGAAATAAAAAATACGGAAAATGTCATGGAGAAGTACACAACAAAGTTCACCTGACAATTAAACTCACTCAGATTTTATCGTCTTAAGATGTAATATCAAGAGAGAGAAACAAATGCGTATTGTTTCTTAAGAAAAGGTTGTAACTGTTTGGTGGAGAAAAATCTAAAAAATGGCGATATTTTACAGAGGTGGGGGGTTAAGCGAATTTACGACTTCGACTGCGGTAGATAATAGCAACGATGTTATGCATTGCGATATCCGAAACCGGCTGGAGGAGCAATTCGTGAAATGAAAGCGCTCATCCTAACCAGAGATCCTAGCAAGCCTCTAAATGACTCTCCGCAACATCTGCCTGCCTGAACATTCGAGAAATCATGTTCGAAATTCTGCTGGAAATAATTATATATATATATATATATATATATATATATATATATATATTAATCATTTCACCCAAGCAAGGCGTTAACGCTACTGATATGCAGGGGGTTACATAAGAATGTTCTAATATTAGGCAGGAGGAGAATGAAGACAAATACGAACCAGCTACAGGTGATGAAAGAGAAGTGCAAGAGAAGGATGTGAACTCAGGAGTGAAGACATTTGCGAACGTAGAGAGAACAGAAAAGAACAACATACACGGAGTGATGTAGAAAGAACTAGAGTTAAGTGGTTAAGAGATTTTGCATTTAAATTCCTGGAGGTAATAGCCGTCAGGAAAGCAAGGATATTGAAGGGAGTTCCACAGACTGGAAGCAAGAGAAAAGAAGCTGATGGAATAGAGTTGCCGCTTGCATTTGGTTGATCTAACTGTGAAAGGATGAGACCTTGTTGCCAGTCTGGTTGCCCATGTAAATTCTTGTGGAGCGGTCACAAGTGACCCAAGTTCGTCAGAGCAGAAACCATGAAAATATTTATAGAAGAGACAGAGGGAAGCCACTTCCCGACTATGAGAAAGTGGCTGGTGTATATATGGTGTAAAAAAATAAATATACGGTTTATCAATAAAAACAGAGCATCTAAATAAGAGTATCCATCAGAAATAAAGTTAAAACACATAAATTAAAAATACGTTGAATTTAATTCATTTGCTAGTAAATTGCCTTTGTTTACGTTAGGGTACGAAACCGGGTAGATTTGTGTATTTCGAGAATCCAGAGAGATGTGTGTCCAGAAGCACTATCGGAGTATTTCGCGAATATTCAGTCTGACAAATGTAAATTTACAGTTTAATAATAAAAAACAGATTATTTACTCAAATGTGTGTCCATGAAAACTAACGTTTAAATAAATATATTACTTAGGTTTTTTTTTCTTTTTTTTTCATTTTTCTGTGTCTAAAAGAATCTATAATCATTATTTGTTATTAAATTGAGCCAAAACTTGAAGAAGAGCTTAAGTGTACATTTATTGTATTATTGAATATCGATTTTTTATGTAACACTCAGTGAAGATCGATCTCCCTGTTTTTTTTAACAATAAACATACTACCCTCTTCAACCATTACCCCAACACAAACATGTCTCCCAGTGAATTTATAAACTCACTACAGTGAAAAAGTTTTGCAGACTAGCTTCAGAATTTCTTCCCTATACAGCAATATTCTTTACGTTAATTCTTAATATAACTGGTTAGTTGTGGTGCAGTGGATATCGGCTCGGAATAAAATATCAGTGAGCCGATTTCGAATTCCAGTTGAATTCATTGCCTTCATTTACGCGCAAATACCCTTAATCTGTCTCTTCCCCCCGGTTACGGGTTCAATGACTGGACAGTTTTGCTTCTGCTTTGGCTGGCAACCAGTCTACTGTTCTGTCTTGTCTGGCAACCAGTCTACCACAGAAAGCATTGGCAACCTACTGCGGGATAATCTTCTGCCCAGTCAGTTATGTTTCACGTATGCCAATTAACTGACTGAATGTCGACAAAAATTCCCGGGATAATTGGAATCTCAACAAAGATGTTTGAGTTTGAGTTTGAATTTTATTTAACCTCTGTGGTTATTTAATGCCAAAAAGGTAGGGTTTAAAGGTATTTTTTTAATGTTAGGTTGATTTAGTCAGATTTTAATGAAAATATGTTTTTAATTTTAGGAAACTGAAAATGTCTTCTAGTTTTGTATTCAAAAATGTTTTGCTGAGATGGTAATTTTTTCTTCTAAAATGTATTATTGGTAAAACTTTTCCTTCAAAAATGTGTATTTTTCTATAAAAATTCTATTTTTATGTACATATTTCTATAAAAGTGTATTTTTATAATTTCATGGTGTTTTGACCCCAGTTTCGGGTGAACTATTTGCCCATAGCTGGCATCCTAACAGGTACTACCACGCCAGGTCGAGCTGGACCTGAGAACAACAGCAATTAAGAGGTGGTTCCATGCTCCTCGAAACATCCCAATCAGAGATCGTGCTGCCGGATGCAGTTCACCGTTATACCCAGGACCATCAACAAAGAGGTAGTTTTTAAAATAAAAAAAATACGAATTTCATGTTGATGCGTGTCTTTTGTTTGGAAGTTACACTAGCTATTTTTGTGTTAAGATAGACTAGCAATAGTTTATAAAAAAAGATTATGCTCGTCAAACTTTTTTCTATATTCCTTGTAACTACAAGACGTAATCAATCATGACTCTCCACATCTTCCTGTTATTTGTAACTCTTGATAAGTATGATATTACATTTATTTCTCCCAAACCATGTTCTGACATCCATTTACTCAAGCCCATTAATTATGTCACGCGCTGCTTTCCTCTGTTCCACTTTTCCTCTGTCAGTATCAGATTCTTCAAGCCCTTTTTCTTCATTCTGTATCCCAGAAATCTCCACTGCCTTCTTCTGGTGTTAAATATATTTCCTTTTTGTTTCCATTCTTTTCAGACCCTCGCAGTTGCTCACATGTTCGACCCAAGTAATCCTCAGCGTCCTTCTGTAGAACCACACTTCTGTTACTACTAACCTCTTCTTCATCTTTAAGAAAATTGTCTAGCATTCGCTGCCATACAAGAGAACAGATATCCCGTAACATTTCAGTACTCTTTTTCTGTACTGATTTCCAACGAATTTTCCTGTTTCTGAATACTCTGCTTAGCTTTAAGAATGCGTCTTTGGCTATTCCAATACGTCTTCGAATCTCAGTGAGACACTTTCCGTTCCTGTTAGAACAAATTCCCAGGTATTTAGATGTTTGCACCTGTTCCTTCCCGCGAAACCACACCACCAAACCGCTAACCAGTAGGAATTATTTGAATTTTCTCTTTGTAAGACATTGGGTGTTATTCTATAGCAATGACGTTTTAAGGAAAGAAATTTTATGCAACGGAAGCTCTATCAGTTGAACTAATTGGTTGCGAACCAGTAATGTCGTAAGAATGTAAGACTATAATGACAATATGATCATCAAGGTGCGTTCATTTACGTCAGAGATTATAATGAATGTTTTAATTAGTTCTTTGCAAATTTCAAGGAAACATTATTATTTAATGAACACAAGTATAGGAAGAAAACATATATTTAATAAGAACCAGTGTTCATTGTTTATTTTAACATAAAATACAGTGTTTGTTGGGCTCAGAAGTAAACCTGCAATGTTCGATTTATGGCGACATAAGCTGAAAAAATGGCTTATAATTAACATTTGTTTGGGGATTCGTTTTATTTGTTCTTTTACCCCTTTTTTCTTTTGCACATTTTAATAAATCATCCTCCCTCTCTCTCTCCCACTCGCTCTTTTCCTTTTTCTCTCTATCACTCTCACTCTCTCTATTTGGCTTTGCTTCACTCTTCCTCAGTTTCATTCCATGAAACATTCCACGCACACGCATTCACAAACATGCGCACGTTCATACTTAACCACATTAACTTATTATCTTACAAGTAAGGAGAAAGAAAAGAGTTTATGCTAAAAAAACTTTAATCGTATAAAATAAATGTTTTTTTTTTTAAATATCAGGATATGATATATGTGTGTGTGTGTGTATGTGTGTTACGGAAAGTTCCGATGGTTAACGAGATGGTTTTAACAAACAACATATTTAATTAACTTGCTTGAACAATATTTTTTATCGATGCTCGTATTTGAGTAGATATTCTGTTTTTAATCAAATAGTATATTTATATATTTATTTCTACCGGCTTGATTAATTAAGATAAATTTTGTTACGAAAATGTGTCATTCAGCATGATTCGAACCTGCTATTCCTATCAACATAGGAGAAGCCACCAATTGATCTGATGCATCTTAGACCGCTCAACCACGAAATATTTCACAGTCTAATCGAAAGTCAAGACGCACCAGATCAATTTGTGGCTTCCCTTATGTTGATAGGGGACTCAGATTCGAATCCTGCCGAGTGAAACACGTTTTCGTAACAAAAGTTTTCGTAAAAATAAAGGATATTGGTCCTGTGCATGCATCCAGCAGCAAGACCTCTGTATTGGGAGTCTGTGAGGAGCATGAAACCACCTCTTAATTGCTGTTGTTCTCAGGTCCACCCTGATCCGAAGTGGCAAGACCTAATAGGGCCCCAGCTATGGGTAAATAGATAACCCCCTACCAAACCGGAGTCAAATCACTATGAAAGTGCAAAAATACACTTTTACAGAAATATATACATAACAATAGACTTTTATAGAAAAGTTGTGCGTTGTGGTACAATGGATATCGGCTCGGAACGAGCAATCGGGGAGCCGAGTTCGAATTCTAGTTGAATCCATTGCATTCACTTCCGCGCAAATACCCTTGGGAAAGATATTAATCCGTCTCTTCCTTCCAGTTATAGGTTAATTAACAGAACAGATTGGGTTCTATAGCCTTGGCTGGCAACCAGTCTACCGCAGAAAGCAATGGCAACCTACTGTGGGATAATCTTCTGCTCAGTCAGTCATGTCTCTTTCGAGACATGATCACCCAAGCGTGGTTCACGTATGGCACTTAACTGACTGACTGATACATTTTTGAAGGAAATATATTACCAACAATACATTTTTGAAGAAAAATTATTACCAAAACACATTTTTGAAGAAAAATTATTACCAAAACACATTTTTGAAGGAAAAAAAATTATTCTCAGCAAAACATTTTGAATATAAAACTAGAAGACATTTTCAGTTTTCTAAAATAAAAAGAATAAAAACGAAAATATTTTCATTAAAAATGAATCAACCTTTTTCCTATAACAGAACATTTAAAAAATACCTTAAAACATCACGTTTTTGGCATTAAATAACCCACAGAGATTTTGATATACGGTTAAACAAAATTCAAACTCAAAGAAAGGATATTCTATATATTTAAAAGTTTCTATGTCTTCAGCATCGAATTTCTTCATTTCCTCTTTAGACTTTTATGCTAATTATGATATATTTTTGAACCAACATTAAATAAAAACCTTCAAAAATACCCCTCCACTATAAAAGCATTCAATGATACCCCTCCACTATAAAAGCATTCAAAGATACCCCTCCACTATAAAAGCATTCAAAGATACCCCTCCACTATAAAAGCATTCAAAGATACCTCTCCACTATAAAAGCATTCAAAGATGCCCCTCCACTATAAAAGCATTCAAAGATACCCCTCTACTATAAAAGCATTCAAAGATACCCCTCCACTATAAAAGCATTCAAAGATGCCTCTCCACTATAAAAGCATTAAAAGATACCCCTCCACTATAAAAGCATTCAAAGATACCCCTCCACTATAAAAGCATTCAAAGATGCTCCTCTAATATAAAAACATTCAAAGATACCCCTCTACCATCTTCTACACATAATCATCACCTGACAATTGCCACATGACTGACTGATATCTCCAGTAAAATTTAAACAAAGGCACACAAACACACAGAGACAAACATACACACGAAGAGCTTCTAGTGCAGAAGATTTCGAAGAAAAAACCCGGATGTAGAATTTCAGGCATTCCAACTGGAGCGGCTTGTGTAGACATACCTACGTAAGTTATGTGCGGACGGCTTTTTCAGGTCCTTACTAAAGTTCTTATCGTATAGAAAAGCAGCGAGCATACATCGGTGCGAGCTACTGCAATATTTAGGGGAGTGGGTGAAATGGAAAATGGCTGAACATTGTCAAGGTGTCCATCTGTATACGACGTCTGTACTGTGTTCGATAATTTAACAAGAGGACGTCGTTTTCGTCTGTCATTTTTGCAAATTCTTTTTTGGGACTTTGACCGCTCAGTCCTTCCTCGATTCATCACCAGAACCACTCCTCTTTTCTTCTGTATCGCAATAAGACTTCTACCAGAAAAATTCCTTTCCCATTTTTCTAGCAGTTTGGATGATAGAATTGGATTCTTAGGACAGCTTCTGTATGTTTGAACCGAGTTTCAGCTTTTTGAAATGCACAAGCGCACTGGACAGCGACGAATGTAATGTAAAGTAAAGTCTGTTTGAAGGAACCGTGACTTGAAAGTCGAATAAGAGCTGTCAAGTTGGCAGCGGTGAGGGAACTTTGCAGTTGTTAAACTTCTTAATAAGACGCAGGAACGAAATCTGATAAGAACTATGTTGGAAATCAACTGGATCAAATGTTAACTTTGGTTTAAATATATAAATTATAATAAAGAAATTATTTCCGGTTTATTTTGTGGTGCAATGGATATCGATTCTGAACGAAAAATCGGGGAGTCGAGTTCGAATTCCAGTTAAATTACCTGCATTCACTTACGCACAAATACCCTTGGAATTAATCCGTCTCTTCCATCCAGTTAGGGATAAATAATAAAGCAGATTGGGTTCTATAGCCTTGGCTGGCAACCAGTCTACCGCAGAAAACAATGGCAACCTACTGCAGGATAATCTTCTGCCCAGTCAGTCATGTCTCTTTCGAGACATGATCACCTAAAGCGTCTATCACGTATGGCACTTAACTGACTAACCCCTGAATAATGTATATATTTAAAGACGACCTATGATTTCATATAAATTTTATTTTCATCTGTTTTTTTTTTCTTTTGCTAAATGTCAATCAGAAATGTCAAAAAATAAACAACATTTTGCAAGTAAATCGTAGACAGGAGAGTTACCATATAGGGCGCGATGGGTAAAATTCTATGTATGTATGTGCGTATGTCTGTCTGTATGTATGTATGTACGCATGCATGTATGGGCGCACAGGTGTTTATGAAGGGTATATACACATGTGTCTATGTGTAAAGAAAAATATATAAGAAATAGATGCATGTATGCATATATGTGCACATGTATAAATAAAAATATAAAAAGTCTCTATAATGTGTACATGCGTATGTATATATATATATATATATATATATATATATAAGTGTGCAGGTATATATGTACTGGTTTGTACAAGAACACATAAAATGTCTCCAACCTATGTAATTGCCTGGGTGATTGTGCTTGACTATATATATATATATATATATATATATATATATATATATATATACACACTCCAGTTTCGGTGGACTGATTTAAAATCTAACAGACAGCAAACGTCTCTCATATATATATATATATATATATATATATATATATATATATATATAGATATAGATATAGATATAGATCCGTTACCTATAGACTCCGAAACGGCTAAACCGATTTTCTTGAAAATTTACACAGTTATACTATAAGCGTCTGCGAGTGTTATTAGCTATGTCTTGTGTCGAGGTACCCCCGATAAATATCAAAAATCGATAATAGAAAAAAATCAGGTTATAGAAGGAGTGGTCCGATTTTAATCAAATTTGATACACTCATAGACAAAGACATAAGAAACGATATTCAGAAGTTTCTAGGTTGCAGTTCTTACAATAGTGTAGAAAATCGATAATATATGCATATAAAAGGCAAGATGTTTATGTGTGTGTGTCTGTTTATCTGTCTGTATGTCCTTTATACAAATCCACAATTTTTATCCGATTCTCACCAAACTTCACACAAATATTCTTTAGGCTGAGTCTGAGCTCCAGGACCATGGATTAGTTTTAACGCTTTCACTACACCCGAGCAACGCCGGGCTATACTGCTAGTATATGTATATATATATGATAAGGATATATACATTTTATATATTATATATTTGTCTATACTTCAGAGCTGAGGTAGTATTTACATTTTCAAGGATGCATGGTGCAGTGAATATAGGCGATGTTTTGTTTTAGTAATTGATCTATAGATTTGTGTCTTCATTACCTGGCAACAGCAGTGGTGAAAAAATAACTTGGCGAGTTGATTTAAAGGTAGATAAATGCATATATATATATATATATATATATATATATATATATATATATATATACAAATAACAAGCAGACAGTCTCTGTGTTACATCTGGAAATCGGTTGTGATAAAGTTCTATAATTTAATTTGACCTTTCGTTCGCCACTTACCATCTGAGAACTCAACGCAGTTTCCTTACATACATTTGTCTTTCTTTTAACCTGAGGAAGGCAAATAGAGAAGACGTTCTCAGTGAAACGCACTGCTTATAAATTATCCCCCTTTTTTATTATCTTCATATGTATATATATGTGGGTGCGTTTAAGTTAGGATCATGTTTGGTGCCAATAATGTTTTTTTTTTTTTTGTAGTTTTTTACTGAAAAATGTATTTTGGCAAACAGGTATTTTATCGTAAAGTGCTCGATAGAGCATTAACAGGTTTAATGAAAATAAATTGTCTCTTTAACTGAGCAGGTTTATGCCGTCTTAGAAGTTTTGTGAGGACACCGTTATGATGCCCTCATTCATCGGGGCTGGTTACCTTTTGTCCCATTTCAATCCTGGCTAGACGCAATCAAGTGTCTAAACGTGCTGATGATCTGTGATACAGCGAAACAGATATGACTACGGATGTCTATATAATTACATTTAGATTTGTTTTTATAATGATATTATATATATATCTTAATGTGTGTGCATGCACACACAGAGATACACACTGTTTCACACTCACATACACATACACATACCAACACACACACACACACACACACACACACACACACACACACACACACACACACACACACACACATATATATATATATATTGCCTGTTAGAACTTATTATCTTCTATTTCATTCCCACATTGCACTTTATCTATTTCCACATTGTTAATAATTTTTCGAAATATTTATATTGCTTCGTATATAAAAGTATCTTCAAGTACGCGAATTATAGAGAAAAGCATCTGCCCGATTACACATATCAACCGATCGAGTTGTCTATTGGAACAGAAGTTTGCGTGCGTGAGACTTTCTATTTGAAAAAGAAAAACCGGCGGAGAGAAAATGATCGACGTGATGTAGACTTTGGACTTGAGCATTGACAAAACTTTCCTCTCTATTGTCAGTGATTAGTTGTTCTGACAAGTTATTGGCATCACTAGATAAATTCTTCAAAAGAAACCGCGCTGAAATAAACATATATATATATATATATATATATATTAGAGGGTTATATTTAATCGAATTTTTTGTGTTCGTGTCAGAACGACTTCTCTGCTTTCGGCTTAATAAGAACGAATAGTCCTTTATGCAAATTCCAAGAAATTTTAAACATCACGCACAGACACATATAATGGCACACACACACAGATGTGTACACACAGATGTTGAAGCACAACAGCACACAAAAACGCACACACGTAACATATATATAAATATATATATATATATATATATATATATATATATATATATATATATATATAATTATGTTTGTGTCTATAGATATATACGCCATTTTGTATGCAGATTTCGTATCCATGCATAATTTGTCTGAACACGAATGCAGATATATTTAATCTTTCTCTCTCTTTTCTCTCTCTCTCTTGAAATATATATATATATATATATATATATATATATATATACATATATATTTGTGTTTGAGCGTGTGTGTATGTGTGTGTGTGTGAATTAACACAAAATAAAAGTTTTCTTTCCAAACACGTTTCGTCCCCTAAGTCAATGCATCACGGTAAATAGTTAGTATTAGTTATTAATCATTGATAAATGCCACCAAGTGACTAAATGCATTGGCACAGAAAAGTTTTGCTTTTCTTTTTATTATATATATATATATATATATATATATATATATATATATATATGTGTGTGTGTGTGTGTGTGTGTGTATGTATACAATATAATAATAATAACAATGAAAAGAAAAGTAAAACTTTTCTGTACCAATGCATTTAGTCACTTGGTGGCATTTATGAATAATTAGTAACTAATACTATTTACCGTGATGCATTGACTTAGGGGACAAAACCTGTTTGGAAAGAAAACTTTTATTTTTTTGTTAATTCACACACACACACACACACACACGCGCGCTGAAACATAATATATATATATATATATGTGTGTGTGTGTGTGTGTGTGTGTGTGTGTGTGTGTAAATGATTTTTATTGTCCTTTTCAGAATACCTTTTACTTATATATGTATTTCTTTATACGCCACTCGAGTGTCCAATTTTGCATTTGCTTATGCTCTAATTCAGATACTGAGCACTTTTGTTCATGAATATCGCATAACTTTATGCTATATCTTATCCTTTCGCCTGCTAATATTTCATTTAGCTCGCCATTATTTCATTTAAATTGCTTTTATATGATTTATTCCGTCATCATATCATTTAGCCTACTATTATATCATTTTGCTCGCTATCATATATTTCATCCTGCTATCACATCACTTACCCTGCTACCATAGCACTTATCCCACTATTATATAATACATCCCGATTTGATATCATTTAGCTGCTATCTTATCACTTAGCCCTTGAGTACATCATCTATCCCTCTATCTTATCATTTAGTGGCCTCTTCTCTCCATTTCAAAATAGTGGTTCATGTTGACTTTTTTCAGACAAAATAGTGCAATGATTGCCGGTCCTTTTTCATGTGTGATATTAAGGTTACCTAGTCATCTGTCTTAAAAGATAAACGAGAATGACTTACACCTCAGCAGGTGGTTTAAATTCAGTGTTTTCTTCTCCTAAACAGGTTGCCAAGCAAGTTTATAGTCTTTCGTGATATTTACCTAAAACTGGAGAGTGGCAAAGAGATGGATTCTTACTGTTTCCATGGGTATTAACACGTAAGTAAATGCAATGAACTCAATTAGAATTCGAACTTGGCCTTTCGGTTCCTCAGTTCCAACCGGGCCTATATTTATATACATACATATTTATATACATACATATGTACCGTCAACATGTGTGTGTATTTATAAATATAAACGCAGTTGTTTACTAAGTTTTATACTTTTCCCTTTACGTCAGTTTCTATATACTTGCAAATATACTTACACCCATCTTTTGGATAATTTCAACCTAATATGCATGTCTAAAAATATTATAAAATACGCCATATTTCTTACAAAATCTCCATCTATTTCTGTTTCAATCTCTTTAGAAAAGTGCGTGTAGCATATCAGTTATATATTTAGTCATATAAATAGATAGATTTGTTTAACCACGAAAAATATATGTAATTGATTTTGACTGTAAATCGGTTGTCTGCATGTTCCTACGTATATGGAATTGTATATTTTTGAGTCACTTCGATTATATATGTTATATATTGATCGGCTATGCGAGCTTTTGTCTGAACGTGCGTGTGTATATGAGCGTGAAGAATTTGGTGATGTGTACGCCTAAGCAGACAGATCACAATGCATCCCGTAAACATAGAATTTGCAGATTACATCCATTCAAATCGAAAGGCCGAATAGATCATCGGAACACTGTAATATAACAGATTCTTGAAACAGTCAATCACGGCATCGATGTAAGAAAATTTTTCATCTTTCGACCCCGATGGTCTTCTGCGTCCTGTGTTTGGAAAACCGAATTACGTTTGAGAAACTTTTTCTTATTTAAGAGTAGAACGGGAAAATAAATTAAAGGTCGAAAAGGGTTGAAATTTCTTCCTTCTGTTGACCACATTTAACGATCATATCACGTTGAATACACCGGTTCTTGCTCAATCACCGAAGTTAAGCAACGTTGAGC
This sequence comes from Ascarosepion bandense, assembly GCA_037127315.1. Classification (NCBI taxonomy): domain Eukaryota; kingdom Metazoa; phylum Mollusca; class Cephalopoda; order Sepiida; family Sepiidae; genus Ascarosepion; species Ascarosepion bandense. The sequence goes on along the minus strand of JBBBDQ010001286.1, from coordinate 2,440,404 downwards.
CTGGTCAGTACTTAGATGGGTGACCGATGATTTAAGTGCTGTAAGCGTTTATTGACGGATGTGCATCGTGGTACAGTGGATGAAGAGAAATCGGTGAGCCGAGTTCGAATTCCAGTTGAACACTCTGCATTCACTTACGCACTGGTACCCTTGGAAAAGTTATTAATCCGTCCCTTCCCTCCAGTTATAGGTTAAATAACAGAGCAGAACTTGGGACCCTGCCCTTAAACAAATCCCAGTGAAACTTTCTCCATCGGGGAGAAAGCCGGCTCACCCCCGACCAGGTTGAATGCGGCTTGGACACCACATTTAACGTACGGAAAGGTGAGAACTCTTCAGTTGAAATTTCTGGCGCATGTAATGAGGAAAGATGTCTTAAAAATTACGGCATTCACAGGACGTACAAAAGGCAAGATTAACAGAGGGAAGCAGTGTATAACTTCCTAAACGAACTTGTATAGACGGTTGGATTATGATATACAGCAAAAAACTAAAATTTACTAAACTATACAAGAGACAGAAGGTTGTGCAGATCCATGATCGCCTACGTCCTGAATAGACACGGCACATAGAAGAAAAAGAAGGTTCGTTTGCGATGTGGAATGTTATATTTAAATAGGCTCTCTCTATTCCAGGAATATATTGCAATCATATTTTGTTGCAAAAATATTCCATTACCGAAGTTAAGCAGTGTCGAACTGGGTCAATATTCGATGAGGAAACGCTAGGTTACACCGTGTAAATTAAGCAACGAAATATGTCTCAGGGTTGATAAGACGTAAAAAGTAAAGAGTTCAGTCAGACCAAATCTGAAAAAATAAAATGAATATATATTGAAGGTGCATTGTATAAAGGATATTTTCGGAGTTTGATTTCTGGATGAACAGTTAGTAAGTTAAGTGACATACGTAATGTCTCGAAAGAGACATGACTGACTGGGCAGATTTTCTCGAAGTATGCTGCCATTACTTTCTACAGTAGACTGATTGTCAACTAAGTGTATAAGACCAAGTCTGTTCTGCTATTTAATCCATAGCTGGATGCAGAAACAACAGATTTATTCATTTTTCAAGGGTATTTGGGTGTAAATTAATGCAAAGAATTCAACCCTAATTCGAACTCGGCTCTCTGATTTTGTCTGATTTTGCGTCTATGAACAGATTTATTGGCAAGGCAACGCACTAACAAAGAAATCATTTAATTCAAGCAGCCTATATTTTTCTCCAAGCAAAAACATTTTATCCTTGCCTTTTCAAGGCACTCATTGTTACCAAAAGTTCACAGCTGGTCGGAAATTTATAAAGGAGATATTAAAACCTTCCGTCCGCATCGTCTGAAACGACAGACCAAGAATGAGGTCGAAATTCGAGACCAATAGACCATAAAATTATCAACACCAGTCGCAAATGACGTCTTTATTGCTCTAGGCGGTTTTAATTTTGCGTTATGAATTTTCTTCGGACAGCCGCAGACCATCAAGTTTTCAATAGTTCATATGCTGGTCTGAGTACCACGTTTCTTTATTTATTTTTTTCTCTTTTTAACGATCCTGTCAGTAATCTTATTGCGGTTTGCGTTGTCTGAGGCCAACAATACAAGTAGGCTAATTGGTGTGCCCGTGAAAATAGAAGTATTTAATTAAAGAAAAAAAAAGAAGCTATTTTACCATTTTAGCGGGATAAAAATGTATAAATAGCTATCCAATTACAGTTTCATCAAACCTATTTATTTTTTTAACTAGCAGTATAGCCCGGCGTTGCTCGGGTGTAATGAAAGCTTTAAAACTAATCCGTGGTCCTGGAGCTCAGACTCAGCCTAAAGAATATTTGTGTGAAGTTTGGTGAGAATCGGATACAAATTGTGGATTTGTATAAATGACATACAGACAGATAAACACACACAAACATCTTGCCTTTTACATATATATATAATCGATTTTCTGCACTATTGTAAGAACTGCAACCTTGAAAATTCTGAATATCGTTTCTTATGTTTTTGTTTATGAGTGTATCAAATTTGATTAAAATCGGACCACTCCTTCTATAACCCGATTTTTTCGATTATCGATTTTCGATATTTATCGGGGCTACCTAGCTAAGAACACTCGCAGACAACTGTGTAAATTTTCAAGAAAATCGGTTCAGCCGTTTCGGAGTCTATAGGTAACGGACACACACAGAGACAAAGTTCCATTTATAAATAAGTTTAGATAACTAGTGAATATTTGGTTAATAACCACATTGTTCATTTTGTGAATAATTGGATATATATTCATAGGATCATCATAAATCTATATTTCGAAAATTATGCGAATTCTACCATACTAAATGCACCCTTGAGTGATCATGTCTCGAAAGATATATGACTGACAAGGCAGAAAATTATCCCGCAATAATCTTCCATTACTTTCTGCGGTAGACAGGTTAGCAAAAAAGGCTATAGAACCCAATATGTCCTGCTATTCAACCAATAGCTGAAGAGAGAAGTCAGTCAGTCAGTTAAGTGCCATACGTGACCCACGCTTGGGCGATCATATCTCGAAAGAGACATGACTGACTGGGCAGAAGATTATCCCGCAGTAGGTTGCCATTGCTTTCTGCGGTAGACTGGTTGCCAGCCACGGCTATAGAACCCAATCTGTCCTGTTATTTAACCCATAACTGGAAGGAAGAGACGGATTAATACCTTTCCCGAGGGTATTTGCGCGTAAGTGAATGCAATGAATTTCAACTGGAATTCGAACTCGGCTCCCCGATTTCTCGTTCTGAGCCGGGGAGAAAGAGATGTATTAATTACCTTTCCCAAGGGTCTTTAAGCGAAAGGTAATGACATGAATTCAACTAAGATTCGAACTCAGTAATCTGCTTTCTTATTCCGAGATGATTATGTGAATTAACATAAAAACGGCTACAATATGTTTCAATAGAAAATACAATACACAACAAAGAATTAAAACTCTTAAATATAATTTGAACATGCGTATTTCAAGTTTTGATAAAACATTTGAATTCTTTTTGTTCGCTGCTGTTATAAATTATCCATTTCATAACTTACTTCCGGCACATAAAAAAGTAAAAATATGGTGGTATTTTATATTGTTTACAGAAATGAGGTGTTAAAAAGAAAAGGGTAATGACTATAACATCTAATTCAACAGCACAAATTATATAGCATAGCTCGATACCATTATACAGGGTGTCCCAGAAATCGCTCACTATATACTAATTTTATTTTTTCTATATTTCAGATTTGATCTGATATGGGCGAGAAACTAACAATACAAGAAAGAGTTAAACTATTTTTTTTTTATGTTTTGAAGCGATGGATCAACATGCTGTTCTGTAGCTCAAGAATTCAACCTCAATCATCCTGAGCGAGAAAAACCATTGAGTCATTCCACTGTCTTTTAGTTTAATCAAACATTTCCAATAAATTGGATTCCTTTGCTGACCGTGAGAGATATGGTCAACGAAAGAGTGCAACTGATGAAGAAACATCAACCATGGTTCTGGCGAATGTTGCTAGAAACCCCGTGAAATTAGTAAGGAAAATAAGCCAAGAGCTAACGATTAGCAAATCATCAATATTCTTAAAACACAGAAAGAGAATTGATGCATGTGTTAATGCAGAAGGTGAACAATTTGACTACCTGTTATGATTATGATAAATAAAATTGATATTCATATGTATTTTCATAACAACCTGGATGTTGCGCGACATCTGGGATAACCGGCATATAAAAGGTGCGATGGGTAAATTGTCGCCATTTTATAATTTTAATTTTGTACGTTCATTTTTTTTCTTTTGCCAGCTGCACCGTATAGCAGGATCAGGTGTATAACTTCTGTGAGAAAAAGAGCAATATGACGCAATTCTGTGAACCAGAAATTTGGAAACGGCACTTCTACTTATCTGAGTTCTGACAAACGAAAAATCACGAAATCCCAAATTGCCCACTGTGAAATTAGGTTTTTCCGACTGTTGTTCTCGTCTTTGTTGCCATATTCACGATGTTTCGGTGTTGAACGCTCCAGCCTTCTTCAGGTGATTAGAATTTCAAACTGAACTCTTTATTTCGCCCACCGGTGTAGGCCGTTCTAGTCACACTGGTTAGTTATCTCCCTTTAAGTCAACTGCTTAAAATTTTGTTCACAAAAAATAGGTGGATATAGCACATACCTACCATATTGTAAAACTATAATTTTATCATATATATATACACTACCGGCTATAATTTTTAGGCCACTCCAGCTTTTTAAAAGAAATGATATATTTCATGCTATTTTTGGTATTTATTGCCAAGTTGATAAATCTAAATGAAAACAGAATGATTCTTTTGTTATTATTACTTTGCAAAATTTTACAAGGCAAGGAAGCAATCCGAATCACCCTAAATTTTCATCATTCTTTCATTGATGAAACTGTAATATAGGTAATTATTAAATATTTATAAATTCATTTGATGGACATGTTATTGTGCAATATTAACAAAAGAACCATTCTATTTTCATATACAATTTCTCACTTGTCTATACATACTAAAAAATAATATGAAATAAATCATTTATCCACGTAAGGGTAGCCACCAATTGATCAGGCGCGTATTAAACCTCACGAACACAAATGACCAACAGTCTAAACGAAGTCAAATCAAACTTATATAACAGAATGTTTGATGTATTGTAATAACCATATCTTCTTTGAAAAGTATCGTAATATCAAAAATGTAAACATATTACGGATATTAACGAAGATTAACGAAGTTGGTTATAAACAACCGACAATTTAAAATTATTTGTTTGAACACTGTTTTTTATCCTATTTAAGTAGATATTATGTTTGTATAATTAAATAGTATTATATTTATTTCTACATGCCTGGTTATTTACGATAAATTTTTGTTACGAATATATATATATATATATATATATATATATATTATATATATATGCGAAGTCGTGATGAATGGTACAAAGCCAATCCAGGAAAGGATCCCAAAATAATATTTGATCGTTTCTTGGGAAATAGGTAAACTGGACATTTTTTCCAGCAGTCCGTATAGTCTTGCTCACCGTGCGTGTGTGTATGTGTACGCGTGTACGAGCACATTTTTATGCCTGCCTGTTTACTTCCTTCTTCCTGTCTCTACTGTCACCCAAAGGCCAGAACAGAATATATAAATATAATCTTTATGTTTCCTTGTATTTATCTAACCGTCAGGTCCCAAATAAAATAAATATATGGAGGCAAGCAGAGCATAACACTCGCATGTGTTGGCCAGATGAGGTAACAACAACATGGAAGTCATTACAGCTTTACCATTTAACTAACAACATTCGTTTGATTTGCCAAATTTTAACTTATATGTCTCCGTCAAAATGATGCCAATTCTATTTTAAATCTGGCTTTAACCTGAATTTAATAGCAAGATGTCTTGAAGAAAAATTATGAGCCGGAAATGTGTAAGAACGTCATATATTCAATGCTAAAATCCCATTATAGACTCATTTTTGAAAAATATTCTACGAAATAAATCCATTTTGCATCTTCATCTAAATATCTACATATTCGGTTAAAAAAACATTCTTGAGAATAGCCGAAAGCGCTCAGATATTATGGACTCTCCCGTCGATGTAGTCCAAGTTAGACTGCCACACAAAGAATTGTTTAGAGTAGTGAAGGCTTGTGTAGTACCATCCACACCTTTTGGAACTGCTGATAACAAACAATCGGTGCAGACGTCTGCCACAGATTGCATGAACAACAGACCTCAGTTATTTAACCTATAACTGAAGGGAAGGCATGGATTAATACCTTTCTCAAGGGTACCAGTGCTTAAGTGAATGCAGGGTATTCAACTGGAATTCGAACTCGGCTCACCGATTTCTCTTTCCAAACCGATATCCACTGCCTCACAACGCACATCCGTCACTGAACGCTTACAGCACCTGGTATTCCCACGCGGTCACCCATCTAAGTACTGACCAGGTTCAACGTTGCTTATCTTCGGTGATCGAGCGAGAACCGGTGTATTCAACGTGATATGACCGTAACCATTAACCACAAGCGCTCAGATATATTGAACATTTAATTTTACATAATTTATGCCAAGAAAAGAAAAAAATATATACTAAACTTGTATAAAAGAGTGATTGCTAACCAACTACGCAATTATCTAAATAATAGAAGTCGTGTCCAAATATATATAATTTAAACAGTTTCAAATATGGACCAGTTTAGCCTAAATCGGTGAAAAGTTTCTGAGATTTCACCAAAATTTGGGACCTATTTCTGATCGTTATCGCAGCACATTTATTTTTTACATTAAATATTATATTTATTTAATGATTTAAAAAAAAAACTCGAATCAATTTCTCCCTACTTAATTATAGTTCCTATTATATTTCTTTTTTAATCTCATTATATGACAGTCGGCCTCTAATAGAAGTTAATAAAAATACGATTTAAATAATCTAGCGGCAAAAAATATACACATATATATTCTTTCATGTTAACAAATATAATGTCGGATAAGAAACATCCATTCGCAATTATTGTCTTTACGTGAATAAAGCTAGCAGATATAGATTTTAAAATGTCTCAGTGAGTTGGAGTAGATAGACTAAACTATCGCCCGGTTCACACTCCACCCACGTCTATTGAACAGGTGAAGAGGCTCATCCCTTGTTTCCTGTTTAGGATGCGGTTTTCGGTTTTCTTTTTTCCAATCTTTTCACTCTTACGTAGCCCCCTGCACATCAGTGGCGTTATCGCCTTGCTCGGGGTGATATGATTAAAAAAAAAAAAAAAAAAGAGAAAGGTGTGCATTTCTTAAGTTGCTTCCTATCCTGATCACTAAGTTCGTTCATCCGAATTTGATCTTATGTTACTGTTTTTCAGTAACTTCAACTTGTACAAGGCCCATGCGCCTCTCGAGGTAGTAGGTTACGTTAAGTGGTAGTTTCTATGGATAGGTGGAAAATATAATGGTTATCTCTCCACTTAAGATCGCAGTAATCAGGAAAAAATTATCTTAGGAGTCTGTTGCAAAAATGGTTTGCGGGAAGAAGCTGTTTGAGTGGAACTTACTTTTCACCAATGGAATATGAAGGGAACGTTGGTAGTTTACTCCAATGTAAATGGCACGGGCGATCCTAGCCGTGAAAATTATACCTGACGGAACTGAAGAAAGAAGTTAAGTCGAGCACTTTCCATGCAAATAAAAATAGAACAAAAAGAGACTTGCATGTGAGAAAGGGATTGGGAGGTGGAAAATAATTATTCTCAAACACGAAGCCAGAGACGCTTTTGAACTCTCTTAAGACCGGAAAGTGAGAACCGGGTAGCTCCCGCCCTAATATGACAACAGTACTCCATATTTTGAAAACCCTAGATGTTACGTCAGGATTTGTCACCCGATGACACAATTTAAACAACATAAGATACGCATATGATACAGTGCTGATTGCAGACGCGGAAAAGAAACTACAAGAACTCCTAAAGAAGATGGCTGAAGAGAGTGACAAAAAAGGATTACTAATAAACTGCAAGAAAACTGAGTGCATGTACATCAGCAAAAAGGGCAACCCAAAATGCCAAATACGGGTGATGGATACTAAAATCAAGCAGGTACAAAAATTTAAATACATGGGAAGTGTTCTAATAGAAGACCGAAATTGCGACAGAGATCCGAAGGCAAATTGGCATGGCGAAGGACGCATTCCAGAAGCTGAGTCGTGTATTAAGAGACAGGAAAATTTCACTAGAAACAAAAAAGAAGGCGCTTGATTGCTATGAGATGTCAGTTCTTCAATCTGACAGTGAATGCTAGACAATATCATTAAAAATGACGGAAAAACTTGAAGCAACAGAAATGTGTTTCTACAGAAGGATGCTCCGGATATCATGAACTGAGCATGTGAGCAATGATGAGGTTTTGGAAAGGATGGAAACGAAAAGGAAATTAATATTGAGCATCAGGAAGAGACAACTGAAGTTCCTGGGACATGGAATGAGAAAGGAGGGCTTAGAGAACCTGATACTAACTGACCAGATAGAAGGAAAAAGAGACAGGGGAAAGCAGCGGATAACATTTTGAAGGGCCTGTGCAGGTGGATGACATAACGAGGGTTGCGTGGTGTAACAGAAGAAAGCGTGCTAAGAATCACCAGGAATAGAGAGACGTGAAGAGCCACGATCGCCTAAGTCCCAAAAGGACAAAGGCACATGGAAGAAGAAGAAGAAGAAGAAGAAGAAGAAGAAGAAGAAGAAGAAGAAGAAGAAGAAGAGGACTTCATTTTCAGCTTGATTTGACTCTTGTAAATCTAGAAGATAGCATAAGGAGTCAGGTAGCTACTGCAACGGTACGGAGAGTCTGACATTTTAACGTATATAAGAGTTCAACTTGAGGTCGAGTGTGAGTTCAAAGCCCAATATCTTCTCAAGAAAAGTGACTGGCGGTAGTTCAGGATCAGATCGGTGGTGATGGAATGTAAGCAGTTTCGTTTTCAGGCATTGAACGTAACCAGCCAGTTTTCTTGCTCGCTGAGAAGTTCGAATTAGACCGGAAAAAGATGTCAGCTGCCAATCACTACTCGCCAAGTGTTTAGAGGTGCACCCTTATATCGTCATATTATCGGCATAGATGTTTACAAACGATCAGGTTCTTAGATGGTTCATTTATGTTTATCAGAAAGAGGGTTGGTCCGAGCAGTGACTACCGCGCCGACAGCTGGGCTCGGAGAACTGGCCGTTAATTTTATAACTGAAAGAACCCTTCCAGCGACTTCATGACGTAATATCCTATATATATATACTGCCACTGTTGTGCAGAGGTTACATAGGAGGAAAGTTATGAGAAAGAGTGACAGGTTATAGGAGGTGTCAGGAAGTGGGTAAGAGATGAATGAGAATACTGACGAGAGTGGAGTGGACGGAGAAAGGATCATGAGAAAGAGGAAGCAGGTTAGTGAGATGGGAGATGACTACTGACTTTACATTTAAATTCTTGGAGATTACAGCTGTCGGGAAAGCAAGTAAATGGAAGGGAATTCCACAGGCGAGAAAAGTGAAAAAGAAGCTACTAGAGTAGAATTTACGTTTACAATTTATTAGTTTCACAGTAAAAGGGTGGGACCTAGTTGCTAATCTTGTGGCTCGAGTAAATTTATATATAGGGGGCACCAGTGAGCTCAGTTCATCGGAGCAGAAGCCGTGAAAATATTTGTAGAAGAGACACAGGGAAGCCACATTGCGCCGGTGAGAAAGTGACTGTATACGAACTGCCAAGTCGGGATCTATCATATTTCTTCATGAATGTAACTACAGACCAAGTAATTATCGTCTGACTAAACAGTCTTCGTTCGATATTTAGTAATTGGCAAATAGAAATATTACATAGATATATAGTTACTTGCATTTATCTTTTTAAATTGTTATTTGTTTACTTAATGAATGTAAAAGCAGAAACATTTATTGCATGCAAGTATTAAGTGTCCTGTGGATGATAATAAATTACACGCAGCAGCAAGAACTTCAATGGGGAATTTTTGAGGAGCGTTTGGGCCACTTTTTAATTGTTGTTGTTCCTTGGCCCACCCTGACACACAATATACCATCATTGCCAGCAATGATTTCTTTTTAATACCAGCAATACATTTTACTCACGACGAAACCCACTTTACAAAAAAACGTCAATGAGACATGCTCTACAAACTGATTTCTCACAGAGAATTTATATTTAGTTCATATGAAGATGCGCGTTGTGCCGCAAGGATGCACGCTGTGGTGCAATGGATACCGACTCGGAATGTCAAATCGGGGAGCCGATTTCGAATTCCACTTGAATCCCTTGCATTCACTTATGCTCAAATACCCTTGGGAAAGGTATTAATCCGCCTCTTCCTTTCAGTTAATTTTTGCTTTTTTATAATCATGCCACCCCAAGCAAGGCATTCTACAGCAAATATAGCGCAGTGGGTTACATAAAGCGATTGGGTATAGGAAATGTCAGAAGGAGGGTGATAGACGAGTTAGGATGTACATAGGGAGAGAGTTGGAGAGAATGGGTGTGAGTTAGCGTGTTAGAATGTGTCTATTGACCCTACATTTAAACTCCTATAGGTTGTAGCCGTCAGGGAAGCAAGCATGCGGAAGGGAATTCCACAGTTGGGAAGTGCGAGAAAAGAAGCTGTTGGAGTAGAAATTGCGGTTACATTTCATCGGTTTCACTGTAAAAGAGTGAGACCTAGTTGCCAATCGAGTATCTCGTGCATATTCACACCTAGGGGGCATCAGTGATTTAAGTTCATCATGGGTTAAATAATAGGACAGATTGGGTTCTACAGCCTTGAATAGCAACCAATCTACCGCAGAATACAATGGCAACCTACTGCGGGATAATCT
>JBBBDQ010001286.1:2410000-2427500 GCA_037127315.1 Ascarosepion bandense | reverse complement strand
GGGAGATGTACTGACAGTATTTAGTAAAAGAAAGAAAGAAAGAAAGAAAGAACATGAGGTAGATAACATAATGAATTAGATCGGAATTGCCAGTATCAGGTGTGAACAAAATAGTAAACGTTTGCACTCTCATTCGAACCTGCGTATCTTTTTTCTTTTATAAGATTTCTCGAATATTCTAATAGACGCAAATATATATATATATATCAGCTCATACATGAGTAGACACTTAGACAAAGCCCGAAATAATGTCTTTAAGCACTCATTTTCCTGATTTTTCAAAATATTTGTTTAAAGGTATTATTTCGAGCTTTGTTTGACTGTAAGTCCTTCATGGTCGAGCGGTCTAAGACACGTCAGGTGAATTAACGGTTTCTCTTAAGGGAACACAGAGTTAGATTCTGCTGGAGCGCGCATATGTTTCTAAGATTCCTCTATTATTCAAGGCGGTAGATTAAAAAAGAATAATGTTAATTATAAAAAAAGGTGCACTATACGAATATCTATTAAAAATAATGCTTAAAAATATCTCGGAGTTTATCCATTTTCGTAACAGATTTCGTAAAATTTCTTAAATTTATCTGTATGTTGCTTCTCTTCCTTTTTCTCACCCTCCCTTTCTCTTTCTCTCTCTCTCTCTCTCTCTCTCTATCTCCATCCCTCTCTCTGTTTGTCAGCAATCCCTCTTGAATTAAAGTTTATTTGAAGATGATTGGCAATCACGGTGATTAAATTTTTTATTTATGTTCTTGCATTTCTCCAAGTGAGAGTTAGAGAGATAAAGATAGAGAGTGATCGCGAGAGTAATAGAATGTGTGTGAGAGAGAGAGAGAGAGAGATAAAGATAGAGTGTGCAAGAGAGAAATGTTGCATGAGAGAGATGGAGAAAGTGAGAGAGTGAAGAAGAGAGTGATATAGAGTGTGATATAGATAGATAAAGAGAGATTGCGATAGAGAATGTGTAAAAAAAATTCCAAAGAAAATGTTCATCCGGGCGCTTTCGGCTAATATATTAGCCATTATTAAGGATTTTTTTTCGGTAAGCAAAGAAAATCGAAGAAGAAACACCAAAATGAGCTTAATGCAAAGAAGGAGAATGTGTATAGTCAAAAATGGTTGTTGTTTAGCGATCCTATCAAAACTTTTCTACTACTAGAAATGTCAATTGAGCCATGCTGACAGTTTTTAGGATTTTTATGTCATTCAAGGCCAAATAGGAATTGAGGAGAATATGTTGCACTAATCTTTGATGGAGAAATATGTCTGCTAAAGGTTTCTAGTGTTTTATTATTATAATTATGTACTGCCTTTGTTTTGCATAATACAAGTTGCTACAAAGTCTCAGAGAAACTAACATTTTTTTGTATCCGTAGATGCAGACAAAGAAGGTTTCATGCTATCAGAGAGAGAGAAAGAGAGAGAAAGACAGAGAGTTCATGTAGTTGCCGTCTTTGCATGTAGAGAAATTAACTCTAACATGTGAGAAGTACATATGAGGATTCATATGTAATTTAAGGCTACCAGGAATCTGATCCATGTATGTTTTCTTAATTTAATTTATCCAAAGCCCCCATATAACACTAAATAAAGTTTTTGTATAAGTTTCGTAATCATTTCACCCTAAGCAAGGTGGAACCGCCACTGGTGGGTAGCGGGTTACAGTGAGAGAAGATTCGATATAGCTGGCATAGAAGAAAGAAGAACTGAATATGTGAATATTTTATGTGTATCTATAAGGATGGGAATGTTTTTTTCAATTTCTGAATAAGGTCAGCAGGTTGATTGTAGTTGTATTCATAATCGTTATTAATGCGAGTTGATTTCTCTCTTTATATTATAAATGCTTCTGTTATTTTTAACTCTTTCTTTATTTATTTCTATTTTTATTTTATTTTTTGCATGTTTATGAAAACTGTATGTTCATAATATTTCATCTACAAGTATATTGCCGACAGTGAATGATAGGTGTACATTTGTGAGCTCATATATATATATATATATATATATATATATATATATATATATGACAATTTTTATTATTTTATATTTTATATATATATATATATATATATATATATGAAATTTTTATATTTTTATATATATATATATATATATATGACAATTTTTGAAATTATTTGTTTGAACATTATTATTAATCGAGAATCGATTAAAAATAATGTTCAAACAAATAATCGATACTCGATTAAAAATAATGTGCAAAAAATATTTTCAGTAATTGCAATATGTCGGTTGTTATACCATTTTGTTAATCTTCGGGATTTTCCGTAATATATATATATATATATATATATATGTGTGTGTGTGTGTGTGTGTGTGTGTGTGTGTGTGTGTGTGTGTGTGTGTGTGTGTGTGTGTGTGTGTAACCGTACTGACGAGCTCTGACACAGCGAATCAGATATGTTTGCTGATGACTACGCTCTCACACCCTGATTGAGCACTCTGGAAGAATGGTGGACTTTGAAGAAACACTAACTACTATAGCATCTACGCATCGTTCATTCAGTACTAAATTAGAACACTTTCAGTTACTGGCGTATGTTTAAGTAGTATATCACACGCTAAAACTCTGCTTTCTTCTACCAAACGCCCATAGCTCAGAGGTAGAACCGGGTTTCAAACCTGGGTAAAAAGCAATCGGATGTCTAACCGTACTGACGAGCTGTGATACAGCGAAACAGATCTGTCTGCGGATGACTATATATATATATATATATATATATATAGAGAGAGAGAGAGAGAGAGAGTCATATATGTATCATTAAACAAACATTAACATATATATCGTATACGTATTTGTGTATATCAGAAGCGCACTCTTTCGTTAGCGTATATATAAATCTTAAGTTATTTAGGATGTATCAATGTTAATAATGACAGCTAATTTTTTATTCTTCACCTTAGATCATTAGTGGAGAGTGGTTTTCTTGGTCATTAGTCGTACCAGTGTCAAAATCTATGTGTTGACGCGGAGAGAGAGGTGGGAGATTTACAGTCGCACAGTTCCCAACAGTATTAAATGCGAAATGAACACTCAGCTTTAGCTGAATCTTGAAAATGTTTCGTCCCGTCCAATTTCCGTGGTGCTATCTGTTACATATGAAAACAAATGTGAGAACGGTTTTTTTTCTTTTCGGCGCCAGTCGCAGACCCCAAATGAATTCGATTTGTAGATCCTAAACTCAGCGTTAATATTCGCCTTGATTGTTTAGGACACGGGTAGAATCTCATATATAAAAATAGAATATATATATATATTTTCTAAACATATATTGTTAAATATAAGAGACAATGAATGTCTATTATGTTTCATCATGAACCGTTCTAAACATCGTATTTTGGCAGGTAAAAATAAAAACAAAAAATACTCCAACAATTGGATAATTTTTTATTAAGTTGTTTCTAAGTTTTCGGTTCACATGGGTCGTCTTCAGAGAGGCCACAGGGACGTTAACATAAAAACATCCACCATCAAAGACGATTTTATCTTGTGTTGACATAAAATATTTTGCTAAGCAACGACAACAGTCACCAAATAGCAAACGCAGCTCGCAAATTTGTAATGCGGTTCTATGACGTCACACAGTGCATAAGCCCGAAATGTTAACAGAACCATATATTTAAATGCAATATAATGTGTTATGACCAGATTTAAACGTGATTTTATTAATCATTACTAACTACCTGATGAGACATTGTTCTTTCATTATCGAAACAAAATGTACAATTTTGTAATAGATTGTAGTTTGGACATGTTTTAAAGCAAAATTTATAATGAGTGCATATGTAGTCATCAGCAGACAGATCTGTTTTGCTGTATCACAGCTCATCAGTACGGTTAGACAGCCGATTGACTTTTACCCAGAATTGAAACTCGACTGAATTGGCGTCAGTCGGCGATTCTACCTCTGAGCTACGGGCGCTCGGCAGAAGGATGTAGACTTTTTATCGTGTATATTATCATTATACACCCTCAATAGCTGAGAGTGTATATCCAATATTGAACACTCCTATCTTGTAAATACTGCATGTTTTAATCAATATATATACATCAAAGATAAAAGAGAGAGAGAGAGAGAAAGAGAGAGAGAGAGTTTCAGATAGTGAGATAGCAAAGATAGATAGACAGACAGACACAGAGAAGGGATTTATGAGAAAAATAGAGAAACAGTGATAATTTGAAAGGAGGAGAGGAAGAAAACAAATATTAATTAAAGACAGAGAATGTGGCGTGAAAGAACAATACAGCGAAAATGTCGGTACGAGAGAGTGAGCGATAGAGACATATATAGAGTTAGAGAGAAAAAGATAGAGAGTGATCGAGAAACAGAATGTGAGAGAGACAGAGATAAAGATAGGGTGTGCGAGAGAGAAACGTTGGATGAGAGAGATAGAGAACGATAGAGAGTGAAGAAGAAAGAAATATAAAGTGTGATATAGATAGATAAAGAGAAAGTGCGATAGAGAAATGTAGAGTGTGATATAGATAGAGAATGCGAGAGAGAAGTATCTCGTGAGATAGAGAGGGAGAAAGAGAGTGACCAAAAGAGAAATACAGAGTGTGGTATAGATAGAGAAAGAGCGAGAGAGAAAGCGATGAACACAACTCTTCTTTTATATATGCAACATTTACGTAAATGGTGGATTTCTCTCTTTCATAAATCAGCAAGCGGCTCATACCATATGAATTTAACTGTCATAATCTCAGGAGCCAAAATAAACACTTTACGATCTCGAATGATGGGCAGACTCACATGAACGTCCCATCCTTTTCAAATACCCAATGCCTTTTCGTTTCTATCATTTCCTTAGAACTATGTTATAAATATCTTTTCGAAAACGAAATGCGGTGTGTTGATGACATTCTCGACATCCACGTCGCTTAGAGGAAGGCCTAATCTCCTGTTTGACATTTGCTTTGCAACCACCGACACGACCGCTGCCACCATCATCTGAACAACCAGTGGCAACACTGCTATTACCTACACCATGACACCAAAATGCTATTACAACTACGTCTACTACAGCAAGTACCTTGCTGGCTGAGCTTGGATTGGATAGTCCGTTTTGTGCCACGGTTAGAGGCCGAGCAGTTTTTCGAAATCTATGATTTCGTGGCAAGCAACTATAGAAGTAGGTTTCTAGTCGAGATGCAGTGAGAATATATTTCATTATATCTAGAAAGATGAAGAAAATGTGACCTCACCCACCTCCTATTTCTATCAATCTCTCACTTTTTTCCTCTACCACTCTCTGCTCTCTCTTTCTCCTTCTCTCTCTCTGTCTCTCTTTCTCTTTCTCTCTCTCACACACACACATATGTGAGTAACATTTCAGACATATTCAAAGATTTATCTGTAAGAGGACAATGTGAATAAAGACAAAATGTTTGGCTAAGAAGATATGCTTTTTGTCTGTATAAATATATATGTGTGTGTGTGTGTGTGTGTGTGTGTGTGTGTGTGTGTGTGTGTGTGTGTGCGTGCGCTCGCGAGTGCGTGTGTAAACAGTTTTTGCGAGATTTATTATGACTGAGTAATGACTTCGAACCTCACTGGGTGTTCCATACATTCGACATTGTGCCACATTTAAGCTACGCTTAGCAAATTGCGCGCACACACACACACACACACACACACACAAGGGGCTGATTGTGATTTTGTAAGCAAACTCCCAATCTATCTATCTATCTATCTATCTAGCTAGCTAGCTAGCTAGCTAGCTAGCTAGCTAATATGCATATATGTTAGATAAATAGATTAGTAGATAAATAGATAGAAAGACAGTTGAGATTTATTGGGTATATAATGAGGAAAGAAGTCTTAGAGTGCTTGACACACAGAGGAAATTTTACAGATAAGAGAAATAGAGGAAAAATAAGAATGACTTACCTAAAATGTTGTATAATTTATACACACACACAAACACACACACACACACTTCTATAGAATTTATGGGTTTTCTTCGGCTGACAGAAATTTCGAACAGAAATTTCGATCATCGGGTAATATTGAGCTCGTTCCATAAACCATGTCAAATTCGCGAGTCCTAGTGACCTCCCTTTAACTCAATTCTTTTAGTTATTTGGTCACAACTACTGGAGGTAGGTATTGAACTCACAAATATTTGGGTAAAATCACCGGAACTAAATAACGTTTATATCCACTAGGCTATGTGTCCTTGAAGAATTAAGACATCCGGAAGTAGCATGGATCATGGAACGAGAACAGTATACCCCAGTGATTGAAATAAAGGGTTCCTTTCGAAATTTTAAAATTTGTTTATCAACGATATAATTACGGAAGGCATTATTATTGAGAGTTTATTTAATGTTTTAAATTTTTTTATTTCAGTTTAAAATATATTTTTCGTGGAAGAGATAATATCTGCAAAATTTATTAAATTTTTTATAATAGGTATTTTGTAACAGTCACATTTAAAATTTAGCGTATTTATGTTAGTTATTTTTTCATATGTGGAAGTAGTAAATGTATTATTATTACTGTCTATCAATACATCAAGAAATATATATATATATATTGTTTGAAATATTTATAGGGTAAGAACACTCGATATTTAAGATCGGTTGTTTATTGATATAGACGGTGTAGCCAGTTTCACGCTTCAATAAGCTCTTCTTTTGATGATTGCAATGTAGCGTGAATCTGACAGTCATGTGTTGATTCCGATGTTCATATTTCTCTCTCTCTCTCTCTTTCTTTCTCTCTCTTTATATATATATATATATATATATATATATATATATATAGGTAGGTCATTCTCATCTTTCATTTAGTATTCTTACCTGTAATATATCCTGAGTGTGCCAAATACTCTAAGTCTTCTATCGTCAGAGCGTACCCAATAAATCTCAGCTATATCTATCTATCTATCTATCTATCTATCTATCTATCTATCTATCTATCTACAGGAAATATAGATAGATAGATAGATAGATAGATAGATAGATAGATAGATAGATAGATAGATGATGTGAACAGAATGAGATAGATATCCTCACAACACTAAGAGTCCAGGAACTAACCAACATCTTTATCAAAGATGAGTACAATATTCCTCATCTCAGAAATATAAACACACACACACACACACACACACACACACACATATATATATATAGATATATATATAGAGAGAGAGAGTGAGTTTGTCTGACTATCGCAAGAGCGTGAAACCCAGGGTTACAAACTCACACCTCTCTATATGAATATGTCAGCTCTGTCACTGATATTGAGCGCTTTCAAATAAGTACCACGCATATATAATATATAAATAATATAATATATACAAAAAATTCCATATATATATATTGATATTTATAATTATATACATACACTTTTCATACACACACACACGCACATATATATATATATATATATATATATATATATATATGATGAAACAAAATATTTATTTTACTCATATTTATTTTTCAAAGTGATCATTTCTCTTGTCACTGTGCTTAATTCAGTCGTGGATTTTCATCTAATCAAACTAAGATTAATTTCCTGATAATAATTCAGCTGCTGCATATTAGTCTACGGATTTATTGATCCACACTCCTGTATATAAGCAATCACCACTACCAAGTTTTGCCAATGATATCATTGACAGATTTATGGCTTTCCCGAAGAAATACTGGCTGGAAAGGGATCGAAGCGATTTATAGAAGGAAATTCAGACGGCGATCGATCGTCAATTGTTAAAATGAACGAATGGTCCATATATAAGCAATTATGTAACACCTACATGCACACATTAGCACATATTGTTTTTTTTTTCAACTTTTATTTAAAGTTTACATAGTTTCTATTAAATTGTAGTCGTTATTGATATATTTATACTTAGAAACAGAAAAGAACAGTTGAAATATCTGTGACCTTGGAAAAAATGAACAAAACAGTGAGCAACCTACCTAACGATTTTGTGTAAATTGATAGTACAACAAAGAATGATAGAGATAGTAAACAGACTGATAAAAAGGACAGGAAGTTGGAGGAAGCCATATTCGCCCATTTCTTGGAGACGCACGATACGTAGAATTTGGCCAACAAAATCCATAAAACTGAAAACAAAATGAAACACATAACCTTGATATAACTAGGCACATGACAGTACCTACCAACTCAATACCGACTACAATTCATCCAATCTTAATAAATTTAGCCCTAAAGAAGGATGCGGAGAATATTATCGCCTGATCATGTAAGCAACTACGAAGTTCTGGGGAAACAAAAACTAAAAAGAATTTATAATTAGAATCAGAAATAGTTGAAATTTTTTGAACAAATAGACACCGGATTTATTTAACTTGTACAGTGAGAAAATTTTGAGGACCGTAGATGTTATGCCAGGATTTGTTATCGTAGGTCACAATCTGAATAACATAAGATACGCAGGTGACACAGTGTTGATTGCAGACACGGAAAAAAAGCTGCAGAAGTCATCTGAAGAGAGTGACATGAAGGGATTTCAAATAAACTGCAAGAAAACCGAATGTATGGTCATCAGCAAAAAGAGCAGCCCAAAGTAACAAATACAGGTGGGGGTGTTAAAATCAAGCAGGTACGAAAATTCAAATATTTGGGAAGTGTTCTAACTGAAGACGGAAAGTGCGACACAGAGATCCAAAGGAGAATAAAGACGCGTTCCAAAAGCTGAGTAAAGACACAGGAAACTTTCACTAGAAAGAGTACTGAATTGCTATGTGATGTCAGTTCTCAAATATGGTAGTGAATGTTAGACAATATCAACAAAGATGAAGGGAAAACTTGAAGCAGCTGAAATGTGGTTCTACAGAAGGATGCTGCGGATATCCTGGACCGAACTTGTGAGCAATTATGAGGTTTTGAAAATGATGGAAACGAAAAGGAAATTAATATTGAGCATCAGGAAGAAACAGCTGAAGTTCCTGGGACATGCAACGAGGAAGAAGGGATTGGAGAACCTGACACTAACAGGCCAGATAGAGGGAAAAAGAGACAGAGGACAGCAGCGGATAACATATTTAAAAGGCATGAACAGGTGGATGACAGAACGGGAGCTGAGAGACGTTACAGGAGAAAGCGTGCGAAGAGCCAACAGGGATAGTGAGACGTGGAAGGCCATGATCGCCTACGTCCTGAAGATACAAGGTACATAAAAGAAGAAGACAATATGACAATCACAGAATACATCGAAGGCAAAAGAAAGAAAGAAAGAAAGAAAGGTTTAACACAGGGGAAGAGATACGTTTATAGAAAGAGGGAGGTCAATTGTAGAAAGTGGAAATCTAAGTAGAAAAACGGGGAAATAAAATCGAGAGAGAAGATCCCGTACTGTTTGAAAAGGAAGAACACATTCAAGAACGAAGAATGAATGCAGCGGAAACAACAGAAACAGATAAGAAGGATTATGTCTCTTTGTACTTGTGCACGTAAGTTGCTAGCTTCTTCGTCAGGTTCACGTCAGTTAAGGACTCTACATTATTAAGGTGGAAGACGATAAAGCATGAACAAAGGACAGTAAAAAAGGGTAAATAAACAGAATAACGCTTCATAAAATAAACAAAATATTTTGGAAGAAGCACAGAAAGTCGCATGTCGTAAATATCCAAGACTGCACGCAAAAATGGTACATGTATATACCTATATACACAGAAAGGAGTAGGATGTATGTTACTTAGTTAAGAAGAGGGGGAAACATAACAAAGAACGTTTGGAACTGCCAGGTAACCTTGACATATTTAGGAAGGATATAAGAATAAATCCAGAAACTATATTAGTAGAAAACTATTTGCTTATGGAGAGAAAATTAATTCAGCAAATATAGAAAATAGAAAGATTGTTAAGGCACGGAAATGTCTTCTCACCGGACTTATTCAACCTATGCATTGAGGCGATTCTGAGAGAATTGGAAGTCCTACCAAGATTTAATAGTGACGATCACAATCTTTATAAAATGTGCAGGGAATAAACTGTAAGAACTCCTACAGAAGATGGTGAAGGAAAGTGAAAAGAAAGACTTAAACATCGATTTATCCGGTTGTTAGCAAAAAAGAAACAGGCGAACATGCAAATTACAAATTCGAGATACTAAAATCAAGCAAGTACAAAAATTTAACTTATAACGGAAAATGTGACACCGAAATCCGGAGGCGCATTGGGATAGCGAAAGATGTCTTCCAAAAGCGCAACACAGTTTTTAAAAAAACAGGTAAGGTTCGTCAAAAACAACGAAAACATGGCTAAACAGTTAAGTAATATCTATCCTTCTATCTGGCAGTGAATGCTAGCCAATCTCCGCACACATAAAGAAAAGACTTAAATCAATCAAAATGTCGTTCTACAGAAGGATGCTGAGAATACGATAGACTAAGTGAGTAACGACGAAGTTTTAGAGAAAATGAAAAAAAAATAGGATACTTTACATCTGAAATAAACAGTTGAAATTTCTAGGGCACTTAATGAGCCAAGAAAGCTTGACACTCACAGGACATATTGAATGCAAGAGAGACCCAGGAAAATGGCGCACGACCTTCATAAGAACCTTGTATAAATGGATGGCAAAATAAATTTTAGTACAGACAACAAAACTACAAAA
Organism: Ascarosepion bandense; assembly: GCA_037127315.1. Taxonomy (NCBI): domain Eukaryota; kingdom Metazoa; phylum Mollusca; class Cephalopoda; order Sepiida; family Sepiidae; genus Ascarosepion; species Ascarosepion bandense. The sequence continues at coordinate 2,416,880 of JBBBDQ010001286.1, read as the reverse complement.
TTTGCTAAGAGTTATAAATGAAAGGATATTATGGAGAGTTGCGATCGTTGGTTTTCTAAAGATACACAGAACATAAAATGTTGAATTTTTGCGATAAACATCATATTTAAATCTGCAAGAAAATGACACTGATTTTTCTATAATTTTGATGTGTAGATACATCTTGTAAACATATCAATCAGTCAGCTAAGTGACATCGCTGATGCACACTTGAGCGATCATGTCTTTCCACTCTTGCCTCAAGTACCATACGTGATACACGTTTGGGTGATTATTTCTCTTTTGATATGTGACTGACTAGGCAGAAGATTTTTGCGCAGAAGGTTGCCATTTTTTATGCGGTTGACTGGTTGACAACCAAGGTTATAGAACCCAATCTGTCCTGCTATTCAATCCTTTCATCCAGATCAGTCAGTTAAGTGCCATACGTGAAACACACTTTGGTGATCATGTTTCTTTCAGTCCATGACTGACGAGATAGAAGAATTTCCCGCAGAAGGTTGCCATTTCTTTCTGTTGTAGATTGGTTGCCAACCAAGGCTATAGAATCCCAGTCTGTCCTGCTATTCAATGATTTTATCCAGATTAGTCAGTTAAGTGTCATACATGATACACACTTGGACAATCATGTCTCTTTCGATCCTTGACTAGTTAGATTTTCCCACAGTAGATTGCCATTTCTTTATGCGCTGGTAGACTGGTTGTCAACCAAGGCAACTACAGAACCCAATCTCTCCTGGTATTCAGTTCTTTTATCCATACAAGCCAATTAAGTGTCATACGTGATACACCCTTAGGCAATCATGTCTTTTTCGATCCATGACTGACTAAGCAGAAAATTTTCTCGCAGTTGGTTTCTATTTCTTTCTGCGGTAGACTAGTTGGCAACCATGCCTACCCAATCTGTCCTGTTATTTAACCCATAGGTGGAGGGAAAAGGGATGGCTCAATACACTTCCTACGTGTAAATGAATGCAACGAATTCAACTGGAATTCGAACTCGGCTCTCCGATTTACTCATTCCTAGCTGATATCAATTGCACCACAACACACCTACAACATAAGTATATACAGAACTCTAATCAAAGAACAAAGAAAGAACGTACAACTGGGTTATTTCAACACGCATGATTTTAAATATTTTTTGCGATTCTATTTTAAAGGTAGTTTTAAAAGTCATCATGTGCATACGCTTAACAGATCAAATATACAAATTTACGAAATGTAAGTATAGTTTATTTGATAGAAGATATTTACCTTCACAAAAATACCTATATATTTATGCCTGGTTAAAAGTAAATCAATAAATGTGTGTCTGACATGTTTCTTTTTAAAATCTATTACTGTGTTACAAAAGGCTGAGACTCTAAGGATTTGTAAGTATAAGTTCATTATTTATACATTACTCGAATTTTAGTTATTTTTAAATCATTTAACTTCCCCACCATAAGCAGGTCACAAAAGTGAATGGTGTCACCGATGATTAAAAAATATAGAGTGCAGGAAACTGAAAAAAATGTTACTGAGGAGAAAGAATAAAAATATTAATAAAAGATAAATAAACCAGATCTCAAGGCTACAGAAGTTGATGACTGACGTTACAATTTTGTAAGTTGGAATTTGTGGGAAAACAAAATATTTAAGTTTCATAGTCGAAAAGTACAAGAGAAGGGACTAATAAAACTTATGGTAACATTTAACAATTTCAAGAAAAAAATGGAAACATCTATCTAGTCCGTTTTGTTTATGTCTCGTGTTGCCTCAAGGCGTAGACAATTATGGCTCTCTATGTGCGTTGTGGAACGAGAAATCGGGGAGCCGAGTTCGAATTCCAGTTGAATTCATTGCATTCACTTACGCGCAAATACGCTTGGGAAAGTTATTAATCCGTCTCTTCCTTCCAGTTATGGGTTAAATAACAGGACAGATTGGGTTCTATAGCCTTGGCTGGCAACCAGTCTACCGCAGAAAGCAATGGCAACCTACTGCGGGATAATCTTCTGTCCAGTCAGTCATGTATCTTTTGAGAAATGATCGTCCAAACGTGTATCATGTATGGCTTTTAAGTGACTGACTGAATTCTATATTTAATTTTTGAATGCATCTTTGGCCATTCAAATGCATCTTCTGATCCCAATGCCAAAGTTTCCGTCAGCTGTTAAAAAAAAAACAAAACATCTCAGATATTTAAAATTTTGTACTTGATTTTTGTCTAAAAAAAATTTTTAATGGTCAAATTCTATAAAATCAGACTTAGTGAACATCCACTCATCTATCTATCTATCTATCTATCTATCTATCTATCTATCTATCTATCTATCTATCTATCTATGTGTGCGTGTGTGCGTATGTGTGCGTATAAGTTTGTGTGCTTATGCACACAATCGCAATAAAAAAAGATTCAACTAATTACTTGTGACTTGTAAGAAGGCTTAAATCTGTCTGTCCTGTGTCCCATTACCAGAAAGTTTCAGCAAATATATTTTCTAATTATAATATATGACGTAGAACTAAGTGGGCGTGTTAACACTTGAACTAACAAAAATTTCGTAGGAATTCAAGACAAAAAGCAATTACTCCCATCCTCAAATTTGACAGCGGCCCAAGAAACTAATATATTACATAAGATATATATGTGTATATAAAACCAAGCATAGATATGTATTAAGCTTAGCTTTGTTTGGCAGATGGGCAAACTAAAAAAAATACAGAGGATCAGAAAAACTTGGTTGCAGGAAAGTTAAAGAGAGATCATATTGAGTTGTCACACATGAAATGACTCATTCGTTGGTTGGTCAAACAACTTCCTTAGTATATTGAAAAATTTAAACTTATTCCTGACTCTTTTTCTATTATAATTTTTCTTTCAATATATTGTTACTAATAAGCCCAATAAAATTGATTTCGATTAAACAATTAAGTAATCTTAGGAAAAAAAGCATCATTAGATACGATGAGAAATGGATACATTGAAAACAGTAAGGGAGTAGGCCAGTGGTTAGAGGCAAGAGAATCACCAAGACAATGCCCCAAACAATACACCCTAAAAAGTTAATGGTTACTCTATAGTGGTCTTTCAAAAACCTTTATTCATTATCTATTCTTGTCTCAAACGAAAACAATAACAGCAAACTCGTATTGTGGAGAAATTGAGTATATGCAAAAAGAAACTTAAAAGAAACATCCTAGGCTTGGGAACAGAGATAAAACTCCATTTTACTGCAAGACAACGCGCGGTCGCACGCTTCTTAATCAACTGACCAAAGACGGCCAGTTTGAATCTTGTCTCATATATATATATATATATATATACACTAACATCATAGACCGGCGTTACCCGTGCAACTCAGAACGTTTTAATAGTAGGACTCGGGTATATAAAAAAAATAATAGTATAAAATTGTTGTTTAAAAATTGTAAAAAAATTCCATTAAAAAAATATATTTTCTTTTGTTTTGCGTAAACGTGATTTGATGATTTGTGTGACATTGTAAACAACATTGCGTTTGTTTTTGTTTTTGTTTTAAAATTACGGGGGAAAATATTTACATTTTTTGTTCACTAAATTAATTTAACATAAAAATAAAAATTATTTATTTTGTTTTACTGTAATTAGAAATATAAAATCTATTACGCTCTCAGTTCAGAAATTTCTTAAGAATATGTAAAAATGGAGAAATATGAAAACGCACAGTTCAGAATTTTTTTTTTAAATATTTATTTTGTTTCAAAATTACGGGTAAAAATATTCACATTTTTTGTTGACCAAATGAATTTTTAAAATGTCGGAATAAAAATTAAATATAAAGGCTCTTTTTTTTTGTCGCGTTTGACACGTGTGGTTTGATTTATGTGACGTAATCTAGCAACCATCTTTGATCTTAGATGTTTTACGGAGCAAATGTAAACAATCGGCTTCGTTGGCGAAAAAGTGCGAAAGAGAAAATTTGCTCAACTTAAAAGTATGTGTCGACCTGGCTTCCTTGTAGATATGTGTCACTGGAAAGTTTGAATGGCGTAGCTTAAAAAATGTAGGCTTGCATAAGGAACAGTCACACACAGACTCATAGATTGCCTTTTATATATATGGATATTAAGTAGGCTTTTGGTTGGATTAGTTTCCCTCCTTGATTTTGCAGGTGTAAGGAATCTGTACACCATTCTCTTTCCTATTTCTTAAAGTTTCTGGCTTTCGAGTAATATAATTTATTGTCAAGAGTTAGCTAGATATGTACATGTATTAATTTATTTATTTGTAACGATTTTTATACATATTTCTCTAGCTGCGCGTTTGAGTGTAAGCGCGTGTGTATTAAACTTAATTAGACAAAAATGCGTGCGTTCCAATCGATATGTAACTTTTAATTCCTTTTCTTCGAAGTGGGACTGAGTTTTTAGATTTAAGCAAACCCGATATGACACAAACGCTTTTCCTAATTCTTGCACAAGTTTTTTCCCCTTGCTCCGTCTTTCATTTCTACCAACTTATATCCATAAATATGCAATATTGCTTGCATGAGAGGAAGCATTTAGCTGCTTTGAGGAATGTGCACACATCTTGACGCATGCGCGTGCAAGCACTCAAGGCATTTCTCCGCGTGTAACGCTTAATTAAACGAAATCTTTTATGACACACTGATCTTACTATTTAGCTTGTAGAAAACAAATAAAGAATGTACACGCACGCACATATAAAAGGGAACGTTGAAAAATACACGACTCGAGTAACTTCATAATTTTTGGCCTAATTACCAAAGAACAGTGTTGTATGGGGTAAGGTTTTTTTCAACACGCCCAGCAAGGGGAAAAGAATAAGTGGAAAATCGAATATCTGTAAATGTTTTCATATATAACGAAAACAGAAAAGCCTTTTAACAATCTTCAAAATGCATAAGCTCTATTTAGACTCTACAATATATATATATATATATATATATATATATATATATATATATTGCTCGGGGTGATATGACTATATATATATATATATATATATATATATATATATATATAATCATATCACCCCGAGCAAGGTGGTAACGCCACTTATGTGCAGAGGGCTACGTAAGAGTGAAAAGATTGGAAAAGAGAAAGCCAAAAACCACATCCTAAACAGGGAACAAGGGATGAGCCTCTTCACCTGTTCAATAGATGTGGGTGGAGTGTGAACCGGGCAATAGTTTAGTCTATCTACTCCAATTGAAAAAAAAAAGTGAGAAGATTAGAAAAGAGAAAGCCGGAAACCACATCCTAAACAGGGAACAAGGGATGAGCCTCTTAACCTGTTCAATAGACGTGGGTGGAGTGTAAACAGGGCGATAGTTTATTCTCTCTCTCTCTCTTTCTCTCTCTCTCTATATATATATATATATATATATATATATATATATATTCCTATTTTATTGCTCTCGGGGAACTTTACGTTTACACCTCTCTTACATTTTCATTAATTTTTGATTAAAATTTTGCAACTGCCACTTTTATTCCAACAGTTCCTTTCTCGTACTTCCAGACTGAGGAATTCCTTTCCATTTACTAGCATCCCTGATCTTCAAAAATTTAAATGCAATGTCAGTCAACTTTTTTTTTAAAACCATTCATTTCTTGTCCATTACTCAACACTCTCTACACACACTTTTCTCCCACTTTCACTCTCTCTAAGCATCTGCGTAATAGTTGCATTTCCACCTTGTTAAATTATGTTTACGAACATGTACATAATTTTTTCTATATATATATATAGAAAAAATTATGTACATGTTCTAAAACATAATTCATAATAAATATTCACAGCTCTATACATCATATATCGTGCACTGTTTTAAATTAATGTTTTGGACGGTGAAAAAAATTTCTTTCTTCGTTCTGTACTCACTCGGATATATATATATATATATATATATATATATATATATATATATATATATATATTATATTACTGCGTATGTAATTACCAAAGCGGACGTTGGAAATAACAGTATGTCAACAAATACAAGATTCACACGCTGCGTACAGTAGTAACACTGAGAGTGAACTACTAGTCAGTATAATCACTTTCCTCTACTCTAAACAAATTTACTCCAAAAGTGTCCACGTATTTAAGAGGATAGGAACCTCTTATTCCTGTATATAGGTAGGTATATATATATAATTTCGTTCTGTTTGTTAAATAAATATATAGATGGATAGATAGATGAAGATACCGGAAATGACACGAAGTGACTGAGATAGATAGATAGATAGATAGATAGATAGATAGATAGATAGATAATGAACATATGTAGATGGATAATAAGCAGTTACATACATGTAAACAGACGATATATATATATATATATATATTCAGAGAGATAGATAGATAGATAGATAGATAGATAGATAGATAGATAGATAGATAGAGAATGAGAGTGAGAGAGAGAGAGAGAGAGAGAAAAGAAAAAAATGACCATTCATAAATCAATCTAAATAGATTTGTTTGTTCATCAACTGTCTGAACGAGGCAACTGTTACTTTTTCTTTACATTGCTGAAATAAATTCTGGCTTTATAACCGTTTATGTGTTTTTCTTTTCAATATATTTGCTCTGGATATTATCCATTGAGCTCTCATTTTTATCCAACTGATAATTTATATAAGTTTGATAAAATATATTGGATTATCCTCTCCGTCTTCACGGGTTGCTTTTCTCTCCTATATATATATATATATATATATATATATATATCCGCGTGAATACAGAACGAAGAAAGAATTTTTACAACGTCGAAAATATTAATTGAAAACAGTGCTCAATATATAATATATAGCGCTGTGAATATTTATTATAAATTATATTTTAGAACATGTACATATTTTTTCAAAATTATGTACGTGTTGTAAA
>JBBBDQ010001286.1:2322500-2407500 GCA_037127315.1 Ascarosepion bandense | reverse complement strand
GTACACTCGTAATATGCATAAAAAATAAAGGGAGCCAAGTACCCTTAATGAATGACATTGTGTTTTCGCATTTCAACTATTCATAGAAAGCCCACGAAAAAAAATCTGTTGATCATTTATTCAAGATCTATGTGTAGTATCTGTTAGGTATCTGAAGTTTATTCATTTCATAAACTTTTCGCAATCTGAAACTGCTAAATGTTGATTTTTTATATTTTCTGGAAATTGACCCCGAAATATTAATTCACACCAAAATAAAATGAAGTTATATTTACTAAAATTCACACCAAATTCCCTCGGAGTGGGTCTCTTCCAATGCATTCCGTTTGGCTTGACCTTTGCGATCGATCAAAATGAGGGCAAATCTGGTGCGCTATTTCTAAGTGTGGAGTCACCCCGATAAACAAGCCAAATAAAGATGATTTTTAAACTGTAAAAAATCTTTGTAAGTACATCGGAAAGCATCTGCACTTACGAAATGTGAATGACATCCTGATTTTTTTTTCTGAGGGTTGGAGTAGTTGAGAAGCAATCTAAACAAATTTTGATATAAAATTTATAATTTCAAAAAATGCCAAAATTTTTATAATTTCTTAAAATGAATTGATATTCGTGGTAAGTAACTTCGCATTATTTGGGGTGAATTAACAGGAAAGATCCGGTTTTAAATCTCCTGGTGTTCTCCAGAATCCCCTTAAGCATTAACCAGATGTATTGTTTATTAAATTCGCTTATTATACAAGGAACTGATGATTTCAGCACGACTTGAATATACAAATGTATTTGCTAAACTTAGAATAGTACAGTACAACGGCAAAATTCAGCAGCGTATAATGAGTACTAAATTCACTATAATAACAGTAATCATCTGTACAAGATTACTTCGTCCTAAGGTATGACAATAAACTACATCCGGTGGCAAGACCTCTGATCGGAAGGTTTTGAGGAGCGTGAAACCACCAGTTAATTACTGTTGTTCCCAGGTCTGCTGTGACCCAGGGTGGTAACATCATTTGGGACCCCAGATATGGGCAAATAGTCAAATGTTATTGGTTCTGAACTGGTATCCGGGCTTCAGTCTATTTTCTGTCGCTATAACGTAATTTCTTTGCATGTTTTCTATTAATATTTTCATGGTAAATGCTGTGATGAAGTTTCTTATGTGGTAATTGTAATTACTGTAAATATTTATAGGGTTTTCATTTTTAAGTGTTGTTATTTCTGTTTGCCACTCCACACTGACCAGTTGTACATATGCGAATTAGTTAAAACTTTATAGAGATCCTGAGGTGTTATGGTGGCTGTATTGAGAATGGTAAGTATGAAAATGACGTTTTGCTGTAAGGAACAATGTGGCATGTTTGGGTCAGTGACTGTAGATAGCTAAGTTTATATACGATAGATTAAAAACCAACCTTCCCTCATCCTCACTTTTGGCCATATTCTACATTTTTCTATTCTCAAGATAGATATCAGTTTTATTTATAATGCCCTTTTTTATCATATCACCCCAAGCAAAGCAGTTTATTGCCACTGGTGCGCAGGGGGCTACAAAGAAAGAAAGTTATGAGAAAGATTGATTGGTTATTATGGGTGTCAGGAAGTCAGGAAGAGAAGGATGAGAATACTGATGAGAGTGGAGTCGACGGACAAAAGAGTATAAGAGAAAGGATGCAAGTTAGTGAGATAGGAGATGACTATTGACTTTACATTTAAATTGTTGGAGATTGTAGCTGTCGGAGAAGCAAGTAAACAAAAGAGAATTACACAGGCGGGAAGTGCGAGAAAAGAAGCTACTGGAGTAGTATTTGCGTTTATATTTTATTGGTTTGATAGTAAAAGGGTGAAAACTAGTTGCTAATCTTGTGGCTCGAATAAATTTACATATAGGGAGCTAAGTTCATCTGAGCAGAAGCCGTGAAAGTATTTGAAGAAGAGACACGGGGAAGACATATTGCACCGGTGAGAAAGTGACTGCATCTGAGCAACCAAGTTGGGATCGACCACATTACAGATTCTCCGTTGGATTTTGTCAAGGCCCCCTAGGTAGATAGCAGGGGCACACGCCCAGATATGGCAGCATTATTCAATGCACGGGCGGATGGTAGATTTATATATGTGCAGGACGTCAGTCAGTTAAGTGCCATACGTGATACACGCATGGGCGATCATGTCTCGAAAGAGACATGTCTGACTGGGCAGAAGATTATCCCGCAGTAGGTAGCCATTGCTTTCTGCTGTAGACTGGTTGCCAGGCAAGGCTGTAGAACCCATTCTGTCCTACTGTTTAACCCATAACTGAATGAAAGATACAGATTAATACCTTTCCCAAGGGTATTTGTGTGTAAGTGAATGCAAAGAATTCGATTAGAATTCGAACTCGGATTGGATTTCTCGTTCCGAGCCGATATCCATTGCACCACAACGCACATCCCTGCAGGACGTAGCCTATTTAATTTAAGCGTAGTGCTAGATTGGCACCGACATCTCATAATTTTACTATTAAAATGTCGAGATGTAACTGTAAGTTCTACGCAAATAATTCATTCTATCGTACTTTGCGCTTAAAGAACTTTCTTCCGGCTTTTTGCTTCCTAGTCAGCATTGATATTCCAAAATTTAAATTCAATATCGATCGTTATTTTTATTCTTTTATTCTTCCCTCTCTTTTTAATGATGTTCTCTCTCTCTCTTTCTCTCTCTCTCTCTCTCTTTCTTTCTCTCTTTCTTTCTCTCTCTGTCTCATATATTCTGTAACGCCCAGTTAACCGTTCCGTCTTAGTGGGTTTATTGCCTTACTTGGGGTAAAATGATTAAAAAAAATGTGGAACGTAGCGATCATGGAATGCAAGCCTACTCTTGTCACGTTGGCAAAAGAATGTCATAAAATGACAGACAGAGATTTTCTGGGAAATATTAAGTCTGCGTGTAAGCCTTAAAAGCGAGAGGTGAGAAGGCGGTATGGGGGAGGGAAGAGCTCGGAAATGTCGCACATGAAAGACAAGGCGATGGGTCGTGTCAGAGTAGATTGCCATGAAGTAAAAAAAATGTAAATAGGACAAAAGATATTACGCAAAAAAAAAAAAAAATACATACATGCATATCTCTTCGGAGTTTGTGCAAGAATGTTAAGAAAATAGTATTCCTGCAAATGCGTCTGTGTGTGGGTATATATACAGGGTTATGTATGCGGAATTTCAGTTCGGCGAAGATCAGAGAAGAGAAAAATGCATGAGTGTGATAAAAAGCCAAGATAGGCAGGTAGATAGAAGGCTTAATTGGACCAACCGAACGTTACCTTGCAGTGAGCAGCACTAAGATAGAATTGAAATTCAAAATAATACATACGCATTCCAAAAATACTGACGTTTTTGAAGATTAACCCAGTTTGGTAAAAAGCCAAAGCGAGTCGAATGAAAATGTATTCAGCACGTCTTAGAAGAGTAGAAGCCATGCAAAAATAATGGATTTCAACACAGACGTGCGTACCTGCACACACACAGACACACACACACACACATACATTTATATTTATATATATATATATATTTAATAATAATATATTATATCATTACTGAAATAATATACAAATATATTACATATAGTCAATAATAACATATTATATCATTATTGAAATAATATATATATATATATATATATATGTATATATATATATAAACTAGTTGCTAATCTTGTGGCTCGAGTAAATTTACATATAGGGGGCTAAGTTCATCTGAGCAGAAGCCCTGAAAGTATTTGAAGAAGAGACACACACACACACACACACACACACACACACACACATATATATATATATATATATATATATATATATATATATATATATATATATAATCAAATATGTATTGAACACAGGCAAGTCTGTCTATCTGTCTGTCACTGTCTCTGTATTTGTCTCTCTCTCTAGAAGCAATCGGATGTCTAACCATACTGATGAGCTGTGATACAGCGAAACAGATCTTTCTGTGGATGATTCTCTCTCTCTCTCTCTCTCTCTCTATATATATATATATATATATATATATGCATATGTGTGTCTGTGCGTGTATGTGTCTGTGTGTCTGTGTGCATGCGCACGCCCGTGTGTTTTAGATATAGGCAAAAAATTGACGTGCGGGAATTTTCTGGCATAGAACTTTAAAAAAATGCCAGTAGGCCTTGGTAAATTCATGCATACATTGGAAAACACACATACACAAAATGCACACGCTAATCTATCTATCTACCTACCTACCTACCTACCTACCTACCTACCTACCTACCTACCTACCAACCAACCAACCAACCAACCAACCAACCAACCAACCAACTCGACGTGGTGTAGTGGTTAGCAAGCTTGACAGCTAGAGCCTATGACAACTAAATAGTGAGTTCGATCCTACTGGATAATCCGTACTTTCGGTCTTTGTCACATCTAAGCAGCGCTTAGAAAACCTCTTTGTATATATATATATATATATATATATATATATATATATATATATATATATATATATATATGGGTTAAAGTTTATATAAATATTTGCATATCTAAAATGATATACTAAAGTGTTATATTTATTGAAATAACAAATGATATAAACATAAACGAAAAAGAGACTAAATTTAATCTGCTAGACTATATAAGCAAATATATAAGAAATACATTAAATTTAAAATGTCAGCGTCCATTCTCATTCATGCTCTTGTTTAATAACATCACATTAGTTCGATGATGTCCGAAAACACTAAATGTGTCACAAGACAATCTGTTTCCTCTTTGCCACATATTTTACATAATATATATAGAAAAATAGATAAGTAGATAGATAGAAGGAGAGAGAGATATATCATTCAATCATCATTCTCTTATGATCATAGAAACCTAATATTTAAGTTGATGAATGAATTAGCTCAGTGCGAGTTAGACGACTATTGAATGGCTACAGACCTGAGCTTAACAGCTAAAATAAAAAAAATATTGCAATAAAATTAAAAAAATATTGCAATTGCAATATAAAGTTTGAATGCTGGTTAAATGAATACACATGAAAAGTTTAAAAACTGGCAAAATTTTCATTTTACATCCTGAAGGTTAAATACTTCTAAGCGTTATCGTCTTTTTTTATTTCATTTTGCTTTCTTTTTTTCTTATTATTTTGCCAGAATAATTTCTCAACCTCTTTGATAAATTTCTTTTCTTCCATCTTTCCTTGCAATCAAAACAGAATGGTGCATTATTTATCTCAGTTAATGACAGGACGGGAAATCATTAGGTACTCTCCGCATGGCCTGTTTTATGCTTTCATTCAGAGGTAGAATCGCCGACTGACGCCAGTTCGGCCGGGTTTCAATTCTAATTAAAAGCAATTGGATGTCTAACCGTACTGATGAGCTGGGATAAAGCGAAACAGATCTCTCTGCGGATATATATATATATATATATATATATATATATATATATATATATATATATATATATAATTCAAATCGTATTTAATCCAGTGTGATATATAAATCAAGTATACACGCGTATACACACACATACACACACACACTCACACACATAAATACACACACACACCCACACGCTCACAGAAATACACACACGCGCGTACGCGCGTGCGCGCGCACACACACACACACACACACACACACACACACACACACACACACACACATAAATACTACCGGCCATAATTATTAGGTCACCCCAGTTTTTAAAAGAAATGATTTATTTCATACTGTTTTTAGTATTTATTGCCAAGTGGAGAATTCTAAATGAAAATAGTATGGCAGTTTTTTAATCCTGCGCAATAATATACGCATCAAATGAACTGTTCTGGGGTCCAGTGTTTGTGCTCTCTTTCCCATGCTAGTCTCTTCTTGTTGGCTGGCCGAAGCAAAGTGTTTCTAGCTGCATTGTAAATTTTTTTAAATTAATAATAACAAAAAATCAATTCTATTTTCATTTAGAATTATTTACTTGCCAATAAATATTAAAAATAGTATGAAATACATAATTTTTTTTAACAGGGAAGGCCTAATAATTATGTCCGGTAGTATATATATATATATATATATATATATATATATATATATATATATATATATCCTCTCTCTCTCTCTCTCTCTCTATATATATATATATATATATATATATATATATATATTGTCTTTTATTTGATCGCCGTCACTTCTTTGTGTTCGGCTTTATTTTTTGTTCTCTCATTTGTTTCTTTATTATTATTTTATTGTTATTGGTATTGTGTGTATATATATATATATATATATATATATATATATATATATATGAGCGTGTGTTGTGTGCGTGTGTGTGCGTGTGTGTGTGTGTGTGTGTGTGTGTGTGTTCCTGCTGTTGTATATTTGCGTATGTGTAGTTTTGTTGTTGTAATCAGTGTAACTGCATGTTTGTTTTTATATTGTAAGTGTATGTGTTAGTTTTAAGCGCGTTTTTCTTAGGTGTTTTTGTGGTGGGAAAATTGGGCATTTGTTATTGATATTTTAGTTATTCCTTTCAGATTGATATATAAAAATATGATATATCATCGCACCAATAATGAAAAACGAAAAACTGAAAAATGTAAAAGGCAACAAACAAAACCGCAGACAAAAAAGTGCAAAAATACAATCAACCAATCTATCACCAATAAATGCACCAATTTACATTAAAAACACATACACAAATAACCCTTTTTCCATTTGTGGCTTCAAACAGTTTTCTAACTTAAAACTTTATATATAACTTTAAAATATTTTTAGGGCTTATATTTGTGTTTAAAATTTTATTCTTCGTTGATATTCATTTTGCCAAATGATGCATCCCCGGCAAGTTTCGAACTTACGTCTCCACTATGCTGGAGAAACTGGGATGTCTACTCATATATAAGATAAAGTGATAAAAATATGTTGGATTAATAATTAAAAAATACATTTCTTCTTTAAGCGTGTGTGTGTGTCTGTGTGTGTGTGAGCTGTATGTGTGTTTGTTTGTGTGATTTTGTGAGAAAATTACACATATTCTTTAGGTACGTCATTCTCATCTTTCCTCTATTCCACTTACCTACAATATATCCTGTGTGTGCCAAATACTCTAAGCCTTCTTTCATCATTATGTACCCAATAAATCTCAATTCCATCTATCTATCTATCTATCTATCTATCTATCTATCTATCTATGAGTTGAATATAGGGATCGGAATCCGACAAGATGAATAGAATAAGTGAAGAACAAGTAGGAAAAAAGTGTCTTTAATCGAACTTTTCACAAGCTTCTTCAGAGATTTATTAAAGACGAATGATTTTAAAAAATATATATCTATTTATTTTTTACTTTTCTCATCTATCTATCTATCTATCTATCTATCTATATATATATATATATATATATATATATATATATATATATATAGTTATTAGATAGATGTGGATTTCGCATTCAAAATAAAAATCAGTCTAAGAGAGAGAGAGAGAGAGAGAGAGAGAGAGAGAGAGAGAGATTCTACCTGTGTTAACGGCTCCACACCAGGGTGAGACTAGCCAGAAATAAACACCAGGGTTAGCGATTTACTTCGTACGCTGCCGTTTTGCTCAGGATTTATGGGCAGGAGACAATGTATCACAGGGCGTAACGCACGTGAGAACTAACCCACTCATTAAAGACGTAACAAGCAGAATTAGAATATGATGTACATTACCCACAATATCGTTGTGTCTATCGTCAGTTATGATGTATGTAATTATTCTTTCAAACAGTGTCACAATACAAAAGAACTTTTTTTTCTTTTTAAAAAAATCGTAAAATACTAAAGCCGCTTTGATTTCTAAAAGTGATTCTTAATGAAATCTAAAACAAAAATCGATACTTTAAATTAAATGTAAAAAGAGTTGAATTTGATATGGACAAAAGAAAGAACCCAATCATGTCATGTAAGAAGAATACCAGTAATCGATACGTGATAAATGCAAATCGATCGTTGTCACGACGACAACTGTTAAATATTTATTCAACTTGCCTACATGACCCACTCAGCAAGCAGTGATGGGCCGACATACTAACAATGGTCTGCGAGATCACACACAATCGGATTACTTTAGGCCATGTCTCTCACTATAACGGAAGTATATTTCTGTGCTCAAAATAGTTAAAAATATCACCATCACTAATACTAATACGAGTATTACGACTGCTTTTGCTACTACTATTACTGCTACCAATGCAATTAATTTTACTACTGCCCCTACTGCTACTAGTACTCTTACTTTTACTACTACTATTACGGTTACAATTACTACTTCTATTGATCCTGGGCATGACGGTAAACTGCATCCCAGATCAAGGCTTCTGATTGGGAGGCTGTGAGGAGCATAGAATCACCTCTTAATTGCTGTTGTTCCCAGGTCCACTCTGACCCGGAGTGGTAGCACCTGTTAGGATCCCAGCTATGGACAAATAGTACTTTTATAGAAATATATACACAAAATACTTTTATAGAAAAATATACATATTTTGAAGGAAAATTATTACCATAAAACATTCTTGATGAAAAAAACATTATTACCAGCAAAACATTTTTGAAGAAAAAAAAAACAAACTATTACCAGCAATACATTTTTGAATACAAAACTGGAAGACATCTTCTAAAATAAAAATAAAAACAACTTTTTAATCAAAATCTGACTAGACTGAACTATCACCCGGTTCACACTCCACCCACGTCTATTGAACAAGGTGTAGAGGCTCATCTCTTGTTCCCTGTTTAGGATGTGGTTTCCGGCTTTCTCTTTCCCAATCATTTCACTTTACGCTTTTGTTTATTTATTGTTTTTTTATTTTTATTTTTTCAATTGGAGTAGATAGACTAAACTATCGCCCAGTTCACACTCCACCCACGTCTATTGAACAGGTGTAGAGGCTCATTCCTTGTTCCCTGTTTAGGGTGTGGTTTCCTGCTTTCTCTTTTCCAGTCTTTTCACTCTTACGTAACACCCTGTACACCAGTGGCCTTACCGCCTTGCCCGGGGTGATATAATTTTTAAAAAATCAACCTTTTTACTATAACTGAACATTAAAAAAATACCCCAAGACCCCACCGCCGGCATTAAATAACCCACAGAGGTGTTGATATGCCGTTAAACTCAAATACAAACTACTTCTATTATTACTTTTACTCCTACCACGCTTACTTTTACTATTACTACTACGATTAACTTTACTACTACTACTACGATCATTATTACTATGATCGCATTTACAGCTTATAATAATACTACTAAAATTATTTACTCCTATTACTACTAATAGTACGGTTTACTAAGACTACAACTACGATTAATTTTACTACTACTACCATAAATAATTTTACTACAGTTGCTACTACTACTACTACTACGGTTACTTTTACTATTACCAATTCTATGATTAACTTTACTACTACGATTATCTTTATTACTATTATTATTATTAATAATAATAATTTAGAATATGTTTTATATGAAAACTATAAGAATACGAGTATTAAATATATGTCAAAAAGTCTATGGTGACATCAAAATACTAGAAGTAAGGAAGTTTCATCTCTTCGTCAAGGCTCACATATTGGGTGTGGGGGGGGTGCTAATCCAGCAAATGAATTCATCAAACGCTAGACACTATGAATGAACAATGCCTGACATTAGGAAAAATAATTTAAACAACAACAACAACAACAATAATAATAATTGATAATAACAAATAAATAGTATTAATAATAATAATTCGTCACAACCGCCAAAACCACAAAGAACAACAACAACAACAACTATAACATTAATAAAGGACAAGAATACCATCATCAGTACAAGAACTAACACGCGATAATGTTTTTCGTTCTATTTTATTTTATTTTATTTTATTTTATTTTACTGCGTTTTGAAGTATTGAAGACACTTACTTTCGCTTAATCTCTACAACGAATGCATCTAACAACAACTGATGGGAACACGCAATGGATAATAATAATAATAATGATAATAATAATAATAATAATAATAATAATAATAATAATAATAATATTGTAACAAATGTAAGATACAGTCGCATAACAAAAATATATGAAAAGGTAAAAATGCACCAGAAGTTAAACTAAAATTTATCGTATTCGTTATATGCTAAAGATACAAACGAGAAAGAAAACAAGTTAACACAATTTTTTTTTATTGAAACAAAGACCGAAAATAGATGGAATTTGTGAATTTGACGCATAACTACAAAAGAAGAAATAAATTATAAATTAATAAAGAAATAAAAAAAAGGGCGCGTAAAATGAGTCGGTAGCGAAAGAGAAAAGACAGAAGAAGATGCGAAAAAAAAATTAAACAGTAAAAGAAAACTGCAAAGAAGATGAACGTTCAAAGTAAAGAAAAAGGGCATAAAAGAAACACTGGAAGAAATCGGGAACCTAATGACAAGATAAAAAAAAAAAAACAATGTAGTGCGTTGGAAGATTGAGAATAAAAATACCGAATATGGAATGAAAGTATACGGGAAGGTAAATTTAAAATAAAAAAAAAATTCTCACGAAGAAAATTGCAATTTTGACCGAGTGATGTAAATGAAAAATGTGAAAGGCTTTGAAAGAAAGAACAATTGAGTAAGTGAAAGACACAAGAGAAAGAAAAATGAAAGACGATAAAATATTTTGAGCGATGAAATAAAGGTATGGCAGTAAAAAAAAACAAAAAGAAGAAATAAATTTCTAAAGATAAATCTATAAAAAATTAAAGAAGAGAAGATTCGTCAATTTATTTTGCATAAAAATGTGCTTTTCATTTTAGTATGAAAGACTTATGGGCATGGCGCATGCGCATAACTGACAAGACCTGTGTATACGTCGAAAGTGTACGAGGGAATTTATGATAGTGGGCGACTATGTAGGAAAAAAAAGAGTATGTAAGTATGCGTTAGTACATTACTGAATACCCGTACGATATTAATATGTGTGAAAGACAGGAAGACAAATATCGAGTGAGAGCTAGCTAGATAGATAGATAGATAATGAACAGTATGAGATAGATAGATAGATAGATAGATAGATAGATAGATAGATAGATAGATAGATAGATATACTGGACGCATATATATATATATATATATATATATGGGTCCATATAATGCGTCCAGTCTATCTATCTATCTATCTATCTATCTATCTATCTATCTATCTATCTATATATATATATATATATATATATATTTATCTATGTATCTTTCTCTCTCTCTATATATATATAGAGAGAGATAGATAGATAGATAGACTGGACGCATAGATAGATAGATAGATAGACTGGACGCATAGATAGATAGATAGATAGATAGATAGATAGATAGATAGATAGATAGATATGTCAAATTCGTGTAACAAGAGGCTACAGTAACTTTTCTCCGAGCGAGGATCGAACTCATTACATAAATGTATGGAATGAAGCAAACATATATTGCTAGCTTTATTCATCGATTAGTCTGGCACAAGACAAAAGGTGTGAGGCATTCAATAAAAACTGAAATCAGTACAGTTGTAAAAGTCTGCTAGATTTAACTTGCTAGTTATTACTACACGGCGAGGCGTTCTATCTCTCTGTTTGGTGAAAGCATTTGCAAATTAAGCAAAAATGGGGAAGCAGAATCCGATAAAACAAAAGAAAGGCCGCAAAAGAAGAAGCAAATAAAAAGTCGAAAGGAAGCGTATTGAGAGGACAAATGGCGGGAAAATGATGGATAGAAAAAGTAAAGTGTGAGTGAAAGGCAAAAAACAAATGAACGTGGAGTTAAAGAAACGGTGAGAAAATATAAAGACGACGAGATGTTTAAGAAAAAGAAAGAGAATACTAAGGAAAGAATGCATTAAGTAAAATGAAAAACAAGAAAGGCGGGGAATAAAGGCATGAACTTTTGCAAATGAAAAGTGGGGGAAGAAAGTCTAAAGAACAAAAGGTAGGAAAAGCGGAAAGTAAGTTACAAGAGGATCCAAAGAGAAATGCAGTTGAGAAGAAAAAAAAGAAAGTGTCAAACAATATTGTGTATGCGTAGGGGCACAGGAATAAAAGAAAAAAAGTAGAATGATTCAGGGGAAAGGAAAAACGATTAAAGATGGGAATAAAAAAGACAGTGAGGAAAGCATAGAAGAGAGTCAGAACAAATAAAATGGAAGTGAGAAAGATAAAATAAAAAGGAATAAGAAAGTTATACAGACACTCACACAGACACACATTCACAAACAAAAGCACGTATACACAGAGATACAAAGATATATGAAGATAGACAGAATCAAATATTCTACAGATAGACAGATAGATAGATAGGTAGATAGATGGAAAAAATAAGATAGATAGATAGATAGATAGATAGAAACAATGAGATAGATAGATAGATAGATAGATAGATAGATAGATAGATAGATAGATAGATAGATAGATAGATGGAAACAGTGAGATAGATAGATAGATAGATAGATAGATAGATAGATAGATAGATAGATAGATAGATGGAAACAATGAGATAGATAGATAGATAGATAGATAGATAGATAGATAGATAGATAGATAGATGGAAACAATGAGATAGATAGATAGATAGATAGATAGATAGATAGATAGATAGATAGATAGAATGGAAATAAGAAATAGATAGATAGATAGATAGATAGATAGATAGATAGATAGATAGATAGATGGACAATAGATAGATAGATAGATAGATAGATAGATAGATAGATAGATGGATAAATGGAAACAATGAGATACATTGATAGACAGATAGATAGAATGAGCAGAATATATCTTAAAATCCGAGTCAGAAAAACGTCAAATAAAAGAAAGGCGCATAACAAAAGAGAATATATATATATATATATATATATATATATATATATATATATATATATATATATATGCGTGTGTGTGTGTGTGTGTGTGTGTGTGTGTGTAAATGGAGGAATAAAGTAATATTGAACAGAGAAAGAAAAAATATGCATATATGAAGAGAGAAAAAATGTGGAGAAACACGAGTAAAAAAGAAAGATTCAGATGAATAAATGAAAATTGGTGGAAACGGTGAAAACAAAGGTGAGAGAATGGGGTGAGGAAAGCAATAAATTGATAAAAGAAAAATATACTAAGGAATATGAAAATATAAATCAAATATATTAAAGTACAGTAAAGGAAAAAGGAAAAGAATACTTATGTAAACAGAAAGAATACGAGAGAATAAAAGAAAAAAAGGAAGCTGATGAATTGTCAATTGAAAAATAGATAGATAGATAGATAGATAGATAGATAGGTGGAGACAGGGAAGGGAGAAGAGAAAAAGGAGAGAAAATTTGAGTGGAAAAGGAAATAGTGGATGGGCTGTTAACGAAAAGAGGGTGAGAGAAGAAAGTAGGGATCAAGGCTGATGAAATTCGGCAAAAAAGCGAATGGGTAAAAAGTGATATGAAGCAAAAATGAGAAGAAGAAGAAGAAGTAGAAGAAGAAGAAGAAAGAAAGGAAAAAACGAGAAGGAGTGAAATGGGGATGAGAGAAAAATAAATTGGGAATAAATTAAACGGTAGCGATAAAAAGAGTAGGTGAGAACGAAATAACGAAGAAAGAAAAGTGAAGAAAGTGAAAACGGGTGAAGGAGTGAAGGAATGACATTGAAAAAAAAATTGGATTTATTATAAACGTGAAAGAGAAGAAAGATGAATAAACAAAATAAAATAAAAATGAAAACTAAACTAATAAAAGACGAAAAGAAAAAGAGACGGAGACGAAAAAGGTAAAGCTAGGCAACCTAAACATTGATCCAGTGGTTGTTTCTCCTCTCTATCTCCTTCTAGTAGACGTTCCACAGTTTGATACAAAGATGACAGCAGTCGCGCGCGCACACACACGAGTGAGGAAGGAGGATTGTGACGGAAAACCCACCAACTAGTCAAGTACGGAACTGAAGTCGGGTGACGAAAATGAAAGACAAAATTTTATAAGGAATAACGAAGGTTCCTTACCGGTCATAAGATATAAATACTACTCCTACTAATACTACTACTACTACTAATACTACTCCTAATAATAACGATAATAATAATAATGATAATAATAATAATAATAATAATAATAATAATATTTTGTCCATCGCCACACTTCACTAAAACATGTATAGAAAAAATTCCTTACGACGACTACAAAAATCCCATTTTTTTTACAAACGTAGCTATATCACAGTAAGATAAGTATTTTCACGCATTAATACGTAGTTTATTTTATTTTATTTTTTCACGAAGGGCTATCTCCATTTTTTTCTTTGCGAGATAAAACAAAAGACCATCAATGAAACTGTGTAAGAAAGTAAGCATCCTTAATTTGAAATAAAAATAACAATATTAATTTACAAATTGATACATCTTACAATTGAATCTATTTCCTTCTTATTAATGTTTCGTAAATTTTCACAAGCTTCTTCACAATAGTACAAAAGTATATTTATAGAAGGTGTTTTTTAGGCGGTTATTACGCTATTTAAAGGCGCGTTGACTAAATCCCGATAAGAATGCAAAACTTAGATGGCTGTCAGTGACGTATTTGAACATAATTATGATAAAAGAACAGTGTAGATTTTCTTCTAAACCATTTAAATCTTTGTTTAAGTCCAAACGAGAAAAGGAGACAATGAAAAATCATAACAATTCTGTGGGTTTAGTAAATTTTTAGCATAGTAGAAGAGGGAACAATAGAGTGATAGCAGGAAGAGAGAAAGAAGGAAAGAGAGAAAGAGAGAGTGAAAGAGACAGAGAGAAGGATAAAAAAAGTCAGTGAGAGAGGACACGTATAGACATATAGTGTAAATATCTGAGATGTGGAGACAAACAAAAACAAAAGCAAATGCATATACGATAGATAGATAGATAGATAGATAGATAGATAGATAGATAGATAAGGAAGAGAATGACAAAGATAGATAGATAGATAGATAGATAGATAGATAGATAGATAGATAGATAGATAGATAGATAGATCAGGAAGAGAATGACATAGATAGATAGATAGATAGATAGATAGATAGATAGATAGATAGATAGATAGATAGATAGATAGAAGAGAATGACATAGATAGATAGATAGATAGATAGATAGATAGATAGATAGATAGATAGATAGATAGATAGATAAGGAAGAGAATGACAAAGATAGATAGATAGATAGATAGATAGATAGATAGATAGATAGATAGATAAAGAGAAGAATGACATAGATAGATAGATAGATAGATAGATAGATAGATAGATAGATAGATAGATAGATAGATAGATAGATAGATAGATAAGGAAGAGAATGACAAAGAGAGATAGATAGATAGATAGATAGATAGATAGATAGATAGATAGATAGATAGATAGATAGATCAGGAAGAGAATGACATAGACAGACAGACAGACAGACAGATAGATAGATAGATAGATAGATAGATAGATAGATAGATAGATAGATAGATAGATAGATAGATAAAGGAAGAGAATGACATAGATAAATGAATAGATAGATATGAACCGACTGCGAATGATAACATCTCACTCACGTGACAACAGAAACATTCAAACCTCAACAAAAAGATGCACTCTGCCACACGGACATTCAATTTCATCTGATCTCTTTCTTTCTCGATTGATACTGACTTTAACCAGTCGAGATAGCGGAACATTCACAAGAATTCTCACGAATGATGATTTTCTTTTACATTTTCTAAGATACAGAAACCAATCCGTAAAAAAAAAAAAAGAAAATAAGCTCTGATAAGAAGAGACTACCTTTTGTTTTTAATAAAAATTATTTGAATAAATGTTTCCTGCATCCAAGGTACATAAAGAGATACATATAAAGTCACTGAGGCAGATAGATAGATAGATAGATAGATAGATAGATAGATAGATAGATAGATAGATAGATAGATTGATTGATTGATGAGAACGAACTCAGAGAAGACTAAGATACTTGTCGAACAGACAATGAGATATGAAGGCTGATATATATATATATATATATATATATATATATATATATTGCACACCTTACAATTATATTTGGTCATATATATATATATAGAAGACTAAGATACTTGTCGAACAGACAATGAGATATGAAGGCTGATATATATATATATATATATATATATATATATATAAGTGTGATATGATTCGATCTTTCACTAACGATACTGAAACAAATACAGAAAAAATGACAACCTTGCCATGGCGTAGTTGCCCAACTGATACATATAAATAGACTAAGATAGATAGATAGATAGATAGATAGATAGATAGATAGATAGATAGATAGATAGATATTATCTGTCTTGATGTGTGTTCTCATGCGAAACACTTGCATCGGTTTAGCGGATAAGTCACAAGAACCTTATATAATATAATGATTATTATAGATCTAACTTTCTGTTGAGCGCTTTTTGGCAGAATTTCTATTCGCTGAAAATTTACGTAGAATACCCATTTTCTCAGCTGTATTATATGTGCACCCGTATATTCACTCTCATATATATATATATATATATATATATATATATATATATAGTGGGGATCTTCATATCGAAATGTCCATTCAACATCTTTGAATTAATCCTTTTTTAATATATATATATATATATATATATATATATATATATATATATGTATGTGTGTGTGTGTGTGTGTGTGTGTGTGTGTATTCTAATCTATTTTATATTGTATAGAACATGAAACGCGATGTAGGCTACCGCTAGATAACACCTGATATCGAGTATATCAAATTAAATATCATTTGGTAAATGTTATACACCTTTGAAAATGCTGTCTGCTGTGTAGAAATGTTTTATTTAATGTGTTGTTAAATTTTAGGATAGTTGCTTAGATTTCTTTGTAGATCTAGTGTACTTTGTTGTATTTGTATGCTTATTCTTTATATATAAAATACGGATAATAAAATAATCTGATGTTAATATTTGCATTTTAGTTATTTGTGATTGATGATCGATATGGGCACTAACTGCTCTGAGTCTAGGTAAGAAACAAGCCAACCAACAAAAGAGAGTGGCACTTGTATGACCAATATAATAAGGTTGTTTTTTTTTATTATTGTTATTGCAGAAACAGTCACCAAAAGGACACAAGAATTCAGACATCTACGATAAAAGTATATTTAATTTTTAAATATAACGTTCCAAGAAGTGTATAAGCCTAGAGAAATGAACACTCACACATGCGCACTCGTGAATGCGTGCTAATAAATAAATACACTGAAAGGTACATAGGCCTTGAATGACAAAAGTATGTCTGTATTCAGTTTTCAATACATGGAAATATATGTATGTATGTATGTATGTATGTATGTATGTATGTAAAATACTTTTCGTCTAAACAATAAATGTTATGCATCGTCTCACACTTTTCCCTCATTCTCTCCCTTTCTTTCAGATAGATACACACTTATGTGGAAAGAAATGGACAATGTGATAGATAGATAGATAGATAGATAGATAGATAGATAGATAGATAGATAGATCAAGAAGAGAATGACATAGATAGATAGATAGATAGATAGATAGATAGACAGACAGAGGGACATGAGAGAAGAAAGAGATAGATAGATAGATAGATAGATAGATAGATAGATAGATAGATAGATAGATAGATAGATAAAACCGAGAGAGTGGAGGTATAATGAAAAACGTGTATGGATAGACCAAAATGATCAAATGTTAGTGCGTTTAGTTTTTATGTTTTTTTTTATCACACACACACACACACACACACACACACACACACACACACTAAAAAAATAGAACAAAACAAATGACAAAAAATAAAACGATTATTCCAGTAGCACACGGACGAGTAAAATGTTTTTCAACCAGGAGGCAGTTTATAGAAATAACACAAGTTTGTTCCCACGGTTTGGAACACCTACGTTTACGCACAAGCCCTTCTCTCCAACGCTACCTACCGACTATGAACAGGCCTATATTACTTGGATGGCAATATAGATCTGATAATCATTTGTTCGTTCTATTCCATTCTTTTATAACGGTCTTTTGTCGTTGCGTGCACTCCGTTCTATTAACGACATTCAGAACCTATTTATTATAAGACAATTCATATCAATCAATCTATGTAAGAAAATTCATTGTTCATCTTCGCCGAAATACGTGTGAAGAGTTATATATGCATATGTGTCTTCTTTTTCTTTTTTTCGGTTTATATGCCTCCTTCGCTTAGTTTTTTTTTATGCATTTGTTTTCATTAAATGGATGCGTATACCAAATGCGAACACTAGCTTATAAATATTTTGTTTTTACACACACACATTTATAAAATAAATATCTGTGCACACTGCAATGTTAGCATTTCCATATATATATATATATATATATATATATATATATATATATATATATATATATAGATATATTCTTTTAGATTTGTGTATGTGTGTGCGTGCAGTCGGGCGTGTGTGTGTGTGTGACATGTGTGTGTGACGTGTGTGTGATTGTGTGTAAGCGCACTTGCATGTGTGTATGGATGTAGGGAGAGAAGCAAGTTTCCCCCTCTCTCCATTTTTCTTTCTCTCTCTAAAAATATAAAGAAAGAGAGATACAGGGAATTTTTAGTATATCTATAAATATATAATCTATCTATCTATATATATATATATATATATATATATATCACCCCGAGCAAGGCGGTAACGCCACTGATGTGCAGGGGGCTACGTAAGAGTGAAAAGATTGGAAAAGAGAAAGCCGAAAATCACATCCTAAACAGGGAACAAGTGATGAGCCTCTTCACCTGTTCAATAGACGTGGGTGGAGTGTGAACCGGGCGATAGTTTAGTCTATCTACTCCAATTGAAAAAAAGAAAAAAGAAAAGAGTGAAAAAATTGGAAAAGAGAAAGCCGGAAACCACATCCTAAACAGGGAACAAGGGATGAGCCTCTTCACCTGTTCAATAGACGTGTGTGGAGTGTGAACCGGGATATAGTTTAGTATATCTACTCCAATTATATATATATATATATATATATATATATATATATATATATATAGAGAGAGAGAGAGAGAGGCGTGTATATTTTCGCATATAAATATATTTTCGCATATATATATGTATGTGCATGTGTTTTTTTTTTGTGTGTGTATGTGTTTGGGTGTGTCTGCGAGTAGAGAGAGATAGACAAACTCTGTCTATGTGAGTATACATATAGAGAGAGAGGTAATTTCTCGTAATGTGTGTATATACATTTATAAATATATATATATATATATATATATATATGTGTGTGTGTGTGTGTGTGTGTGTGTGTGTGTGTGTGTGTGTGTGTGTGTGTGAGTGTTCGCGTTCGTGTGTGCTCAGAGACCGAGAGATTCAAGTTCGGTATATCTAATTTTTACTAAAATTAGAAATTTCAATATAATTTTATATAATCAGTAAATTTTTCTAAATTCTTTTTTTTGTTCTATTTTTCCCTTGTATTTTCGAATTCTGTTGCATTCATTTTCAAGGAGTTCGTTTATTGTGTGCTAATGTAACAGTATTTGGCTAATTACAAAAACATACATTATAGGAAATACTTGAAAATAAATGAAGCAATATTAGAAAGTTCTCGTGAACAAATGTACTTTCCTAAACTTACCGATTATGTAATATATTTATTAAATATTTCTGCAATTTAAGAAACTCAATAAAAAATTGAATCAACATCACTTGCCGCTCTGTATATATATATATATATATATATATATATATATATATATATATATATACTAAAAACAAAGAATTTATTGTTACTCTCTAAGGCTCTTTCGTCCAACATCTTAGGAAAAAATCGTTAGAAAATGAATCAAACGAAAAGAACAGTAACAACAAAAATAAAAAGGGAGGGAAACACGATAATATATATATATATATATATAAAGGGAGAGAGAAAGAGAGAGAGAGGGGGAGGTTAGGGGAATTCACGTGTAAATAATAAGCGAGGTTCAATTTAAATAAAATATCCACCAACAAATTATATATATATATATATATATATATATATATATATATATATATATATATTGTCGTACGTCAATATGACAACTCGTACTTTCATGCTCTCTCACTCTCTCTCTTTTTGTCTCTTTTTATGTATTCATGTACATTTGTAAATATACATACATATATATATATATATATATATATATATATATATATATATATATATATGATTATGCGTATGCATATATTTTTCCTTTCATACATATACATAATTCAATTTCATAGACGCCTACCGTTTAAACGGAATTTCATAGAAAATCTATTCTTCCTTATTAATTATTAAGATATTTTTCGAGGACTTGGCTCTTCCCAGAAACAATCAGACGTCATTTGCAATGTAACTTCCGCTACCAATACGGAGAAGTTTGTCACTTAGCCGAGCAGTTGTTTTTTTTTTTCAGTCATACCATCTTCGATGTTTAGTGAAGGCATAATTGCGAAGTCTTTTTGATTTGCTTTTTTCACTTTTTTTTTTTGTCGGGGTGTATTTGCTTCGAAACTTCGAAATCAGCATGACTGAAGCAACACTGCTCAGCTAAGTGAAATCCTCTCCACGGTAATTCTGTTAACGCTATATTCTCATCTTGATATCGAGCACTTTCTGACAAAAAAAATCTGCTTGTCTAAAATGTCATTCTACCAGTAAACTAAATAAAAAGACAAAAATGTCAGCACTAAGCATCATCACAATTTACGCTTGCGCACGCCGATTGAGCACTATAAAGAACTAATAACCTAAAAACAATAGTTGATTCAGTAATGAATTTGAACACTCTCGTCTACTGGCGTGTGTTTACATTGCGTATATAACAGGATAAAATTCATCTTCCTTCACCGAGTGCCTATAGCTTAGATGTAGAATCGCAGACTGATGTCAATTCGGTCGGTTTTCAATCCTGATGAGAAGCAATCAAATATCTAACCGTACTGATGAGCTGTGATACAGCGAAATAGGACTGTCTGCGGATGACCACACACACACACACACACACACACACACACACACACACATACACATATATATATATATATAATATTTATTTAGAAATTATAACATAAATATGTTATAATATCGCTACAAATGTAGCTATTTTGTAGTGATATTATGACATATTTATGTTATAATTTTTAAATAAATATTATTAGCTCTACTTTGTATTGAGCACTTTAAAAAAAAATAGTGTTTCTTTGAATACGGAATATTATTTCATCCATACCTACCATATACTTATATATATATATATATATATATATATAAAATAGTTGCCGACCACAACTAATATTCTCATTTGTTTATGCATTAATCACGTAGCCAGCAGTTGTTATATAGGAAATGTGTTTTTCTGATTTTTATTTTCTTAAATAATGGTGATTTTTCGGCATTTTCACATTGACTGTATAAGCATTTTCTCCCTACTTGAGTTTGGTTGATATGGACATGCTATGTATGAATCAATTACCTTTGAACTTTTCGATGGAATATAAAACCTTTTCAGAAATAAAAGTTGCCGAACGCTTGATGATTGTGTGATAATGCATAAAACTTTTAATAGCCCTTGATAACTTAACTCTACAAGTTTTGTTCCGTCTACTGCGACCAAGTATTGAACTCACAACTCTTTGTGTCAAGTCACTTTTAGGCTCACTCAATCATCGCTTTTGGGGAAGAAGTAGAGTACGTGGGATTGGCATATCGAGTTTAAATTTCAACCGAATTTGTATCTATTTATACTATTTACATTGTTCGGACTGTTGTCCTCATATCTACTTTAAAGTTCACGAGGTTTCAGTTGTTCTACGGTATGGCCTTTTTCAGGTGATATTACTTGAAATATTGAACTGAACCCTTTATTTAGTCTACGGTGGTGGGGTTGCAGAGGGTGGGGGTAGAAGATATTTTTAATTCTACGTGCTAAGCCATTTTGGAATATTTCATTTTCAGTATTCCCGTATCTGAGTTTGTTTGTTTTTTCTTAACTCTGCAGTTGCCAGCTATTGTCATTTTTTAGTAAAGTAGTTAAGAGCCCCAAACGACAACTACAGATCGATAAGCAGGTACATAAGTATAAATACATGGGAAGTGTTCTAACAGAACCTGGAAAGTGCTACACTGTGATCCGAAGTCGAGTTGGCATGATTAAGGTCGCATTCCAAAAAATATTGAGAGACAGAACAATTTGATTCTTTTTTTTTAATCGTATCACCCCGAACAAGGCGGTAACGCCACTGATGTGCAGGGGGCTACGTAATAGTGAAAATATTGGAAAAGAGAATGCCGGAAACCACATCCTAATCATGAAACAAAGGATGAGCCTCTTAACCTGTTTAATAGACGTGAGTGGAGTGTGAACCGGGCGATAGTTTAGTCTATCTACTCCAATTGAAAAAAAAGAAAAACAAAGTGAGAAGATTGGAAAAGAGAAAGCTGGAAACCACATCCTAAACAGGGAACAAGGGATGAGCCTCTTAACCTGTTCAATAGACGTGAGTGTAGTTTGTGAACCGGGCGGTAGATAGATCTATCTACTCTAATTGAAAAAAACAAAAAAAACAAAGTGAGAAGATTGGTAAAGAGAAAGCCGGAAATCACATCCTAAACAGGAAACAAGGGATGAGCCTCTTAACCTGTTTAATAGACATAGGTGGAGTGTGAACCGGTTCGAAACAAAGAAAAAATATTGGACTGTTATATGATGTTTGTCCTTCTATATAGCAGCGAATGCTTGGTAATCTACTCAAATATGAAGAAAGATTTAAAGCAACCGAAATCTGGTTCTACAGAAGGATGCTGAGAATGACATGGACGGAACATGTGAGCAACGACAAAGTTTTGGAGAAGATGTACACGAGAATGGAAATTATATTTAGCGTCAGGAAACGACAGCTGAAGTTTCTGCGACATGTAATGAGGAAAGATGGTTTAGAGTGTCTGATACTCACAGGATAGATTGAGGGAAAGAGAGGTAGAGGAAAGAAATGCATAATATACTTGATGGGCTTGAGCAATTGGATGGCAAAAGCAGGATTTGGAAAGGGTAACAAGAGAAACGGTGTTAAGAGCTACAAGCGATAAAGATAAGTGAAAGGTATTAAGGAACTACGTCCCGAAGGAAATTTTTACCATCACACAACCAAGGTTGTTATTCACTGAGGAGTCTGTGTTATTATTTTTCGCACAAATACCTTAAAATCCTTCCAGATAAGGGAAGGTTCAAAACGCAATCAGTCTAGGAGAATAACAACTCTAAGAAGCTTCCATTCCACAGAACGGAGCTGTTGACTTATCTACTTCTAACAGTATAGCCTGGTGTTGCTCGGGTGTAAAATTTACACAGTTGTACTATAAGCATCTGCGAGTGTTCTGTGTCGAGGTAAACCCGATAAATATCGAAAATCGATAATCGATTATAGAAAGAGTGGTCCGATTTTAATCAAATTTGATACACTCATAGACAAAGACATAAGAAACGATATTCAGAAGTTTCAAGGTTGCAGTTCTTACAATAGTGCAGAAAATCGATTACATATATATATATATATATATATATATATATATATAAGGCAAGATGTTTGTGCGTGTGTCTGTTTATCTATCTGTATGTCATTTATACAAATCCACAATTTTTATCCGATCCTCACCAAACTTCACACAAATATTCTTTAGGCTGAGTCTGAGCTCCAGAAACATGGATTAGTTTTAAAGCTTTCATTACACCCGCTATGTGGATAGGGATTCCAGATTCGAATTCTGCAGAATGACACACATTTTCGCAACAAAAATATATCGTAAAGAATCAGGCCGGTAGAAATAAATATATATACTGTTTGATTATAAACAGAATATCTACTTAAATACGAGTATCGATCAAAAATTATGTTCAAAGCAATAATTTCAAATTGTTGGTTGTTTATAACCAGTTTCGTTAATTTGCATAACATGTTTACACACTCACACACATAATGGATTTTATTTTTTAAGCCAACAAAACATGTATAACGAACTTGTGTAAATTCTTGGCAAAACAACGATCAGTAGAGCTATGAAAAAGACAAATTTTACTAAAAATTACAAAGGACAAAAGATTGAGGAGAGCCATGATCACCCACGACTTGAATAGACACATCATATAGAAGAAAAATAATGTCATATCGTGAGAGAGAGAGAGAGAGAGAGAGAGAGAGAGAATGAAATTGCAATGCTTTATTTTAAAGGGTTTTTAATTCAGCCTTGCTCCTCCTAGACTGAGTGCAGCCTAAGTGTATAATGTGTAATCTTCCCTGCTGTTTTTTTTACTGTCGTGAAATAGATGGATTCATGCCTTTTATATGGCCAGTTGTGCGAAAGTAAACATACTAGGACCGAACTTGAACTAGTGGAACTCTACGTTTCACGCCGATAGCATTCATTCGCACGTCCTTACGATCAGTACATTCGCCTATTGCATAAACCTCAGAGTCTACACGCAATAAAAAAACTGCAAGTTCACGTACAAAAAAAGTGTATACTTGTATCCACTGGATATATGTGTCTGTGTTACTATATATGCATTTATGTGCATGTCTGTAAAAAGCTGCCGACCAGTGCAATTATTAAGATATAGTGGCCGATCTTTTATGTTTAAACGAACGCTTAAATATTTGTCTATATTGCACAGCAATTCAGACTTAGTGATTTATGTTGACATATAAAATATAAGCCTTATTTTCTTGTCTGTATTTAAAAACTCAACAAGAGAAGAGCTAAATTTAAAAAAAAAAAATACCCTGATGTTTATACAGAGACTCCTTAAGTTTTCGACTTTTGCAGAAGAGAAAAGAAAACAAATCTTCGCTTAAGTAGTAGTAGTATTATTGAAAACCAGGAAATGGGCTAAGAACGCACCACAACCTTAGTTTTCTTGATCATAATGGCGATGACTAGACTTTTTATTATTATTATTATTATTATTATTATTATTATTATTATAAAAAAGTTTAGGAAAGCTAAAGTCTGATGTTAGTAGAGTCTATGATGCTCTTTGTTGATATGACGTTATCATTTCTCCGTAGAGTTGGTTATTCAATAAATGACTTTAATGAATTGGCGAGTGAGTAAGCATAAAAAAGAAAACAAAATACAAGGCAAATAATAACGAAAAATATTAAACAAATATGAGCAACTTCAATAATAATAATAATAATAGTCATACTGGTGATAATGTTTATAATGATGATAATAATAATGCCATATTTTTTTTTTTTGCATTTAACTCTAATTTTTCTGACGAAATAAAATGAAGAAATGAAAACTATATATATATATATATATATATATATATATATATATTGAGCATGAATTAAAAAAAGAGAAAGTTCCCTAGCCCAACATCACTAAAGAGACGCGTAAAATAATTTTTCTTCTTATCGCTTTTTTTTTTTTTTTACTACGAGGTTCACCTGTGCAGGGTCAGGGAGTCACTCGAGGTAGATGATGACAGATTAAGGGGCATAGTTTATGTGGTGAGGTAGAGAAGATAACTGTTATCATTAGAGATGAACTTGAAAAACTTAGAGGTAAAAAAAACAAAAATCAGTAAACACGATAGTAAGTCAGTTAAGTGCCATACGTGATACACGCTTGGGCGATCATGTCTTGAAAAAGTAGGTGGTCATTGCTTTCTGGCTATAGAATCCAATTATTTATCCCATAACTTGAGGAAAGAGACGGATTAATACCTTCCCCAAGGATATTTGCCCGTAAGTGAATTCAAGAAATTCAACTGGAATTCGAACTCGGCTCCCCGATTTGTCGTTCCAAATCGATATCCACTGCACCACAGTGCACATCCTGTGACAATAAGAATGAGAATAAACTCAATGGGAAAGACGAATAATTTTTTTAAGCGTAAATGGCAAAAAAGTCAGTTAAATGCCATACGTGATACACACTGGGCGATCATGTCTCGAAAGAGACATGAGTGACTGTGTAGAAGATTATCTGGCAGTAGGTTTCCATTGCTTTCTACGGTAGATTGGTTGCCGACCAAGGCTATAGAACCCAATCTGTACCGCTATTTAACCCATAACTGGAAGGAATAGACGATTTCTCGTTCCGAGTCGATATCCACTGCTCCACAACGCACCGCAAAAAAGACGAAGGAAAAATGAAAGAGCAAAAGAAATAGAGGGACGATGAAGGCAATGGATTGAGACTGAATACAGGAAGAAGGCGAGGTAAGAGAAAGCAAAGAAAAGTTGGAGCAAAAAAGGAGGGATGAGAGTGAGTAGATCAAGAAAAAAGAAAAGTAAGAGAGGGATTAAAAAGGAGAAGAAAAACTTCAACGAAAGAGGTGCAGAAAAGTTAATAGATGCGCATGCGTTACGGGGATTAAAAAATGACGAATGACTAGGCTTTTAACTTGTAAAGATCATTTTAAAATACTACAAACATGAATGTAGTTGAATTGTCTAAGAATTAAAAACAAAACTACAAACGTGAATATAGTAACAATAGTCAAAGAACATAAAAATCACTCGCAAATGCAGCAGCAATAGTTAAAGAGTATAAAATATACAATCGAAAATTTCGTAGCAATAGTCAAATAACGGAAATTGAGAAAGTAGCAGCAATAGTCAAAGAACAGAATCTACAAACAAGAAAGTAGTAGCAATAGTTGAAAAACCATAAAATCTACAATCGAGAAAGTAGTAGCAATAGTCAAAAAATATAAAAGTACAATTGAGAATGTAGTAGCAATAGTAAATAATCATAAAATATTACGATCGAGAATGTAGTTGTAATAGTCAAAGACAAAAAAAAAATAGAATAAAAAAAAGTAGTAGCAACATTCAAAGAACATAAAAATTGCATTCGAGAATAGAGTACCAATACTCAAAGAACATACATTGCAATCGAGAATGCCGTAGCAATAAACAAAGAACATACAATATTACTATCGAGAATTTTTTTTTTAATCATATCACCCCAAGCAAGGCGGTAACGCCACTGATGTGCAGGGGGCTACATAAGAGTGAGAAGATTAGAAAAGAGAAAACTGGAAACCACATCCTAAACAGGAAACAAAGGATGAGCCTCTTCACCTGTTCAATAGATGTGCGTGGAGTGTGAACCGGGCGATAGTTTAGTTTATCTACTCCAATTGAAAAAAAAAAAGAAGTGAGAAGATTAGAAAAGAGAAAAACCGGAAACCGCATCCTAAACAGGAAACAAGGGATGAGCCTCTTCACCTGTTCAATAGATGTGGGTGGAGTGTGAACCGGGCGATAGTTTAGTCTATCTACTCCAATTGAAAAAAAAAAAACAGTGAGAAGATTAGAAAAGAGAAAAACCGGAAACCGCATCCTAAACAGGAAACAAGGGATGAGCCTCTTCACCTGCTCAATAGATGTGGGTGGAGTGTGAACCGGGCGATAGTTTAGTCTATCTACTCCAATTGAAAAAAAAACAGTGAGAAGATTAGAAAAGAGAAAAACCGGAACCCGAGCAATAGTTAAAAAACATAAAAACTTCAATCGAAAATATAGTAGAAATAGTCAAATAAACACATAGTACAGTTAAGAATTTAGTAGCAATAGTTAAAGAACATAAAAAAGTACAATTGAGAATATAGTAGCAATGGTCATAGTACAGGAAAAATACAATCGAGAATATTGTAGTAATAGTCAAAAATTCACAATTGGAGTTCGTCAATAATGATCATAAGAAAATGATGTTAGCTTAATTAATAAAAATTTCAGGATTTACTGCAGTATAAAATGTAGTTGTAGTAATTGCTTAAATCGAAGTTTACTGTTTGTCCATTTATCTAAACTTATATAATAAATGGAACTTTATCTGTGTGTGTGTGTATGTCTGTGTGTGTATGTCTGTGTGTGTGCAGTTGTACTATAAGCGTCTGCGAGTATTCTTAGCTATGTTTTGTGTCGAGGTACCCCCGATAAATACCGAAAATCGATAATCGAAAAAATCGCGTTATAGAAGGAGTGGTCCGATTTTAATCAAATTTGATACACTCATAGACAAAGACATAAGAAACGATATTCAGAAGTTTCAAGGTTGCAGTTCATACAATAGTGCATAAAATCGATAATATATATATATATATATATATATATATATATATATATATATATATAAGGCAAGATGTTTGTGTGTGTGTGTCTGTTTATCTGCCTGTATGTCTGTATTTGTTTCATCCCTTTTATTGTAGTTTTTTCTTCGGGTTTAGCTCTAAGTAGGTATAATTGTCGTTCTTAGTCTTAGCCATGATACCATTTACTCAGAGGACTTATTTAGTTTTCAAAATTCAATTTACGACGAAAAAAACTTATTTGATATCGATACCAGGAAATCAAAATTTGACTTACATCCATTCATTTTTCTTTCAGTCTACGAATTCGCTTTAACTGGAAACAACTATTGAATTTTAGTCTTTCATGCCAACGTCCAACGAGTCTGAGCTCCAGGACCATGGATTAGTTTTAAAGGTTTCATTACACCCGAGCAACGCCGGGCTATACTGGTAGTTGAATATAACTACCATGTGTAGTCTGGTGCTTCTGCTATGCATTTAGATATTGTTGATAAAATCGATAAAAGAATCGGCAATATTATCGGTCCTGACCCATCATCTCAGCTTCAGTCATTTTCCTGCCGCCGTAATGCAATTTTCATTTTATACGTATTTTCATGGTAATGGTTCTGATGAGCTTTCCTCTATCCCTCCTTGTGGCCTTGTGTCACTCTTTTTATTCTTATTTTTTAATGCTTTCCTCTTTGGTACTTCGACATAGTGTAATGGTTAACAAGTTGGTTGAATCAGTTACCATTGAGTTCGATCAGAACTAGGTGTCCCACTCTTTCGGCCATATGCTACATCTAACGCTACATTGAGGAAATCATTTTGTGTTAAATGACCTAGTTCTGTATTAGTTTCCTTTAGCTAAATGGTGTTTCTGCTGTGGTTGAATATTGTGTTTGTTTTATTTTTATTATTAATACTATTTTGTTTTGCTTGTTTTCATTTGAAATAATTGTAAACATTTATTGGTGTTTCATTTTTAAACGTTGTGAATTATATCTCCCCCGACAAACTGTAACTATTCGGACTTCATAGAGACTTTGACGTATGACGTTGGATGTGCGTTGTGGAGAAAGGGCTATCGGCACGGAATGGGTAAACTAGCGATCCGAGTTCGAATTCCAGTTAAATTCGTTGCATTCCCTTATGCGCAAATACCGTTGGGAAAAGTATGATTCCGTCACTTCTCCCCCAGTTATGGGTTAAATAGCTGGAAGGATTGGACTCTATACTTGGTTGGCAACCAGTCTAATTAAGAATGAAATTGCAACCTACTGCGAGGAAAAATTTTCTACCTATTGCGACGAAAAATTTCCTATCGAAAGATACATGATCGACCAAGCGTGTATCACGTATGACCCTACGCTGAATGACTAGCTAGGTCTCATAATCTTCAGATGAAATTGAGAGATGTAACTTTAAGTTCTTTGCTAACAGTTTCTTGCATCGTACTTCTCGCTTGTGGATCTCACTTACGGTTTCTTGCTTTCCTCTTAACTTTGATTTTCAAAAATGTAAATTCAACCTGATCGTTATTTTCTATCCCTTTGATTCCTGTTGTTTAACTGTTTCCTCTCCTTAATAATGTCTTTTTTTTTTCGATATTTTTTAACATTGAATATCCCTTTTCGTCTTAGATGCTTTATTGCCTTGCTTGGGGTGAAATGATTAACAATCTTTTCGAAAGCTAAGAATGAGAGACAGAAAGATAGTAAAGTGAAATTGAAAAAGGAAAATGGGGAAGCATAAGAAAGAAAGAAAGAAAGAAAGAAAGAAAGAAAGAAAGAAAGAAAGAAAGATAATTCAAGTTGTGAAACAGCCGAGAAAGAAAGAAATAGAAACAGAGACTAATGAAAGAAAGAAAGAACAAATGAAGGATGAAAGAAAAATAAAGAAATGAATAAAGATAATTGAAAGAATACAAAGAAAAAGAAAGAAAGAAAATAAAACCGAAGAAGGGAGACAGCGAAGAAGAATGGATGAAAAAAAATGGGACAGAATTTGACGAAAGAAAGAATAAGGAAAGAAACAGTAATTTAAGTTAGAATGAAAAAAGAGAAAATAAAGATAGCAAAAATATTAAAGCAGGAAGACAATGAAGAAGAAAGGAAGAGAATGAATTTAAAGAAGGAGAAAACAAAGAAGAATGAATGAAAGAAAATGGGACAGAATTTAACAAAAAATGAAGAATAAGATGAGGAATAGTCATTTAAGTTAAAAAAAAAGGAAAGAAGGAAAAGTAAAAAAATAATTTAAACAGGAAGACAATAAAGAATAAATAAATAAATAAATTAGGAAACAGTATACAAAGACGTTATCGTCTGTTGTTTTTCTGTAGTAGAATACGTTTCAAGGTGTTAAGTTCTAGAATACAACGTTCAAGCTAAATAATTTGCACTGAAGAGAGAAATTTAACGAAACAACATATGTTTTATATAAAACAATTTAAAACGGCAAAACAATAAAAAAGATATGCAATCGTGACACATAATTAGAAATTTGTTTTTCATTTTCAGAAATAAAATGAAAAGAAAAGAAAAATATACCTACATCATTTAATTATTTTTAAAAATATTACGCAAAATGTTATTAAAAATAAATCCAAGACAAACAAAAACAAGAAGTTACTGAACTGAAGAGTGTAAAATGGTAGAATTTGGCTAATATAAATATAGTCAGTCAGTTAAGTGCCATATGTGATACACGCTTGGGCGATCATGTCTCGAAAAGAGACATGACTGCCTGGGCAGAAGATTATCCCGCAGTAGGTTGCCATTACTTTCTGCGGTAGACTGGTTGTCGACCAAGGCTATAGAACCCAATCTGTCCTGTTATTTAACCCATAACTGGAAGGAATAGACGGATTAATACCTTTCCCAAGGGTATTTGCGCGTAAGTGAATACAATGAATTCGGCTAGAATTCGAACTCGGCTCCCCGGTTTCTCGTTCCCAGCCGATATCCAATGCACCGCAACGCACATAAAAAAGAAACTAGAGAGAGAAAATAAAAATGACGTGTTAGGTATTGAAGATTTTATGAATACCCAACTGGGAGCTCAGAGACCCATAATTTTGAAACAAAAAGAATGTCTTCCTAGAATCTTTCACACTTTCCCTGATCACGTATACGTCGTCTCTTGATGTTTTTTTTTTGTTGTTTTTTTTCTTCCGACCGCATTTTCCTTTACGTTTTGGACCGATTGTTCCAGTTTGTTTCTTCGCCTTGATGTCACGACTGACAGTTGAAAGGCTGACACAAAAAATATCTGAGATATCTCTTTAAGGCTTGCCAGTGTGAGCGTGCAGCGTTAAAATTTGGGTAGGATTCCTTGGAATAACGTCCGTCGACAATGGCCGTGGAAGAACTAATCGACAGTCGAGATATGGGCGTGATAAAAATCTCATGCAATCACGGATGATGCAATATTGTCAAGGCCAAACAAATTTCATCATACACCCTGAAAATATTACTGCACACCACTGCAAATGACCTACTCTGAGAAAGAAAATTAGGAATTGATTACACCCTGAACACCAGCGGGTCCAAAACTGACGGTAGAGTGAAAGTAAACTGAAGAATTTGTTTCAGTCAATGTGTAAAAGGGTGTCAATCAGTCAGTGCCATATGTGATACACGCTTTAAGCGATTATGTCTCGAAAGAGACATGACTGACTGGGCAGAAGATTATCACGCAGTAGGTTGCCATTGATTTCAGCGGTAGACTGGTTGCCAACCAAGACTATAGAACCCAATCTGTCCTATTATTTAACCCATAACTGGAGGAAAGAGACGGATTAATACCTTTCACAAGATTATTTGTGCCTAAGTGAATGCAACGAATTCAAGTAGAATTCGAACTCGGCATCCCGATCTCTCATTCCGAGTCGATATCCACTGCACCGCAACAAGGGTGTACCAAGCAATATTAAAATGAATCAAGAAACAAATAATGCTCAAAGGTTTTTTTAATCTTCTCAAGAAGCCATCTCAACCCGGCAAGAAATCTGATAATTAATCCTTGATTTAAAAAAAAAACATATAATCCTGAAATCTTTCAAATACCTTTGCATAATTATGTTATTTGATGGTATATATAAATCCCATCTTCATTTATATATATTTTTCTTTCAGAACCTGGGTAATCATAGGTTTCCCCAATCTCCAATCTTTTGTTGTTCGAATTAATTTTTGATCATTTTTTCGTCATCCATTGATACAAACTCATTAACAGTAGGTAGAGGGACATAACTTTCCACTAATTCTTTTATTTTGTCCCAGTGACAAACTACACCTGGCAGCAAAGCCTCTGATCCAGAGATTAGAGTTTTTGAGGAGCGTGCTACCGCCTTTTAATTGTTCTTGTACCCAAGTCCAACTTGTCTGGGTCCCAGTTAAGAACAAATAGTGAATTCCCAGAGAAAAACAAAACAGTATGAAAATATAAAATTACCTATTTATAGTAAAATCACCAACAATAACTATTTATTGTAATATGACCAACAATATACATTTTGTTGTATCCTTTAAAGAAGTTATAAACAGACTTAGTGGTACTCGAGTGAAAGAACAGCAATACGTGCGTAAAAGAAAGAAGAGAGATTTATTGTAAAGAGAATACACAACGACAAGCTAGGGAATCTAGTGGCAGGCTAGTAAACTCCTGTGCTCACTATATATGACTACTAATATAGTCAGTCCACATAGGGGATAGGGTGTGGGACATTCCGTTACAACACATTTATAGTAAAATGACCAGTGCACATTTTATAAAAGAATTAACAACAATACATTTTATAGCAAAATGAGCGACTATATATGCAAAATGCGTTCAAAATATATTTAGTTGAAGGCATAAAACTGTGTTCAAAATGTTTAGATTTCGGCATTAAATAACCCATATAGGTAGCTGTGCCGCTAGACAAAATGAACCTACCTAACCAAGAATACATTTTTAAAACAAAATGACAAACAGTAAAATTTATAGAAAAATGACTGACAGTACATTATACATTATTAGTTACATTATTCGAATTGTTGTCTTCATGTTTATTATGACGTTTCTGCCGTTGTCCGCTCCGACTTTCTTCAGGTGCTAGGAATTTCGAGCCAAAACCTTTATTTTAATTGAAATTTATCTCTTATTTCCTGTTTAGGATTGGGTTCCCGGTTCCTTTTCCTGAAGTAAATTAATTCTGTTTCACTCATAGTAACCCTTTGCATCTTAGTGGAATTGTCATCTTGCTTGGAGTGAAATGATCAATATATATATATATATATATATATATATATGTGTGTGTGTGTGTGTGTGTGTGTGTGTGTGTGTGTGTGTGTAGCGATCATGGCTTTCCACGTCTCTCTATCCCAGATAGCACTTAACACGCTTTCTCCTATTACTACACACAAACACCGCTCTTCCATCCACCTGCTCAGGCCCTTCAGATATGCTATCCGCTGCATTCCCCTGTTTCTCTTTTCCGCTATGACCTGTGTGTATCAGATTCTCCAAGCCTTCTTTCCTCATCACATGTCACAAGAACTTCATCTGTCTCTTCCTGATGTTCAGTATTAATTTCTTTTTCGTTTCCATACTTTCTAAAACCTCATCATAGCTCACATGCTCGATCCATGATATTCGCAGCATCCTTCTGTAGAACCACATTTATTACGTCTATAAAACAACACCATTTATAAACCTCTACTTTGAGTCTCGTTTTTGGCTTGCTTTGGTTGAACACAAGGTAACATTAAGGTATTTAGTTTTGCGTAACTGGAAAACATGATCTGGTTGTGTTCTTAATACATTAAAGCTATTTTTCGATTTGATATTAGTTCATATTATTTTCCCAGTTTTCTGGACTGATTATTCCTCTTTGTTTGCGAAATCTGTGGAATAATAATAATAATAATAATATCACTCATCGAAATCGAAGACATTACAGTTTTATGGGATTACACCGTCTTCACAGACTAGAAGACCGAAGCAAATAGGCCGGAAATAATGAGCAAAACCGAAAAGAACTTGATATGGCTTGCCCAGCGGATTGTAACAAATCAACCAAGGAATTTGAAAAAATTATGGAAGCATAAATACCTGGAAATCGAAATAGAGAAAACGTGGAAATAGAAATCAAGAATAGTACTAGTCATAGTAGGTGTTCTTGGAATACTTAAAAAAAAAATAATACAACACATTGAAAAATCCCTGAAAATCCTAGTTTAAGAGAAATACAAAAGATTGTCTTGATAAGTACAGCCCATACTCCAAGAAGAACTGTGTCCATGTAACACTAGTGAAGTTATGGAGATAGAAAAACAAATCATGAAATGTAGCCATAACAGCATATCACTACCTGCCTTAGGTCTTCCTGCAGACTTGGTACTTAGTGTCACCATAGCAGGAATTGAAAGATGATGATGATGATGATGATGATGAAATAGTTCAGCTGAGAAGTTCACAAAACAATGAACATGAAACCGCTGAGTTAGTCATTCAGGTTTTGAAAATATTAATCACACTGCCAAGAAGCGAACCACAGAAGATGCATATTAATTACTTCTACTCCGATAGCATTTCTGATATTCACACGGGATTGTGGGCGGCGGGAGTAAGAAGACGGAAAAAGAAGCGTGCGTGGCGCTAATCTGAGGGCGCTGTTTTGCAAGCTCGACTCACGCGCTAATTCACGAGTGTAGTTGAATCGATTCACTTTCAATCTGCTCCAGTTAATCCATCCTTGTTATGAAGCTTTTTAAGATTGCCACTAAAGCGGAGCGCATTACTTTCTCTGTTCCAGGGATTGAACTTACGACCACGTAATTATACAGTAGATGAATCTCAACTAGTTAGCATCTTGACATGGGATATTTGTTATTTACTAAGTTTGGCTTAGTTTGGAAACAGGACCAAAAGAACGGGACATCGAATTCACTGATATCAAGCTGTGAAACTTAAAGAATCAGATGTTTTGATTTACAGAAAATATGAAGAATACTATGGACGGAACATGTGGCCATCCAGGAAGTTTTAAGAAAAAAAATCTCATAATTAGGATCAGAAACTGCGAGTTATACATTCTATAATGCATAATGAGGAAAAAAAGATGGGAAAGTTTGAAACTCACAGGGCGTTTAAAGGCAAGAAGGACAAAGGAAAATCCTACTTAATGTCAGTCAGTTTAATGCCATACGTGATACACGCTTGGGCGATCATGTCTCGAAAAAGACATGACTGATCGAGCAGAAGATTAAGTTGCCATTTCTTTCTGCAGTAGACTGGTGCTATAGAACCCAAGCTGTCCTGTTATTTAACCCATAACTCGTGGGAAGAGACAGTTTAATACCTTTCCCAAGGTTATTTGCGCGTAAATGAATGCATGAAATTCAAGTGGAATTTATTCCATAACTGGATGGAAGAGACGGATTAATACCTTTCCCAGTCGGTTTCCCGATTTCTCGTTCTGAGCCGATATCCACTGCACACAACGCACAGCCTCCTAATGAGGCTGCGTAAATGGCTGCAGAAAAGGAGTGGGTGAAATAGTAAAAAGACAAACAGCTACAAATAATACAAATTTGAGAAAAGACACGATCACTGACTTTCGGTTTAGTATATTTTGTCTCGTGTTTACAACTAATGAATACATGTGAAAATCCATTTCACCATACAACAGTATGGTCAACCAGATAAGCTCGTTAACCATTATCCGATTCTGGGACACCCAACATATTTAAACATTACTTGTTATAAAAAATACATAAATGAAACACTCACTAATCGATAGAAACGAGAAATCGGGCAGCCGAGTTCGAATTCCAGTTGAATTCCTTGCATTCACTTACGCGCAAATACTCTTGGGAAAAGTATTAATCCGTGTCTTCCTTCCAGTTATGGGATAAATAACAGGACAGATTGGATTCTATAGCCTTGGCTAGCAACCAGTCTACCGCAGAAAGTAATGGCAACCTATTGCGGGATAATCTTTCGATGCATGATCGCCCAAGCGTCTATCATGTATTGAACTTAACTGAATCAGTAGAAACGCGTTTGCTGAGCAATAGCCCAGGAGGCACCTTGAAATACATACTAGGTTTAGTTTGAATTTTAAACAGTGAGTGAGGATCGAACTCACTGCTTTGTTGTTACGATATCTTAGTTTTGCCTGATAATCATTATTCAATGCCGAGGCACCATCCGCGGTTGATACCCTAACTGCAATAACTCATAGAATCAGTGGAATACTAGACCACAAATACATCCGAAGGACTATCGCATTTGATGTTTCAAAGACCTGTTATACAAACATTTATTATACAAGTTCCCTAGCTATGGAATCACTGGAAGAGTCATCTCAATCTATAAATTGCTTCCTAACGGGTAACTGTATTTACCATGTTTTCCCACTGTTATTACACGAGGTCGGTTTTGAAGGTAGGCACCCTAGCACGGACTTACGGGCATGAGTTAAAAATTGCCCAGTCCCAGCATACGT
This sequence comes from Ascarosepion bandense, assembly GCA_037127315.1. NCBI lineage: Eukaryota > Metazoa > Mollusca > Cephalopoda > Sepiida > Sepiidae > Ascarosepion > Ascarosepion bandense. Next base: position 2,370,813 of record JBBBDQ010001286.1, on the reverse strand, counting down.
CTGGGCTTCCACTGATCCAACCCACTAGTGCAATGGGGTGGTACGACTTCAGGAATCTATTTCTCGGGACCACCTGATAAGTCATCGAAAGTAGTTGTCAATTGTCAGTCTTCCAAGGTTAAAAAAATTCAACGCAGGTGTCTACCAAGGTTCATGTCTCGGTTCAACACTCTTTCTAATTACATAATGTATACTCCGATCGTTTGTCAGTATCTACGGTGATGATATAACAGTATATAGATAAACTTCCAAAATTCTAGAAGACCTGAGCTTGGCAGCTCATCTCTTATCTGAACAAGTTTTTACAGCTCAGAGTGGGAAAACTGGCTGGTCACATTCAACGCTTCGAAAAACAAACTTGTGACGTTCCTTCATCACTGAGCAGAACTTTCACTGATTCATGGAGGAGCCCACGTGAGTTGGGCGTCTAATGGGAATTAAAATCTAGCCAAACATCAAATGGCACTCGTGCATTCAGTCCATTCCTAAATATGCTGGAAAAATACTCTTGACTTCTCCATCTTACAAGAGCCAGATCAGACCGAAAATTGCGTACTGCTGCTACATATGGGCAGAAGCTTTTCAGTCTTCATTTTCCTCTCTTAAAAGAGTTCAAAGGCATCACCGTGTCCTTGTGAATGATGAATTATTTTAAACTTTACATTCTCTTTCTTCCAAACGAAATGTCGCAAGCCTCGTTATTTTAGTGTTACCCATATTTCAATAGACGCTCCGTGTATATTTAACAATATACTTATTTATTTTCTTCTACTTAAATATGAGTACTCAGTAAGTATAATGTTAAAACAAATACAAATCTGTTTTTTTTTAGTTTCGTTTCACGGCATATCAATCACTGTGGGTTATTTAATGCCAAAAATGTTGGATTTTAATGTAACTTTTAAATATTTGGTTATAGTGAGAAGGTTTATTTACTCAGATTTTAATGAATTTTTTGTTTTTATTCTTTTTTTTATTTTAGAAAACTAAATAGGTCTTCTAGTTTTCTATTCAAAAATGTTTTGCTGGGAATATTTTTTTCCTTTGAAAATATGTTATGGTAATAATTTCTTTCTTCAAAAATGTATTGTTGGGAATATTTTTTCTTCAAAAATGTATACTTTCTAAAAAAAAAGTCTATTTTTATGTATATATTTCTATAAAAGTATATTTTTATACTTTCATAGTGTAAACTATTTGCCCGTAGTTAGAACCCGAACAGGTGCTACCACTCCGGGTCAACGTGAACCTGAGAACAACAACAATTAATAGGTAGTTCCATGCTTCTCACAAACCCCAATCAGAGGCCTTGCTGCCGGATGCAGTTTACCGTCATGTTCAAGAACAAATACAAATCTGTCAGATTAATAAATAAAAAATTAATTTCTTCTTTTGTATATACATACATATATCTGTCTATCTATATATATATAGAGAGAGAGAAAGCGAGAGAGATGTATGTTCGTAAGTATGCATGCAAGAATGCTTCTCTCTTTCTACATGTTTTATTGATACATATTTATGACAAATTGTACACAGAAGCATATCTATCTATCTATCTATCTATCTATATATATATATATATATATATATAGAGAGAGAGAGAGATGTATTTACGTAAGTTGGTATGCAAGAATGATTCTCTCTTACTACATATATTTTATTAATACATATTTATTACTAATTGTACACAGAAGCATATATATATATATATATATATATATATATATATATATCCACACACACACACACACACACACACACACACACATATATATATATATATATATATATAAGAATGTCTACGCACACTTAAATAATCAGGGACTGTAACGACTGATCACTCAAATGTTTATATGCACCAAAAATGCAAAACCTAAAAACTAAAGAAAACGTATCCGCTTACATATTTACTCATTGAAATGGTATGCTTTGAGTGTGTGTTCGTGTGTATAATGCGGAAGACATAGATATATGTGAATCTATTAATTCATATATGCATATTTATATGTATGTACGTATATTTTATGTGTGTGTATGTAATTTTGCACACGTATACTCTACAATATATACAAGCATGCGACTTAAACAAGGTTCCATATTTGCCACCATGAACATATGAGCAAATTAAAACAATGTGTGTATTTTTGACAAAGCTAACTGGCAGTTGGATGTGCGTTGTGGTGCAGTGGATATCGGCTCAGAACGAGAAATCGGGGAGCCGAGTTCGAATTCCAGTTGAATTCATTGCATTCACTTACGCGTAAATACCCTTGGGAAAGGTATTAATCCGGTTCTTCCCTCCAGCTATTGGTCAAATAATAGGACAAATTGGGTTCTATAGCCTTGGTCGGCAACCAGTCTACCGCAGAAAACAATGGCAACCTACTGCGGGAAAATCTTCTGCCCAGTCAGTCATGTCTCTTTCGAGACATGATCGCCCAAGCGTATATCACATATAGCACTTAACTGACTGAACTGGCCGTTACAGATCAGAATTTACGCGCGCATACGCAAATTGCTAATGGGAAAATGGGATTCATGAAACCTTCTATAAATTCTCATACAGAATTTATTTAAATATATCTCTTTCGGAAGTGGAGCTGATGAGAGCACTTTGAACTTATTTCTCCTGGGACTACTTACGTAAACACTCTTTACGCGTCCACCTCCCAGCAGACAGATTGGTCCTATTTATTATCAGTACCAGTAACCACGCCCTTACATGTGAGTATATGTATGTGGTATTCCTCAGTAAAAACTGAAATTTAGACACACACACACACACACACACACACGTATAAATATGTGTAAAAATAATGACACCTGTGTTAAATTATATAATTCAGTGTATGTCAAGGTGAAGAGAATTTCTGTCAATAAAGTTCTCAATAAATATATAGAGTAATAATTTTTAAATTAAAGATCAACTCAGAGTTTCGCAATTTCTCGATCCTCAGAACCAAAATAAAAATGGCTATATTAATTATTAGAGAATGTTTATGCATTTTTAGAAATAAAATATATACTCTGTAACAGATTTTTTTTTTGACGGATTATCAAACATTTTAAGATTATTTAAAGCCGAAAGATATTTTTAGATTGGAAGAATATTTTGAGGTAAATAATAACGATTTTCTTCTACAAGTATTTAACCTACTTTTGTCCCAGAGCTAGATTGTATAGCACATGCTAATTGGGTAAACTAACTGTTTGATTTGTTTTTTACGGTTTATCACACTTTTGCAGGTTATTCAAAGCCAGAAAATATTTCTTCGAGATAAGAATGACTTACTGTGTTAATAATTAAACCATAGATTAGGCATAAGAAGAGGTAGATACATACATTTTCTTAGGGTATTTACGTGTAAGTGGCTTCAACAAACCCGACTGTAAATGGAACTCGGTTTTCCGATTTTTATTGTACCAGCCGCACAACAAAGTTAGCAAGACTTGGTATTCCCATGCGGTACCCACCTCTAGGCTCGAAAATTGCTTAATCGGTTTTCAGCCGTAAGCCTCTATAATAATTAATACCATTAATCTTGCGTGGGTCCTGAGGAGAGACAAAAATCAAAACTGAGTCGAACTTCGAAAAGGATCAGAAATTTTAATTTCTTAAATATTAACTCAAAGTTAAATTAGATAACACTTGTTAACAGGGTAAATTAATTGATTCGTTTTTACGGCTTTTTGCTGTTTTATATGCATATACAGAGTATCCCAGAAATCGCACACCATATACTAATTTTAGGTGAGAAACTAACAGTACAAGAAAGAGTTAAACTGTTTTTTTTTTCTATTTGGAACAGATGGAGCAACATACCGCTCTGTAGCTCAAGAATTCAACCTCAAGTGATCATTGATGATCAAATTTTGTCATCAAACCAGGTCCTAGGTCATCACTTAAAGCATGAAACAACATTTTATCATGCAGTTTTCATTTTTGTACCTTTATATCTACAAACCGTTCTATCCTTAACGAAACACATTCTTTCATCATAAAATACACCACGTACAGGGTTCATCATAAAATACACCACGTTCAGGGTTCATCATAAGATACACCACGTACAGGGTTCATTATAAAATACACCACGTACAGGGTTCATCATAAAATACACCACATACAGGGTTCGTTGGTTAAAAAGTCACCAAATAATTCTGACACTTGTTTTGGCTAAAATTTTTTTAGCGTTACCGAAAAATATCCGCTTTAAACACAAAAGAAAAAATTGTATCTTTTTCCCTTTTCTTTCCCAGAAAATAGGTAAATTTTATATTCCCCGGATTTTAGAAGTTCATGATATTACTAAAATAGTTTTTACCTAAGCTCACATCGCGTATTACAATAAAGCATAACTAATAATATTGCTAATATCAATTTCTCTCTCTCCGCTGTATTAAACTAAACAAGGGAAAGTATCCTCGTGGCAGAAGGGAATGTATCCCCGCAGGAGATAGTGTCACATGACACCACGTACAGAGTTCGATGGGTAAAATGTCACCATTTAATATTTTTAATTTCGCGCATGCGCATTGCTTTTTTTTTAATTTTATTAACTGCACAATATAGTAGCGACATTTTGGTATCGTCTTTGAGAAAGGGAGCACCATAGTGCAATTGACTCCATTGGGAATTTTTGAACGGCCTACTGTACTGATTACGATGGTATTTGGAGTGATGTTATGTTTCTTTTCATCCCAGGGCCTCAGATTCAACACGGAAGTCTACATCAATTTCTTGGAGGAGGTACTGCTTTTCTAAGTCGAAAGGGTGGCTGCTGGAAGAACCTATGTTTAGCAACAGAATTCTGTATCATGCCACCCTAACAGGAGAACCCATTCATGGCTGTCTGAAAATTTCTGCGACAACTTCATCCCTTACATCTAGACATCTAAATCCCCAGACTGCAACCTTTTTTATTATTATGTTTTCAGCGCAGTTGAGCGGGAGATCAATAAAATTTCTTTAACATCAAGAATGAACTGAAAGCAAAGATTAAAACAGCAATACCCAACTTAAACAAGAAGACCATAAAGAAGAGGCGCAGAAGATCCAAAGTCGTCCGGAGGCCGTGGTTAAAGCCAATGACGATTCTTTTGAATAAATGTACTCTTTAATTTAAAGATATTTTTGTATAATTTTGGTAAATAAATCTGTTAACATAAAATGTGCATTTTTGCCTAATATCCACCGCAATTTATCAATCGCACCATATATATAGTCTAGACATAGAAATCAAAGCTTATCATGATTAACAGTTTCACCTGTCAATGCAATATTCCGACGTGAGTTAACTTTTGAATAAGATAGTTAATTTGGTTTTTGTTGGTTTCTTCACTGTTTTGAATTAAGAATTTTCTTCTTCCAGACTGGCTCACTCCCAAAGGCTTGTATCTTTACATGCCATGTCACTGCATGATATAGGCGGTTATATCTCGCCACAGATTTCGTTTGTTTATTCTCTGTGAATAGCCATGACGTCTAGGAAAATATAGTGCAGTGGTTTCCCGTTGCTTTCCTAACTGTTTTGAACTCAAAGATATTCTTCTTCTAAACTGATTGTCCTCTCAATGCTAGAGAGTTCGTTCTGCCTTACTATTTAATTCTTAACTTGCGAAGAGAGATAAATGAGATGTCATCATACTTTTTCAAAAAAAAAAAAAAAAGAATAATGCAAGCTAAACACAATAGATTAATCCAGAAATCGATCTCGGCTCGTTGATTCCACTTTTTTTGCTGATAATCATTACAGCACCCGCACATAACTAATGACAGTATATGCCGTCGCAATGAAGAAATATTTCTATTTACCTCTTGATAATTTCTTTTTAAATATACCATGGAATACACCAATGCATACGCACAGATTTTTATTTGCTTTAACAACTTGTTGGTGTATACAATCGCTTGATATACCAGTGTGTAAGTTTATTCCTACGCATACACAAATATCAATTTTCAGTGCTATTCAAATTATTTCCTGTAAAAAGAAATGTTTGATGTAGGACTTACCCAAAACTCACAGGCACGTGTTCAAGTTTATGTTTATAACTATTACTGCCGTTCAGCAAGAATTAAAATTTAAAAAGATTTGAATGAAACGAAAAATATTAAAAACAATTAAATAATGAAAGATAACGAGCAAAGATAAAAGGAAGAGGCATGCATATGCAAAAAGAAACACATAGATACAGAGAGAGAGAGAGAGAGTGAGTGAGCGAGAGAGTGAGAGAGAAAAAAAAGAAAGAGTTAAATATATAGAGGGAGGCAGATGTACAAACAAAAGATTGAGTGAAAGAGATATAAACACATACATATAGAGATTCTTCTTCTTCTATGTGCCCTGTCCCTTCAGGACGTAGGCGATCATGGATCTCCACCTCTCCCTATCCCTTGTGGCTCTTAGTATGTTTGCTCCTGGCAACCCCCGTTCCGTCATCCACCTGATCAGACGCTGCAGATATGTTATCCGCTGCCTTCCTCTGTCTCTCCTTCCTTCTATCTGACCAGTCAGTATCAGGTTCTCCAGGTTCTCCATCCTCATTGCATGTCCCAGGAACTTCAGTTGTCTCTTCCTGATGCTCAGCATCAATTTCCTTTTGTTGCCATTCTTTCAAACACTTCGTCGTTGCTTGTATGCTCAGTCCACGATATCCGTAGCATCCTTCTGTAGAACCACATTTCGGCCGCTTCCAGTTTTTTCCTCATTTTCGATGATATTGTCCAGCATTCACAGCCGTACTGAAGAACTGACATCACGCAGCAGTCTAGCACTCTTTTCTTCGTTTCTATTGAGATCTTCCTGTGTGTTAGTATTTTGCTCATCTTCTGGAACGCGTCCTTCGCCATGCCAATTCACCTTCGGATCTCTGTGTCGCACTTTCCATCTCCTGTTAGAACACTTCCTAGGTACTTAAATTCTTGGACTTGTTTGATTCTGTTATCCCCCACCTGTATTTGGCATTTTGGGTTGTATCTTTTGCTGATGACCATGCACTCAGTTTTCTTAAAGTTTATTTGTAGTCCCTTCTTTTCACTCTCCACTGCTACTTTCTGTATGAGATCTTGCAGTTTCCTTTCCGTGTCCGCAATCAGTACTGTATCGTCCGCGTATCTTATGTTGTTCAGGTTGTGGCCTCCAATAACAAATCCTGGCGTGTCATCTAGGGTCCTCAAAATATTCTCGCTGTATAGGTTGAACAAATCCGGTGAAAAGACACATCCTTGTCTTACGCCTTTTTCTAACTTTGTGTATCTACTGAGGTCGTTACCTGTCCGTATGCAGGCCGTTTGCTGCCAGTAGAGATTCTTGATTATTCTTATGTCTTTGCCGAAAATGTCGAGGTTGCCTAGCATTTCCATCAATAGAGATTAAATGAAATAAATACAAAAAATACAGAGCGAGATAGATAGATAGATAGATAGATAGATAGATAGATAGATAGGAAGGAATAGACTGAGATAGATAGATAGATAGATAGATAGATAGATAGATAGATAGATAGGAAGGAATAGACTGAGATAGATAGATAGCTAGATAGATAGATAGATAGATAGATAGATAGATAGATAGATATATGCAGAAACAAAAAATACATAGAAACAGATAAATAGATAAATACATAGAAAGAAAGATTTCGCCATTGAGCAAAAGAGATACCGATATATATATATAAATATACTAAGAGTCAGAAAAAGGAAAAGAAAGTGTGAGAGAAAGGGTAGATATAGATAAAAACAGATACGTAAAAAAGTGTTATGATAATGAAGAGATCTAAAAATAGCACACGAAAGACAGAAAGAGAGAGAGAGAGAGAGAAATTAAACCCATTTAATAGAAGAAAAAGAAATTGTTGCAATGCAGTGTGCTACTATTATAGAAAACAAAACTGGAAAACTGCGTTCAAATTCAAGCCTCGTCTAGTGTATTACAAGGAAGAGAGTACTGGATTGCTATGTGATGTCAGTTATTCAATATGGCATTTTTCTACAGAAGGATGCTGCGGATATCATGGATCGAGCATGTGAGCAATGATGAAGTTTTGGAAAAGATGGAAACGAAAAGGAAATTAATACTGTGAATCAGGAAGAGGCAACTAAAGTCCCTGGGATATGCAATGAGGAAGGAGGGCTGATAGTAACAAGCCAGATAGAGGGAAGAAGGAACAGGGGAAAACAGCGCGTAACATATTTGTCAGGCCTGTGCAGGTGGATGGCAGAACGGGGGTTGCATGTGAAGAAAGCGTGCTAACAGCCACCAGGGATAGGGAGATGTGGAATGCCACGATCGCCTACGTCCTGAAAGAACAATAACATAGAAGATCTTCTTTTCTGTCCAAAACGTATTGTTTAAATAAGAAGTCAAAATCAACTTTTCGAGTGGCATCCATTTTAGAACCGAAACTAAATTCAAACGCAACGAGAAAACATTGTATCCTATTTTTTTTTTTTGTGCTGCGTCCCTTCAAGAAGTGGGCAATCTATAAGTTCCTGTCTTGTAGCCCCTAGTAAATTCTTTTACTGCCAACAAAGAAGTCCCGGCTGTTCACAGATATGTAAGAAGAGAATTTTGTCGAGTGACATGACCCTTGAAAATAAATGACATTAAAAAAATAACAATAATGGCTATTGTTATAGTTTAGAAGGTATGATTTTTTTCTTTAGTGTTAAAATTGTATTTCTTTTTGGGTGGTAAATCGCGTTTAAATAAAATTGCATATAAATAATGACATTTTCATTTATTCTTTTTTTTTTTAGTTTTGCGTTTCGTCAAAATGAAGGAAGATGTTTTTTTTTAATAATCTATTAGACGACTTGACTGGTCGATCCGTCATATTCTGATACCAATGTTTACTATCAACTTTGAGATAATCAATCAGGCATTAGAACGAGAAAGTCAGAATTCGAGACTTCGAAACTAAAAGAAAAATGAAAGAAATATAAACTACATTCTTTACTTTTTCACAAACGTAGATCATGGCTCTTCACAGCTTCTTTTTTATCTAGTATCTGCAAACACTGCAATGCTATAATTGCCTTTGGGAAATAGAGGTGAGCTGTATCTTGTTACCACAGATTTTAATTTACAGATTCGCAAGATGGCTTCCAAAATAAGGGCACAGAACTTATTTTATTTATACAGAAGAAAGGTGAGAAGACTAAATGTGTTCATTCTTTCCCAAAGAATAATTGTACAAATTGAATAGATGAATAGATCCTGTCAGAGCCGGAATTTGATCACTACTCCCAGATTCTAGTTGCCGTTAGTTCAAGGAAGCAGCACCCTTAATTACATAACATGTGCACAACACGCGTAACGCAGATTTTACAAGTACAATGATTGCCTCCCTCTCACTATGAAATGAGTTCTACTATTCGTAAATTTTTAATCGGATTTCCCAAGCAAGGCTGTAAAGCCACTAAGACACAAGGGGTTAGTTCTATAACCAGTCTACCGCAGAAAAGAATGGCAACTTACTGCTGGATAATCCTATGCCTAGTCAGTCATGATCGCCCAAAGCTTGTATCACGTGTGGCACTTAACTGACTGACCTCTGTTAAGGTGATTTGCTAGGCGTAGCTTAGATGTGGCACAAGGCCGAAAGTATGGGGCATCCAGTGAGGATCAAACTCACTATTTAGTCGTAAATGATATAGTGAGACAAGCTTGCTAACAATTTTCACCACGTTGACGTGCCCTTAGATATTTAAATTTTTGTACTTTACTTATTTCTTCGATTTTTATTTGCATCTTGGGTTGTTATACAGATCATTGTTGTCATATTTGTTTAGAAGTTTTACCAAATGCAATTTTCTTGAAATAATTCCAATTTATTACTCCAATTTCAATAAAATTAAAAAAAAACCATCGCGCACACTTTGCAAATATTCCTCATCCTTTATAGTAATCGTCAAAGATCAGATTAAAAAACAGTGGAAGAATTTACTTGAACCGAGAATATTGTCATTATATTTGTCATTATTGTCTCAACTCATGTAGCGGCGCAATGTGCAACTACGTCCAAATCGCGCGCTACATATAAATTTTCTTTAACTTATTTTTAGCAACCTAGTGTGTCTCGCTCTACTTGGAATGATCTTATTCCCCGAAGTTTTTAGAGCTTCTATTAATGTGTTCCACTTAGAATTTTCAATTCCATCCAAGATATTATATTTGCTTTTAACTCAGTCAGTACACATCTCTTTTCAAGTTGAATCACTCAGGAGCCCACCGTATTGCAGTTTAGGCGTTGCTATAGCTTTCTTTAATTTCCGTAATTTTAGGCGAAGTTTGCATATGAGTGGAAAGTGGTCGTTCTCACAGTCAGTACTTCTATAATTTTTACATGTAAAATTGCAGTCGTGAAGCTTTTATTTATTGTGATATAGTCGGTTTTGTTCTTCACGTCACTTCCGGTGCTTCTCCGTGTATACAAGCATCTTTGGCGCTCTTGATATCAGATGTTGGTTAATATTTGGTTGTTTGCTGCATTTCATTGGATCCATTATCTCTGCGCGTGTTGAGAGAAACATTTCTGTGCTGGCTGACTATTTTTACCTTGTTCATTTTCTCAGTGCAAGAAAATTGTCCTGAAGTGAAACAACACAAGGAGAATGGAAAGATTTCAACGCAGTTCCTCAGGATACTGCTGCTAACTCTCAGATGTCTTGTGACTTTTTTTTTTTTAATCATATCACCCCGAGCAAGGCGGTAAGGCCACTGGTGTGCAGGGGGCAACGTAAGAGTGAATAGATTGGAAAAGAGAAAGCCGGAAACCACGTCCTAAACAGGGAACAAGGGATGAGCCTCTACACCCGTTCAATAGACGTGGGTGGAGTGTGAACCGGGCGATAGTTTAGTCTATCTACTCCAATTGAAAGAGAAAAAAAATAAACAAAAAAGAAAAGTGAAAAGATTGGAAAAGAGAAAGCCGGAAACCACATCCTAAACAGGGAACAAGGGACGAGCCTCTACACCTGTTCAATAGACGTGGGTGGAGTGTGAACTGGGCAATAGTTTAGTCTATCTACTACAATTGAAAGAGAAAAAAATATACAAAAAAGAAAAGTGAAAAGATTGGAAAAGAGAAAGCCGGAAACCACATCCTAAACAGGGAACAAGGAACGAGCCTCTACACCTGTTCAATAGATGTGGGTGGAGTGTAAACCGGGCGATAGTTCAGTCTATCTAAATATAATCGAAAAGTTTAATGTAGTTTTATGTCGATTACCGTCCGATCGTAGTTAGTTCGATGTAAGAAGCTAAAAACCCGTTAACTTCTTCAATAAAAAAATTATTTTTCAAGAATTTCCTCGATCAACCAGACTGGCAACAAGGTCCCACCCCTTTACAGTTACATCAACCAAATGCAGCCGACAATTCTACTCAAACAGCTTCTTTTCTCCCACTTCCCACCTGTGGGACTCCCTTCCATATACTTGCTTTCCTGATGGCTACAACCTCCAGAAAATTAAATGCAATGTCAATTCCCATCTCTTATCCACTAGATTCCAGTCCCCTCTACATAACCCCGTAGATCTTGTTCTTTACCTTTTTCTCTACCTTCGCAACTGTCTTCACCTGCGTTCCCATCCTTCTCTTGCCCTTTCTTTGACACCCCCTGTAACTGTAAATTCTTTCTCTTCACTCTCCTCCTGACTAAACTTTTACTCTTATGTAGCTCATTGTCATCAGTGGTGGTACCGCCTTGCTTGGGGTGAAATGATTAAAAAAAGTTAATTTTATATATTTTATACAACTGGCTTTTTAAAAGTTAGGTCATCGTATAAAATGACTGATGAATTTTATTCCACAATACAACACACTTTCCAGGTTATCGTGACGATTTTTATGTCTTTTTTTAAAAAGTATTACATCTTTTCTCTTCAGTGAGTGATACTTTGTCATTTGATGTTCTTTGTTTTCATAGCTGCAAAATATTTATTGGATACATTGTTTGTAAACTAAAACAAATTTAGTGATGCAGGGATGTTTGTATTTATGATTAAGGGTTATCAAATTTGTAATATTTAATTTTTCCATTTTATATAGTTTATATATATATATATATATATATATATATTCCCAAGTTAAATATATATATATATTTCAAAGAAAGACAAATGACTTTATATATATATATAAGGTAATTTGTCAATATTTACGCTCTCACACCCTGATTGAGCACTCTGGAAGAATGGTAGACTTTAAGTAGCTACTCTGGCGTGTAAAATGAATTAAAGCACTCTAGCGAGTGGGCGTGTATAATGATAATATATGCGCTAAAAAAAGTCTGCCTTCTTCCACCGAACGCCCATAGCCCAGAGGTAGAATCGCCGACTGACGCCAATTCGGTTGGGTTTCAATCCTGGGTTAAAAAGCAATCGGAGTCTAACCGTACTGATGAGCTGTGGATACAGCGAAACAGATCTGTCTGCGGATGACAGTATATATACATATATATATATATATATATATATATATATATATATATATATATATATATATTGATCGCTTAATTACTTAGTTTCTGGTCATAATATGATTTAGACCAGTGCACATTTGTATTAAAAATGTTCATTACATTTATATTGTAGAACATTTGAATATTTTCTATTTGTAAAGGAGTTATTACGCGAGCTAGGTTTCTACCAGGAGTAGTGTCTTCAGGTGATTTTCAATAACTTGAAAATCGCCTGAAGACACCACTCATGGAATATTTATATATATATATATTCAAGTTATATATATATATATATATATATATATATTACTAGATGTTACAATGGTTTATAAATTCATAGTCTATGAATTTATAAACCATTGTAACAGCTAGTACAATATAACACTCTATTAAGCACTTTTTATAGAAGTAAATGCATGAATACCAGGTAAAAAAACCTACGTGTTCCACAAGTTTCTTACAATATATATATATATATATATATATATATATAAATTCACCACCAGACAAAGTAGAAAAGGCACTAAGGCACAAGGTGTTACTAGGTGTAAAAGAGTTAGAAAATGGAAGGCATTATGAAGAAGCGAGAACAATAGAATACTAATCAGGAAGATAGTAGATAACTTATTAACATTGCATTAAAATTTTTGAAAATCAAAGGTTACTGAAATGCATGGAGCTTGAAGAGTGTCCCAGAGGCTAGAAGTGCGAGAAAAGAACAAAATCAATATTGATGTAATATTCGATTACTTACTCTAACAAAAATTGCATATACACTTAATCATTTGAACACTATTAAATTCGCGTTTTTCATAACTAAATTATCAATCTTACTTTCAATGATAGTTCAACAACAACAACAACAACAACAACAGCAACAGAAATAATAATAATAATAATAATAATAATAATGATAATAATAATAATAATAAACCATCTACACAGACAGAAGAATTGAAGCAAACAGGCCAGACATTATTGTTAAAAACCAGAAGGAGAAAACTTGTCTATTAATTGATATGGCTTGTCCAGCGGATTGTAACATAGCAATCAAGGAATTTGAAAAACTGCCAAAATATAAAGACCTGGAAATTGAAATAGAAAAAATGTGGAAACTGAAAACAAGACTTGTGCCAGTGATAGTAGGTGCACTTGGAATGATAAAAAATGGAACAAAACAACACATTGAAAGAATCCCTGGAAACCCCAGCTTAAGAGATATACAAAAAATTGTCTTATTAAGTACAGCCCACACACTAAGGAAAACTTTATCTATGTAACGCTAGGGATGATAAGGAAGATAGAAAAACATGAAATGGAGCCATAACAACACGCCACGACCTGCCTTAGGTCTCCCCGCAGACTTGGTTGGTAGTGAGACCAAAGCAGAAATAGAAATATGATGAAAAATAATAATAATAATAACAATAATAAACCGTTCACAATATTATGATTGCTATATCAGAGTTAAAAGCGTGACATTTCATGGTGTTGCAAGAGAAAGAGTAATCAGCTGCCCTAATGAAGCGGCCTCCATTAATTCTAGATGTGACCGCTGATAGAACACGGGCAGCCATTTAGCTTCATTTGCATACGGGAATATAGAATTAAAATGAAAAATTGCAGCTCAACGGATACTGCAATGAGTAATAGCAATAACAATAACAACAATAAATGGCAGGCCTGAATCCACCAACGCCACAACCTACGCAATACAATCGCTATTCTTTTCTCTCTTTACTTGAATAACCGAAATAATAGATTCATTATTACTGATGCATTAGAATTCATTTTTTGGCTTTAAAAATTAATAGCATTTATAATATATGCAGCTGAGAAATAATTTGTACACTTAGACCTCACAAATCTTCACACATCATACAACTCAGATATAAAAACAATGATGCTCTTACAATTCAGAAATTATAAACTTATCCTACACAATGTGAGTAGACAGATTGGCCTATAGTTCTGTTCATACTCTTTTTCGGTCTTTTGAAGAGGAGTAGATGTATGATCCTTGCTTACTGTCTAAGATTGGGATTCCGATTCCTTGTGAAGTTTGCTTTTTAATTTTATCCTTCTAACGTCTCCAACTAAAATCTGAAACTTTATTTGCTGTTTTTTTTTCTTTTTTCTTCAATAGGAACAAATATTCTTTCGAAGAAGAGAAAAGGTTTATTTCTTGTTTCCTGTTAATAATTGGGCTTCATGCGCCTCTTTCATTCTTTATAGCCCATTGCATCTTAGTAGCATTATCTCCTTGCTTGGGGTGAATTGATTAAAAAAATTACTCGAATATAAAGTTGGCCCTTCCATTAAATATTTCAAGATATTAACCATTACACCATCCGGAGCTCCAAGCTTACAACTGATATTCTCAAGGAATCACCCACCTGGGTATGATTAGGCTGGATTTTGCTTAACCCTCTAAGGCCATTCGTATCATATTTGATACAGTATGAAAACAAGCCTTGAAAGAAATATTTTCCTGAAAAATTTTTAAGAGAAATATTTTATAAATTTCAAATGATAGCAGTACTGACTGCTCAGTCAATGAATACCAAATGTTTCCTTATAGGGAAATACCAAATGTTTCCTTATAGGGAAATACTGTATCAAATATGATACGAATGGCCCTAGAGGGTTAACGTCTGGGATCGTACGGGAACTGGTATTTTATCGAGATAAGCCCGTAAGCCAATAATAATAACAATAACAATAATAATAATAATAATAATAATAATAATAATAATAATTATTATTATTATTATTATTATTATTATTATTATTGTTGTTATTGTTATTATTATTATTATACAAAGAAGAAGAAGAAAAAGAAGAAGACGAAGAAGAAGAAAAATAACAATATAAGGTAAAGATAAAGTGGAACCAATAAGAAATCATTGATTGCGATCCAAATTAGAGAAAATACAAACTTTCGCTTATATTCAAAATAATACATTTTGGAATATTTACATTATTTGGAATATTGTCCTAATTTTGTGGCCATTTTCACGAAGTCTCGGCCGTGGTACGCTCCAGCTTTCTTCGGGTGGTAGGAATTTCGAACCGAACCCTTTATTACAATCACTGGGGTATATGAACTCCATTCTTTCGTAAAGCTTCGATTGGAAGTCATGAGTTATCTCCCGCTAACCCTGCAAGTTACTTGTTCACCACTGCTGTAGCATGATATTCAACTTACAGCTCTAAGAGTCAAGTCAGGAACTTAACCAACGGGCTATGTGTCATTAAGGTTATTGGTTAGTTCCTGACTTGAGAGAGAGAGAGAGAGAGAGAGAGAGAGAGAGAGAGAGAGAGAGAGAACAGAGACAGAGACAGAGAGACAGAGAGAGAGAGAAAGAGAAAGAGAGAGAGAGTGAAAGAGAGAGAAAGAGAGAGGGAGAGATGTGCAGATTCTCCCATGAGAATGTGAAGTCCATATTTCGGATGAGTTGCAACTGTGTAGCCTTTGACCATGCACGTACGTGCCCACACACATACACATACACACATATTAGTCGACAGTAAATAAAAAAATGTGAAGTGAGATTAAGTATAATGTTACATATAAGAAATTCTGTTCGGGTACTTCAACGCGTGTTATTTTCATTTATTTATTTTTTTCAGTAAAGTTTACCAGCATAAGGCCTAGGAGCCACTCAAGTTAGGGTTACTGCGTGGAGATGTATTAGTGTAAGAAAGGACGAGAAGTAAATTTCTTGAGACTATGCAAGAAAGATAACAGCTAATTGTAAACTTGAAGAGATCAATATATAATTAGCGAATAAATTTTCAGTTTAGGTGGAGATGTTAGAAGTATAAATACGAAGTAGACTTTTGATGGAACCGGAAACTTAGTCTTAAACAGGAAACAAGGAATAAAAATCTAATTCTGTTAAAAAACTGTGGAAGAGTATGAACCCTGCCATAGGCTAACTTAATGCAACTTAGAACTGAGTTCGATCCTCACTGGGTTCCCCATACATTCGGTCTTGTGCAGCATCTGAGCTACGTTTAGAAAATTATTCAAAGAATTTTGACGTCATTCAATTTTTAACAAACTTGTTTAGCTAAATATATTACGGCTATTTAATGAGATTGATGTCAAAATATTTCGCTAGAAACAAAGAGATTACTGGATTGTTGACTGTTCTTCAGTATGATAGTGAATGCTAGACAATATCATTAAAGTTGAAAAAACACTTGAAGCAACTGAAATGTGGTTCTACTGAAGGATGCTGTGGATATCATGGACCGATCATGTGAGCAATGATGAGGTTTTGGAAAGGATGGAAACTAAAAGGAAATTAATAGTGATAAGACAGCTGAAGTTCCTGAGACATGTGATGAGGAAGGAAGGCTTGGAGAATCGGATACTCACAGGTCAAATATAGGGAATGAGAGACTGGGAAAAGCATCGGATAGCATATTTGACGGGCCTGAACAGGTGGATGGTAGAGTGGTGTTTGGGTGGGTAACAGTAAAAAGCTTACTAAGAGCTACCAGGGACAGGAAGATATGGAAGGCCATGATCGCCTACGTCCTGAAGGGATATGGTACATAGACGAAGACTGAGTTTGTTCTTCACTGGGTATTACATACTTTCGGCGTTTAGCCACATATTAGAAACTTACAATATGAGAAATTCAGTTATATGTATTCATTTTTAATTGGTGAAGATAGATCATTATATAAATACTTTAGATATATCACTGCGCAAGTTAGTCTTTTTTCTGTATGGCGAGCAGCCGACCGCCCCAAATTAAAATTATGCTTCCTCAGAAACAGAGAGAAAAAGTGCGCATGTAAAAAGTGCTACCGTTTAAGTCATAACTTATTTATTCTTTATTGGCCGCTTACTCTAAGAAAATCCATTTTTTAATAACCAACACTTTTGCATAGAGTGAATGCGTGACAGAAGTAACTAATGAGAAAATCAGTGACTATTTTACTGTCAGCACGCAAATGTTATAAAAATTCACTTGGAAACCATTTAATAGATACTTTATGGCCGCAAATGACATAAAAGGGTTTCTCTGCATTTAATATGCGTATTAGCTACGTTTTTTTTTTTTGTACAGTCTCCATATATATTAAAAATTGATCGATACAAACGAATTCTGAGGTTAAAAACTGTGTAAATATTCTGAATTTTTGTCTTAAAAATACTTGCCAGACTCATATTTTTCAAATAAATCAACGGCTCTGGCATTAAAAATATATCCAGCCTCCTACCTTCATACTAATATTAAGTATCAGCTTTGAAATATTCTTAAAAGTAAGTTATAATTTTGCTTTGATTTTATTTTGTTTTATTTTTTGTGACTAATTTAAAATGGTTTCATGGTTATTTGAACGGGTGTTCTTCATCTTTTTTCAAAGAAATTTCTTTGACCGGACTTTAACTAAGTTAAAACTAAGTTAACTCACCACCGTTACCATTTTTTCTTTCTTCTTCAATTGGAGTAGATAGACTAAACTATCGTCCGGTTCACACTCCACCCACGTCTATTGAACAGGTGTAGAGGCTCATCCCTTGTTCCCTGTTTAGGATGTGGTTTCCGGCTTTCTCTTTTCCAATCTTTTCACTCTTACGTAGCCCCCGGCACATCAGTGGCGTTGCCGCCTTGCTCGGGGTGATATGATTAAAAAATAAAGTAGTGTAGATTTTTAAAAACCATTTACTACAAACTAGACGGTAATATTTTTAATGCCAAAATCCATAAGCAGTAGGGAAGATGAAACAAGATTATGTTTCACCTTCAAAATATTGTTTTACTCCTTTTACCACAATAAAGGCAAAAAAGTCACTAAGATGAAGTGGATATTGAGAATGAAAGAAACAGACACTATTTTTGAAGATCGAAAATGATAGGGAAGCAAGAATCCTAATTAGTTACACAAGAGAGAGGCGCGTATTACTTACTGTAACTAGCAATTTCAACAATTAAATAATGAGATTTAACTGCCAATCTAGTACTGTTCTTGAATTCTTGATATCGTAGTATTAACGAGGAAAGTTTATCGGAAAAATTACCATGAAAGTATTTATATAAAAAAAAGCACAGAGTGGTTTCTTTTATTACAAGTAAGAGTGGTAACATTACTGTGGTTTGTAAGTGACTGAAACCACCATATCGGGACCAATAATATTGCTGTTCTTGGAATTATATCTTCCATTGACTTTTCAAAACTTGTAGTTAATACTAGTATGATTAATAAGATTTCCTGGCTTTATGAAAAAGTCAAACAGAGAGAAGATATGACTAATATAAACTTATTTATAAATGGAACTTTGTCTGTGTTTGTGTATGTGTGTGTGTGTGTGTGTGTGTGTGTGTGTGTCTATTACCTATAGACTCCGAAACGGCTGAACTGATTTTCTTGAAAATTTACACAGTTGTACTATAAGCGTCTGCGAGTATTCTTAGCTAGGTTTTGTGTCGAGGTACCCCCGATAAATATCGAAAATCAATAATTGAAAAAATTGGGTTATAGAAGTAGTGGTCTGATTTTAATCAAATTTGATACACTCATAGACAAAGACATAAGAAACGATATTCAGAAGTTTCAAGGTTGCAGTTCTTACAATAGTGCAGGAAATCGACAATATATATATATATATATATATATATATATATATATATATATATATAAAAGGCAAGATGCTTGTGTGTCTGTGTTTATCTGCCTGTATGTCTATATTTTTTCAGCCTTTTACTTTAGTTTTTGCTTCGGGTTTGGCTCTAGTTAGGTACAATTATAGTTCTTAGTCTCAGCCATGATACCATTTACTCAGAGGACTTATTTAGCCTTCCAAATTCAGTTTACGACGAAAAAAACTTATTTGATTTCGATACCAGGAAATCAAGATTTGACTTGCATTCATTCATTTTTCTTTCAGTCTCCGGTTTCGCTTTAACTGGAAACAACTATTGTATTTTAGTCTTTCGTGCCAACGTCTAAAGAGTCTGACCTCCAGGACCATGGATTAATTTTAAAGCTTTCATTACACCCGAGCAACGCCGGGCTATACTGTTAGTATAAACAAAATGCAAGGTTGCTAAAAAAAGACATGAATATTTTAGACGATGACCTATTTTTCTCTGAGTTATCAATGACCATGCCATCTTTAAGTATCTATCATTCCTTATTTAAAACAGCGAAGAAAATAGAACGTTTATGTAATATCCAACCCTCTCTATGAACGCTAGACAATTGAATCAAAAAGTAATAGAGAATTTGCAGCAACAGAAATGTTGTTCTACCGAAGTATATTGAAGATTCTATGAAATGAACAGGTGAGCAACAAGGAAATTTTAAGGAAAATCAAAATTAAAAATAGCGCTTATATTTAGACGAAAAAGACGGAAAAGACAGTTGAATTTCACTGAAGACATAATGGACAGAGGGAAACAACAAGTAACCTAGCAAATGGATAGCAGAATAGGGACAAGAAGAGATGATCAAAAGGTAAACTTTCCAAAGGATAGGAAGTCGTGAAGAGCCGCGCTCGATAAAAAACACGTTCTCGCTTCACCTAATAATGATCGCTTTCTTATGAGACATCGACCTAAGACTGTAATCACACAAATGCAAAAACTCCTGCTCGGTATTAGTGGGGCGTAAATTTTGAAAGTGATTTGTATGTCCAAAATCTGTTTCTGTCTGTTTTCTTGCTAAAAGAAAGACAATGTGCTTTTCAAGTAGCACATTGCTTCCAGCATGATATCCACACTTCTCAGCATATTCTACGTGATGTTTGACAACTACGTAGGTCGATGAAATAGCCAGACTTACTTTTTGTTGAAGAAATCTACCATCTGCCACTGTATTGAATATTGCTCCCATATCTGGTCGGGTGCCCCTGCTATTCACCACGGTGTTCTTGACAAAATCCAATGGAAAATCTGAAATGCGATAGATACCGACCTGGCAGCTCGGTTGCAGTCGCTCTCTCACCGGCGTGATGTAACTTCCTTGTGCCTCTTCTACAAATACTTTCACGGCTTCTGCTACAATGAACTTAGCTCACTGGTGCCTCCTATGTATGAATTTACATTAGGTACCACCCTTTTTCAGTGAAACCGATAAAATGTAACCGCAATTTCTACTCTAACAGCTTTATTTCCCGCACTTTCCCAAAAGCTACAATCTCTAAGAGTTTAAATGTAAGCTCAATAGTCATCTCCTATCTAACTCGCATCCTTTCTCTCAAGCTCTTTTCTCCATCCACCCCACTTCATCCTTCTATTACCCTCCTCCTGACACCCATTATAACCTACCCATCTTTCTCATCACTAACACCCTGCGCAAGAGTGGCAGTAAAACTGCCTTGCTTGGGGTCAGTCAGGCAATTAACTGCCATACGTGATACACGCTTGGGCGATCATGTCTCGAAAGAGATATGACTGACTGGGCAGAAAATTATCCCGCTGTAGGTTCCATTACTTTCTGCGGTAGACTGGGTGCCAGCCAAGGCTATAGAACCCAATCTATCCTGTTATTTAGCCCATAACTGGAAGGAAGAGACGGATAAATACCTTTCCCAAGGGTATTTGCACGTAAGTCAATGCAGGGAATTTAACTGGAATTCGAACTCGGGTACCCTGATTTCTCGTTCCAAGTCGATATCCACTGCACGCACAAAGCACATTGATTGGGGTAAAATGATTAAAAAAAAAATTTGACTGGAAAAATGTCTTGTTTGGGTAGCCTATTAAGATTGAATGAGTCTTTCATTTGAGTTTTACATTTGTGCAAATATAGTGATACATACTTCTGCGTACATATGTTCACGTTTCTTTTATTTTTATTTACTGTTGTTTGCCCACTACAAAAGCAAAGATACACTAAATATAGAGTTACTAAATGAAAATAGATACTCTAGACCAGTCTTTCTCCACATTTGTAAGCATCGGCACACCTCTGAGCTAATTAAAATATCACAACATACTGAGAATTTTTAAAAAAAATTTGAAATTGAAATGTTATGAAATAAAATACACACATAAGTATGAATTTAATTTTTTATTAATTAGCGACTGTAAGATTTCTTAGGAGAACATTTTATAGTACATTACATAATGCTATTGAAAGATCACATTTGCAAAATTATAGACCAATTGGTTTGCAATGCTAGATAAAATTTATTAACAAAATTAACAAAAGAAAATTTTAAAACAATAGTTTCTTTTATTATGACTAATTAAAATGCATATGCGACGAAATGTTCATGAATATATTCGAGCGGGACTTGTGTTGTGTTTTAATGTGAGGCATCACAGTCCTTTAGCTTCAGCCTGGAAAGTTCATGTCACACCCTTCACAAGAGGAAAACTCAGAAAAGATAGTTACTTTAGTGTTCCCATATTTGTATTTTTTTTAATATTCCAGAGTTGCTGCTGACACAAGGTTTATTTATGGATGCTACTGCATGGTGTAATGGATATCGGTTCGGACCGAGAAATCGGAGAGTTGGGTTCGAATTCCAGTTGAATTCATTACATTCACTTACGCGCAAATATCCTTGGGAAAGAGGAAGAATATGTAGCAACGAAAAAGATTTGGAGAGGATTCAAACGAAAAGGAAGCTTATACTTAGCATAAGGAAAAGGCAGCTGAAGTTTCTGGGACAGGTAATGACGAAGGAGGGCTTAGAGAATCTAATATTCATAGGACGGATAGAGGGGAAGAAAGACAGGGGAAAGCAGTGTGAGAATTACTTGACTGGCTTGAGCAAGTGGATAGCGGAATGGGGTTTGAGAGAGATACACGGAGGAAAAATGTTAGGGATAGGGGCAAGTGCAAGTCCATGATCGCCTACATCCTGAAAGAACATGGCAGATGAATAAGAAAGAATTTGTGTCAAAATATGATACAGATAAAAGAACAACAACAACAACAAAAAACAAAAAAACAATAGTCTAAAACGTAAGGAAGAAAGCTTTGCAACCACCGTAAATTCACGAAGCGTCTTATCTTAACAGTACCAAAAGCTGCATGTAATTTTACTTTTTGATCAATTTCTCTTGCCATTTTCCCGCAGAGAGACCGCTAACAGCGGCGTTAAACCGGAGGGTCTTTGAGTGGACTGAATAGTACAAGTCTCATGTTTATCGTTAGCAAGCACCACCCAACAAATCCCGTTCTCTTTCAACTATTCTTTGCTTTCTCGCCGGGTAGACATCTATGTGTTGTGTGCCGTCGAAGGAAGGGAAGGTCAAGCTAGCAAACGCTGGATCACTGTCAGAGCTAGTCCACGAAAGAAAAAATAAATGATACGAAACTAAAAGCAAGATATTAAAGACTACCTATAACGAAATCTCTTATTTATTTGCCATGTTCCTCAGGGCTTGCGTGATTATGGCTCTTCACATGTTCCTTTTTAGCCCTAAGTAATGTTTGTGCGTTGTGGTGCAGTGGATATCAACTCGGAACGACAAACCGGGAAGCCGAGTTCGAATTCCAGGTGAATTCCTTGCATTCACTTGCGCACAAATACCATTGGGAAAGTTATTAATCCGTCTCTTTCCTCCAGTTATGGGTTAAATAATAGGATAAATTGGGTTCTAGAGCATTGGTCGGCAAGCAGTCTACCACAGAAAGCAATCGTAATTTACTGCAGGATAAACTTCTGCCCAGTCAGTCATGTTTCTTTCGAGACATGATCGCCCAAGCGTGTATCACGTATGACATTTAACTGAATGGTAATATAGCAAAAACGTTTATAAACTAAGAATGGCGTTAGTATGCAAACGGTGATACAGACAAGCAACTACTGCGTTTTGTCTTCAAGACAAGAAAGATTGAGAAGTGACCTAAACTTATTGGTTCGAAAAAAAATCCATTTGCTTGTTTTGTTTATTAATTGATCAAGAGATAACTTTTTTTTTTCAGTCATTCCAAATCAAATTAAAACTAACATGGTCTCACCAACAAAGGAATATAGAAAAAAAAATACTTTATCTATTTTAATATTTAATGAGCACTCCCCGCGTATACCAGACGCTAATTTTCTCTGGTCAGCTTTCAAATGGTTTAATAATAAAAGGGTGGATCAGTAGTGAGATGACATTACTGTATTATTTTAAAGCTTGACAACCTAATAACAGCGATGTCGTTTTATTTTTTGTTTGTGACAGACATCAAACGCGAAAGATTTTTTTAGCGTCGTTTTTTGTTTACAGTCAATCTTTTATTTACAATCCTGTATCAACACCCAGTTTTATATCACCATCAAACACAATCGATAAAGCCACTATATTTATCCTAAAACAACACTCAATCATAAGTCGATTTTTGCAAGAGCATACACATCCTTATTTCTTTTAGCGTATCTAATATATGCCATGGCAAGAGATCAATTTCTCACGCGTACCCAGTGAATTGTTCAGTAAATATTTGCTTGAGATACCCTTATTCCGAATATAGAATCTTATTTCCT
The DNA here is from genome assembly GCA_037127315.1 of Ascarosepion bandense. Taxonomy (NCBI): domain Eukaryota; kingdom Metazoa; phylum Mollusca; class Cephalopoda; order Sepiida; family Sepiidae; genus Ascarosepion; species Ascarosepion bandense. Next base: position 2,346,890 of record JBBBDQ010001286.1, on the reverse strand, counting down.
AGACTACCAATCAAATAACAGGGATACAAATAGACTGACCACTACTTAAAAAGGGCAGAGATAGGTTGAGAATATATTTACTCCTATTAATGTGAAGTCTGTATTTAATGAAAATACTTGTTTACTGTGTAGCGGTTTTCTTACTGTCACAAGAGGAAAGGATAGGGCACCTAGTGAGGATCAAACTTCATATTCAGCCGTACGTGATTTTTTTTTTTGATTTTTTTTTATAAGCGATTCACCCCGAGCAAGGCATGTCACTGCCACTACTGTGCAGGAGGCTACGTAGAGTGGAGAAAGGCTGATTAAATATAGGAAATGACAGAGGGTGGGTGATAGGCGGGTAAGGATACCGAGAATGAGGGTTGGGTAGATGAGAGTGTTGTGAGAATAGTTGGGAGTTAGTGTGATAGGAGGTGTCTATTGACCCTACATTTAAACACCTGGAGATTGTAACTGTCGGGAAAGCAGACTTGTGGAAGGGAGTTCCACAGGCGGGAAGCGCGAGAAAAGAAGCTGTTGGAGTAGAATTTACGGTTACATCTTATTTGTTTAACTGTAAAAGGGTGGAAGCTAGTTGCTAATCTAGTATCTCGTGTAAATTCGTGCTTAGGCGGCACCAGTGATCTAAGCTCATCGGAGCAGAAGCCATGAAAGTACTTGTAGAAGAGGCACAGGGAAGCCACATCACGCCGGTGTGAGAGCGGCTGCAGCCGGTCTGCCAAGTCAGTATCAACCACGTTACAGATCCTCCTTTGTATTTAACAAGGAAAGCGTGTTATTGCGCCATGTCAGTGTGTCCCAGTGATTTTCTAAGCGTAGCTGAGATGTGACGCAAGACCGAAAATTTTTTTCAATGTGTGAGGATCGAGTTCACTATTCGGTTGTAATTGATCTAGCAATACAAGGCCAAGTGTATAGAGTACCGAGTGAGAATCGTAATCACTATTTCGTTGCTTAACTCCAGCGTTCTCAAGTCTTGCTTTTGCATCGTCCCTAAAATAAATACGCACTACTGTGGGGATATTTATCACCTTGTTATTTATATATCGCAAACATGATCATTATTATTATTATTTTTATTATTCCGACTGAGTGATGATGCCCACATCTCGTCTTCTAACGGCAGATTAAGGATGCAACACTTTCCCCAACGCAACTGCTGTTCCAAACAGTGCTTCCACAAACGATATCGGTTGATCCCAAGACGTCTTGCGAGGCACAAAATACTGCTGGAATTAGTCTCAAGTACACCAACCACAAAAGCCACAAATTGAGCTGCTGCTTGGTACATTTCTCAGAGTTGTTATGCCACGTCTTGATGGTTCTCTATGTTTGCCCTGTTGCCTACTCAATGTTCTTATTCAAATATACCAAAGCATCCGTCGCTCTTCAACCTAAATGTGATATCAGGTCAATTGCGTACCACTTGTCAGTCAGGTGGGTCGTATCCAACATGAAACTCAACTTTATTAATCCAAGTAATCCACTTTAACCCATAGGCCCTAAAAATATTCTACCTATTAGTTCATCTTCTAAAATTTTACTTTTCAATCTTATGTTTAAGTTTTATTTTAAATGAAATTAAATTATCACTGGAAGAAAGATTGCATATCATATTAGTAAATGTAATGCTGCATTTGACCGAGTTCAAATTCCAGTCGAAATCTCTGCATTCAGTTACGTAGAAATACCTCCGGGAAATGTATTAATCCGTCTCTTCTCTCCAGTTATGGGTTAAATAACAGAACAAATTGGGTTCTATAGCCTTGGTTAGCAACAAGTCTACCGCAGAAAAAGATATAGCAACCTATTGTGAGATAATCTTCTGCTCAGTCATTTGTGTCTAGAAAGAGACATAATCACCCAAGCGTGTATCACGTATGGCACTTAACTGAATGATGCATAATTTATTATTTTTTGAATCGTGTGACGGACGACCACGGCATTTATTACAGTATAGATAGGAAACTGAATTGAGACGAACGGTCGGACGCGGTCGTTATTATAGTATAAATTAAAATTTTCTTTGATTTCTGTTGTATACACATTTCCTTCCGGGAAGTGGCCTAATGTCAGAAACTAGGATCACACACATTTTATACAGATAAAGCTTTTCGAAATATGTGAGCTGTACTCATGAGTATAATTCTTTTCTTATATCTTTAAGGAAATATTTTGTATATCTTTCAAACAATGAGTCTATGAGAACAATTTATCAATCCGTGAGCTCTGACTACAACTGGAATTATTAGTGTCTTCATGCGCCACATTTTTGGGATTTCCACTTCAAGATCCTTGTATTTTGATAGCTTTTTGAAGATTTTAAACGATACATTGCAATATGCATGGACTGTCATGTCAATAAGAAAACACATTCTATTTTGTCGCGTGTCATTATTATTATTATTATTATTATTATTATTAATATTATTATTATTATGTCACTTTTCATTATAAATGGATATCTGCTACGGTCGCACTACCTACCAAGTTTGCAAGAAAATCTAAGGCAAGTAGTGGTGTGTTTTTATGGCTTCATTTCATGTTTTTTCATATCTTCCTAACATCCCTAGCGTTACATAGACAAAGTTCTCCTTAGTGTGTGGGCTGTACTTGAGACAATTTTTTATATATCTCTTAAGCTGGGGTTTCCAGGGATTCTTTCAATGTGTTGTTTTGTTCCATTTTTATTATTCCAAGTGCACCTACAATCACTAGCACGATTCTTGTTTTCAATTTCCACATTTTTTCTATTTCCATTTCCAGGTCTTTATATTTTGACAGTTTTTCGAATTCCTTAGTTGCTATGTTACAATCCGCTGGACAAGCCGTATCAATTAATAGACAAGTTTTTTTTTCTTTCTGGTTATTATTATTATTATAATTATTATTATTATTTCCGTCCAAAATTTCGCATCATGTGTTTCACTAAAATAGAAATGAGGGTGAGTTTAATCAATATGCCAACATTATTTACGTTATTATATCGATACACCAATTTAACAGTCAATGCTAGCCAAATTCCTTACAGACAAAAAAAGAAGGCAGGAAGCCTCAAAAATATGGTTCTACAGTAGGATTCTGAGAATAACATGGTCGCGTAACCAACGAAGAATGAAAAATGAAATGAATGAATATAGAAGTACATACTAAGAATCAGAATTAAATTTTGCAAAGGCATAACGAGAATGAAAGAGAATTTGATACTCACAGGATGTGTAAAAGACAATGGGGCTCCTATCTGACGATTTTGCATGAACTGGAGGTAGAACGTAGTTATGGGAGACTTGGCAGAGGGATAAATGCTGATTAAAGAAAGTGGTAGCTGTGGTTGTTTTCATTCTGCCCCCCAGCCGTTTCCTAGTCCTCTCCAGTTTTTTACGACTCTTCCTAACACTTCCTATAGCCATTAGTATGTCCGTTATTTTTTCCACAAGGTCGAAATGAGTATCTATGTTTGTGCTTTTCTATATTTCAGTAAATAAAGACACACTGTGAAAATCTAATATGACTACAAACGAATAACCAACTTGTCAGATATATAAAATTGACAAAAATATTATTATAATGTCATTTTCATCATAATTCGATTTCTGCTATCATCACACTATCTACCAAGTCTGCGGAAAAACCTAAGGCAGGTCGTTGTATGTTGTTATGGCTACATTTCATTTTTTATCCCTTAGCATCATTTGCATTACTTAGACAAAGTTCTCCTTAATGTATGGGCAGTACTTAACATGACAATTATTTGTATATCTCTTAAGTTGGAGTTTCCAGTGATTCTTTCAATGTTTTTTGTTCTATTTTTTATCATTCCAAGTGCACCTACTATCACTGATACTATTCTTGTTTTCAATTTTCACATTTCTTTTTCAAATTTAAGCTCTTTATATTTTGATAGTTTTTCATATTCCTTAGTTGCTATGTGACAATCCGCTGGACAAGCCATATGAATTAGTAGGCAAGTACTTTACTTTTTGGCTTTTGACAACAATGTCCGGCCTATTGGCCTCAATTTCCCTCTTTGTGTAGATTGTGTAATCCTATAGAAAGGTGACATCATCTATTTCTGAAACAGGTGCTAGGTGATGTTCATACCAGTGTTTGTTTACATATTTTCCATAGTGTTTGTACATCATCCAGTGGAAATATTGTAAATATTGTTCTACTCTATCATGACGATTTTTGTATTCATTTGGGACAAGTACAGAACATCCTGAGACTAGATGGTCTATTGTTTCCTGGTATTTTTCACAGAACCTGCATTTTAGATCCAAACTGCAAGAATGAAATCTTCAGTTTCAGACTTTAATTCAGAAGCTCGTATCCATCGATGTATATTAAGTTTTTCAATATCGGGTTTATTAGCACGTTCTGGATATTGGCCATGCAAAGTTTTGTCTTCTCACCGTTGTTTCATCTGTTCAAGAGCATTAACCTTAGCTATCTTTTTCATATTTTTTGCTGCAACAGTTGGTTCTTGGGTTCTGTTTTGGTTTTCTATAGAATCTCCTAAATGTAAATCTTATTTGTATCTGCCATCTTTCATTAGTGTACTAATTCCCATTTAATGTACACTGGTCAACGTTACAAACATGGATTTTTATGTGAGTTGCACGACGGAAAATTAAATAAAAGCATTGAATGCTAACTTCATTGATGTCAAACATCAATGAAGTTAGCTGTACATTTTATTACAACAGACTGTAATTTCGACAAGCACATTAAAGTGCACATTTGGAAAAACAATATTCAGAATCTACCGACCCTTCGACCAATGAGTTGCATAAGGACTATTACATATGCAAATTATTAACTTTACACCCCGGGGGAACGAACAGAATGACAAGAGAGTTAGATATGATATATAATAAGCTGTTTGATTAATTTCTTTTGATCAACTAGCGGAAAAGTCCAAGAGCAATATTGAGCAAGTTTTAATAGCATGTCTTCACGCTGGTGGTGTTTCATTAGTTTTGACGCGTTAATTACCAATACATATGTTCTGTTTTCAGTATAAGACAAACAACGTTTGTACAAAGACGTATAAATTTTGTAGATTTATATATTTTTATACTTAAAAATTTTAATTTTGATATAAACTGTAGAAGACAGACATACTGTTGAAATATTGTTTAACCTTGTTAAAAAGTATATTTTTTAAATCGTAAAGAGTTAAGTTATTATTACTTTATTATTATTTTTGTAATATTTTCATTATATTTTGATTTCTGCTATGGTCACACTACCTACCAAGTCTTCAGAAATATATAAGGTTTGTTGTGGTGTGTTGTTATAGCTATATTTCATTTTTTTTTCTATCACGCATAACATCCTTAGCGTTACATAGACGAAGTTCTTTTTAATGTGTGAACTGTAATAACAAGACAATTTTTAGTAGAACTCTTAAGCTAAAGTTTCCAGTGAATCTTTTAGTGTGTTGTTTTGTTCCATTTTTTATAATTCCAATACACCTATTATTATTAACATTTTCATTATTATTATTATGTCATTTTTCATCATATTTCGATTTCTGCTTTGGTCTCACTACCAACCAAGTCTGCGGAGGAGAACTAAGGCAGGTCGTGGTGTGTTGTTATGGCTCCATTTCATGTTTTTATATTTTCCCTATCATCCCTAGCATTACATAGATAAAGTTTTCCTTAGCTGTACTTAATAAGACAATTTTTTGTATATCTCTTAAGCTGGGGTTTCCAGGGATTCTTTCAATGTGTTGTTTTGTTCCATTTTTTATCATTCCAAGTGCACCTACTATCACTGGCACAAGTCTTGTTTTCAATTTCCACATTTTTTCTATTTCAATTTCCAGGTCTTTATATTTTGGCAGTTTTTCAAATTCCTTGATTGCTATGTTACAATCCGCTGGACAAGCCATATCAATTAATAGACAAGTTTTCTCCTTCTGGTTTTTAACAATAATGTCTGGCCTGTTTGCTTCAATTATTATTATTATTATTGTGTCATTTTTCATCATATTTCGATTTCTGCTTTGGTCTCACTACCAACCAAATCTGCGGGGAGACCTAAGGCAGGTCGTGGCGTGTTGTTATGACTCCATTTCATATTTTTCTATCTTCCCTATCATCCCCAGCATTACATAGATAAAGCTTTCCTTAGTGCGTGGGCTGTACTTAATAAGACAATTTTTTGTATATCTCTTAAGCTGGGGTTTCCAGGGATTCTTTCAATGTGTTGTTTTGTTCCATTTTTTATCATTCCAAGTGCACCTACTATCACTGGCACAACTCTTCTTTTCAATTTCCACATTTTTTATATTATTATTATTATTATTAATATTATTATTATTATTATTTGTGATCCTCTCTGATTCAGACTTTTTATCTCCGAGTGTTTGTGGTCATATCGCAGTTCCTACTAGCAGCTTAAAGACACAGTATTTTTCTCAGCACATGAGCCGTTCAAAACAGCAACTCCACCAAATATGAAACTTAGAAACTAATAAATAAAAACACTCAAATTCCAACCACAATATTTACTTAATATTTGTTGTTACAAGGTCATATTTGCAAGACACTAAGTACGAAGTCACTAGCAATCTGCACAACTCATATGCCCAATAAAGCACTCAAGAAAGCGGTCTGCTCATAAAGCAAATCAATACTCCCAAGATAAAAATGACTTTTGACAAGTCAATACTTGACGGCCGAGATATATATTTTCTTTGACTGTGTGTATTAATGTTATAAAACAATGAATATACAACGTTGTAATATTTAATTTCGGAAGCGTTTATATAGTGTTAGAGGCTTCTTTTGTAATTGACATCTTACAAGATAGATATTCAATGGTATAGCAATGGGCGTTTTAAAAGATAGATATTTAAATCTGACGAGAAGTTTTCTTCTTAAAAAGCGATGATTTCTCTTTATGATTCCTTATATTTTGATGTACTTTTTAAAATCTTTTTCGTCTCAATTCTGCTAATGCGAAGATTACCTAAATATGTTTTTGTCTGTCCTTTTATATGGCAGCGAATGCTGGACAATTTCATCAAAGATGAAGGAAAGTCTGAAAGCAACCGAAGTGTGGTTCTACAGAAGGATACTGAGGATACCAGGGAACAAAGACGTGAGCAACATTGAAGTTTTGGGGAGGATGCAAACGAAAAAGAAACTCATATTCAACATCAGGAAAAAAGGCAGCTGGGATTTTTGAGACAGATAATGAGGAAGGAGGCCTTGGAAAATCTGCTACTTACAGAAAGAATAGAGGGAAAAATAGATGGGGAAAGCAATGCGTGATATACTTGATTGTCTTGAGCAAGTGGATTGCAGAACAGGTTTTGGGAAAAATACCAAGTGAAAAGATGTTAGTAGCTACAAGGGATAATCGAATGTCGAGGGCCATGATCACCTGTGTCCTGAAAGAGCTCGGTACATAAAATAAGAAAAAGAAGTGTATATATATGTACCAATACGCATATATATGCATATGTCATTCACGGATACATAGATTTAACGTTTCCGCACACTCATATGCGGGACTGCACAATTTATCTCAGATTATGATTAACTATGGAAGACTCGAATGCACATAATCATATAAAATTAGCAAACACTTTTATCTTTGAGTGTCGGGCGCCAAGTTAAAACATAAGATAATAATTTATAATTGCAGAAGCAATAGCCGAATATTGATTTTCGACAGCTACTTCCGGGAGGGTTTTATTCTATTATTTTTTTTCAGCCTCGAAAAAAGAAATGAGTTTTTACCATTTCCAAAGTAATGCGCAGAAGCGAATGTAACGACGTCGACCGGAATTTGAACTGTGCTATCAAATTTCTTATTTCGAGACGTTATCCATTATACCACCAGCATATTGAATCTTACAGAAAACGTCAATATATATATATATATATATATATATATATATATATATATATATATATATATATATATATCAGAGTCGAAGTTGTAATCTGATTTAATTTAAGACTTTAAATTTTTGTCAAAGTCTGAGAACCTTTATTTATATATTCGTGTGCGTTGTTGAAATTTTATTTATATATCGTTTTGCGCAAATCACGACTATTATAAATATAATATTCCGGAAATCGCTTACGAAAAAAATAGCAGCCGACAATAATTGAACCAGTGTGTGTGTGTGTGTGTGTGGTGTGTGTGTGGTGTGTGTGTGTGTGTGTGTGTGTGTGTGTGTGAGGAAATAGTGCTTCGTATACAATTATGAAGCATTATAAGGAAGTATATATTAGTAGTGCTTTTTTGATTCATCTTAAACTTCTTCATCTTACAAATGTTAAATATCGCATAGAGAAATTGTAATAAAAAGATTTCTATAAAAAATGGAACAAAGCAACACATTGAAGAAGCCATTATTATTATTATTATTATTATTATTATTATTATTATTATTCCTTTCATTTCCATTGCATACTCATTTCTTTTTGGGTCCTAACAAGGGATCAAAGGTCAGAAATAGCATCATGGTATTTTCCATTGAGCAGTTTTGGGGGGGAAAACCTAAGATCAGACACATTTTACATAAATAAAGCTCTTCGTAAGCCGTGGGATATTCTTGAGAACTTATTTTTATTATTATTATTATTATTATTATTATTATTATTATTGCGATAATAATAATAATAATAATAATTATTATAAATATTATTTTTATTAACATTATTATTTTTTTACTATAATTTTGTTGGTCCCTTTCTTCTTTAGTTTGGTATAATGGCCAGTTCCGTTTTGATCGTGTAGAAAGAGGGAAAGACGTATCAGAGACGCTATTTGGTTTTGACACGGAAAGGAAACTACCTCCAACAGAAGGTAGCTGAAGAGAGTGACAAGAAAGGACTACAAATATACTGCAAGAAAACAGAATGTATGTTCATCAGCAAAAAGGCCAGCTCAAAATGCCAAATACAGGTGCAGGATACTAAAATCAAGCAGGTACAAAGATTTAAATACCTGGGAAATGTTCTAACAGAAGACGGAAAGTGCGAAACAGATACCCGAAGGCGAATTGGCATGGCGAAGTAAGCATTCCAGAAGTTGAGTAAAGTATTAAGAAACAGGCCAATTTCGCTAGAAACAAAAAAAGAGTACTAGATTGCTATGTGATGTCAGCTCTTCAATATGGTAGTGAATGCTGGATAAAATTATTGAAGATGAAGGAAAAACTTGAAGCAACTGAAATTTTGTTCTACAGAAGGATGCTGCGAATATAATGGATCGAGCATGTGAGCAATGATGAGGATTTGAAAGGGTGGAAACTAAAAGAAAATTGATATTGAGTATCATGAAGAGACAGCTAAAGTTCCTGGGACATGCAATGAGGATGGAGGGCTTTGAGAACTTGATACTAACAGGCCAGAGAGAGGGAAAAGATAGAGGGAAAAGAAGCGGACAACATATTTGATGGACCTGATCAGGTGGATGACGGAACGAGGGTTGAGTGTTATAATTGGAGAAAGCGTGCTAAGAGCCGCCAGGGATAGAGAGATGTGGAAAGCTATGATCAACTACGTCCTGAAAGAACAGGGCATGTAGAAGAAGAAGAAGAAGAAGAAGAAGAAGAAGAAGAAGAAGAAGAAGAGAATGAAAGAAATTATAAAAAAGAAATAACGAAAGAAAGAAGTGTTTAACGTCACCCGCCAGTACTTCATAAATTATGGAGAATTTCGTTTTGATCGCGTGGAAACGGGGAAAAAGACACATTAAGGCCGCTACTTCGGTTCAATACAAGAAAGAAAGAAAGAAAGAAAGAAAGAAAGAAAGAAAGAATCGTCTATTTCAGTGAAAGGGAAAATTTGTCAATTTCAAATCTTTTTTATTTGTACCTTCTTACTTCTTAACGGTTACTGTTATTGCAATATTTTGTTAAAGCTATTAAGCTTCAATGTTCAATGATCCGATTCTAAGCTTTTTTTTATTGCCGTAGAACTCGCAATGTGCTTATTCAATCATTAACTTAATCATTAAATTAAGAAAAAATTCAAACAAGAAAACCGTGATATTTGATGGATATTTTTAGTTATTAATATTGCTATAATGTGACGTGTTCGTGTTTTATTACATAGATTTGAGGATGTGAGAGTTAAAACTGTGAGTAGAAGCATCTGATTTTTTTAATTAATTCAAGAGGCTACTGTGAGTGAAAGAGTATGTAATTTATTTAGAAGAAACCGGAACCACAATCCTATACAGGAAACAGGAGAGAGAAATCTAAGCCTGTACAAAAGACAGGAAAAACTGGATGATAGCCTTTCACCAAGTATTCTTGTAATATGATAGAGAATCAACATTGCCACGTGGTATCGCGTGGTACTGCCGGGGCGTTGTTGCTTATAATGATTACTTTTCTCGTAACCCATGTATTAACTCACTGATAAAACTTGATGAGCATATTACAGGAAGCATCGTTTGTTTATATATATATATACACACATATATAGGAAAGAACATTAAAACGTTTTGAGTTTAAAAATGTGTATATATATATGAAGAGGCTCATCCCTTGTTTCCTGTTTAGGATGTGGTTTCCGGTTTTCTCTTTTCTAATCTTTTACTCATTTCCATTCTTTTCCTCTTTTTTTTTTCAATTGGAGTAGATAGACTAAATTATCGCCCGGTTCACACTCCTCCTACGTCTATTGAACGGGTGAAGTGTCTCATCCATTGTGTCCTGTTTAGGATGTGGTTTCCGGCTTTCTCTTTTCCAATCGTTTCACTCTTACGTAGCCCCCTGCAGATCAGTGGCGTTACCGCCTTGCTCGGGATGATATGATTAAATATATATATATATATATATATATAATTTGTAACATGTTTTTTAACATTATTACAAATTAGCTGTTTTTTTCAACACTTCTTATGTCTTGTCAAAGGACATAAAATAGACTCTTTGCAGAGATGCTATAACATACATCTGTTATAAATTTTGAATGAATATTATTTGGTCTAAGAACAGCGTTTTTTGTTGTTTTTTATATTCGGAATATTATTATTCCATTCATAACATTCTTATACGTGTCTATGAATATATATATATATATATATATATATATATATATATATATGTGTCTGTGTGTGTGTGTTTGTGTGTTTAGGCAGCAAATTTTCTTTTACGCATGTCAGATTAAATAAATTGCAATCTTAGTGTCTGATTATTTTTAATTAAATACTTTCGTACTTACGCATAATTTTTCGCGTATTATAGTTGAAAGATGTTAGAAATGCGCTGTAACGTTGACACCTGATTTTATTATTCATTTCTCAATGTTCCCAAGTACTTTCAATCTATTTCCAAGATCAACTTCAGGGGTGTAAGTTCTAAATAACCACAAAACTGTGTTGCTATGAATGATTGCAAATTTTCTTCTTGCTTCAAATATAACGGTTGACAAATTGATGAGCGTTCATTAGAACGTGAAAATGATACACAATGAATTTTTTTATCTTGTCATGTTACAAAGATAAAAAATGGTTCCTATTTATAAACATTTTTAGAAACATTTTAGAACATTATATATATATATATAGTGTATCGAGGCAGCAAATAATTTTCTAAACATATGCTGTTAAATATAAGAGACAACGAATGTCTATTATATTTAATCATGAGCCGTTCTAAATAAACTCTCTGAAGATGGCTCATATGCACCGAAAGCTTAGAACTAAATTAATAAAAAATTATCCAAATGTTGGAGAATTTTTGTCTTTATTGTCAACTGAAATTAAAGCCAAAATACGACGTTTAGAACGGCTCATGATTAAACATAATAGACATTTATTGTATCTTATATTTAACAGCATATATATATATATATATATATATATATATATATATATATATATATATACAGGGGAAAAGAGAAAGGGAGGGAGAGATAGGTGAGATATGGGTCTGTATATTTATTAATATACGCATACATACTTATAATTTAAGTGTGTGACCACCCCAGGTAGCAAGATACAATACCGATTAACTGGAGTCAGTGGAGGCTATTTGTGTTTAACGTAGTTCAACTCAACCGACTGAGATAAAAATAAAGTATATTTGTTATTCAAAACAGACATCAAAACCTTTATAAATATTGAAGACACTTAGTAAATATCTAGAGAATAAAGTCTGTCTCAATTCTGGAGTGAAAAATCAGGCTTCGACTAAAAAATTCACAAAACGTAAGTAAAGAAAACTATTCATCAATGATGAGAATGATTCGGTATCAATCAGGAAAAAGAGGAAAAGATGAATTACTTCGACTATCAAAGTCAGTAACACGGCATTAAAACAGTCGAAGGTCAAATAGTAATGTGCATAAAACAACAAAGGCCACCTCGGTGTGGTGTAATGGTTAGCAAGTTCGCCTCGCTAGAATCATTATAACTGAGTAGTGAGTTCGATCCTCACTGGGTGCCCCATATTTTTGGCCGTGTGTTGCATCTAAGCTACGCTTAAAAAATCACCTTCCTCCAGGTTTGGGGATTGGGCGCAGGGCTAACAACCCTATCCCATAAAAAAAAAATTGTTACGGAAATAGCAAAAACGCTGCCCTACACATCATTGGGTGTAACGGAAAAGATTATAAGACAAGAAAAATACCAATGAATCTTTATACATGCGCAATTCTAATTTTGGATTCTTGTTTCTTTGCCGCCTACGATTTTCAAAAACTTAAACCCAACGTCAATTGCTAAGTTATTCCGAAGATTATTCCTTTATTGTCCTTTTTTCCTCATTGGTGTCTTCTCATTTTTTTTTCTTAGTCATAAACCACCCAAATATGCACACACACACACACACACACACACACACACACACACACACACACACACACATATATATATATATATATATATATATGTATATATGCTATAATATACAATACTCTCCCAAGTATCGAGCACTTTTAATAAAGTAAGTGGACTGCTAACTTAATATTTTCTAAATATATACTGTTAAATACAAGAGACAATGACTGTCTATTATGTTTAATCATGGGCCGTTCTAAATAACCTCTCTGAAGATGGCTCATGTGAGCCGAATTACAACCAAATTAATAAAAAAGTATCCAAATGTCGGAGAATTTTTGTCTTTATTTTCAACTGAAATTAAAGCCAAAATATGACGTTTAGAACGGCTCATAATTAAACATAATAGAAATTCATTGTCTCTTATATTTAACAGTATATGTTTAGAAAAGTATTTGCTTCCTCGAAACACTATATATATATATATATATATATATATAGTGTTTCGAGGAAGCAAATACTTTTCTAAACATATACTGTTTATATAACCTTGTAAATGTTAATAAAATTATACAAACAATGTTTTCCTAGAATCTTTCACATTTTTCCTGGCAAGGATGCTACAATATTATACTTGGGGTGGGAAGAAATAAAATACTAATGTCCTTAATTGATTAGAAATATACGAACAAAACTTACTGGGCCAGAACTTGTACTCGAAATGAAACATTTATGTAGGAAGCTTTATTCTCGAAAAATTCACTTAATTAAAAATATATGTAGTTTGATCCCCTTTCTTGTCCATAAACTTAATTTAGTGATAAACACATACTTAGTGGAACGGACACATACGTACATTTTTTCTCCGGTAATTATAATCTTAATTTCCAGTAATTGACCTGTTCAAGTCGAAGTACAACCGTTATCTATCCTACCTATCCTGATAGTTTGAATTGCTTTATTCTTTTACGTTAATATAAGAACTGTTCTCAGTAATCCTCTTCACTAGAGAGTTTAAATCTTTTTAAAAATGAAAGTAAATGAAATATTAATTACAGAGTTGTGCAAATGCTTAGCAAAAGAATAATTAAGAGAGATTGCAAAGCGACAATTTTGCTAAGAATTACAAAGGATAAAAAATTATGGAGAGCCATGATCACTCACGTCCCAAATGAACGTCCTAGAAGAAGAAGAAGAAGAAGAAGAAGAAGAAGAAGAAGAAGAACGAGTTTATGCAAATGGTTAGCAAAATAGGGATTAGGAGAGACAGCAAAAGCTCAAACTTTACTGAGAATTACAAATGGTAGAAAATTGTGGTAGCCATGATCGCTAAGGTCCTGATGGAACATGGTACAAAGAAGAAGAAGAAGAAGAAGAAGAAGAAGAAGAAGAAGAAGAAGAAGAAGCTTAAGTAAATGGTAGGGAAAAACAATGATTATGGGAAATAGCAAAAAGACAAAATATACTAAGAGTTACAAAAAACATCAAATTGGAAAGAGGCATTATCGCTCGCGTCCTGAAGGAGCAATACATATTGAAGAAGAAGAAGAAGAAGAAGAAGAAGAAGAAGAAGAAGAAGAAGAAGAAGAAGAAGAAGAAACTTGCGCAAATAGTTGTCTTAAAAGAGATTAGTAGAGATAGCAAAAAGACAAACTTTACTGAGAGCTACAAAGAACAGAATATTGTGGAGAGCCATAATCGCTTTCGTCCTGAAGACAAACTGCATTTAGATCGAAAGAACGAAATTGTACAAATATTTGTCAAAACAGGTGATTAGTAGAGATAGCAAAAAAAACAAAAAAACTTTTCTATGAGTAACAAAGGACAGAAAGCTGTGGAAGGACACTGCCCATAGAAAAAGATGAATATCATGCAGTGACAGGTTCAGATTAAAATTCAGTACCCTACGTTTCTGGATACGGACTTATTAATCCACCTTTCATATATAAAGTTACCGCTTCAGTTATAGATGCGTAGTTAACTCGTGGCTTGCGATGAGCCCAACATGAAAGTCAAGGTCTATAATTAGCTATAGAGAGAGAACCTATTTTACAAAGGTGATTTGCATTGTTAGAGAGATTACACGCAAGGATGAAAGGTAGTTCCAATCCCACCAGAATAAGCAAAAGTAACGTGGATAAAAATATTCTCGGTGTTTGATACAAAAGGGCAAACCGAACGAGACATGGATAGATATTTATCGCAATCACCAAGTGAGACATCGAGAACAAGGGAGTGGTAGCACAAAGAAAAAAAAAGAAACGGAGATTCAGTTAAGAGAGAGTAGGGGAAGACAAATACGTGATATATTTTTTCATTCTGTCTCTTCACAACGTACGCCATCATTATTCTCCACAGATCGTTTGTATTTTAATTACCTTTCAATTGCCATTAATTATTGTCTCTACTAAATATTCATCCAAAACAGTACCCAAGAGCCGCTCTAGGTAGAGGTTTAACAAATTATGTCGTAAAGGCGTAAGAAAGAGAAAAGGGGAACAAGGCGAATTTATGTAGGATATGTAAATGTTGACAGCAGACTTAAAGATTATCGTGTTCGAGTAAGCATAATCTCGGTAGTCAGTTCCACGAAACAGCGGTTCTTGAGAAGAAGCTTTCTTTATGGACCAGGTTAAGGTCTGAAAAGAACAACACGACCACAAGGGTAGAAATAACAAATATATATTACAAAAAATAACAATACAAAATGCCTCCCAGAGAGTAAAACACTACGCCTCCTTGGTCTCACACTTTCAGCGGACCTCAAATGGAATGACTGTATCGAATCCATTGCTAAATCCGCTGCTATGAAAGTCGGTTCTCTGTGTAGGGCCCCGAAGTTTTTTTCCGTCTAAATCTATCCTGCACATTTATAAATCTACCATCCGCCCGTGCATTGAATACTGCTGCCATATCTGGTCGGGTGCCCCTGCTGTTCTCCTCGGGCTTCTCGATAAGGTTCAGAGGAGGGTCTGTAATGTGATAGATACCGACTTGGCAGACCGCCTGCAGTCTCTCTCCCACCGGCGCAACGTGGCTTCCCTGTGTCTCTTCTATAAATACTTTCACGGCTTCTGCTCCGATGAACTTAGATCACTAGTGCCCCCTAAATACGAATTTGAACAAGATACTAGATTAGCAACTAGATCCCACCCTTTTACAGTGAAACCGATAAAATGCAGCTGTAACTTCTACTCCAACAGTTTCTTTCCTCGCACTTCCCGACTGTGGAATTCTCTTCCAAACGATTGCTTCCCCGACGGCTACAATCTCCAGCAGTTTAAATGTAAGGTCAATAGACACCTCCTAACACACTAACCTGCTCCCATTCTATCAAGCACTCTTCCCATCTGCCCAACCCTCATCCTCGCTATCCTTACTCATCTGTCACCTTCCTCCTGACATCCCCTATGTCTAACCACTCCTTCTCTTTACCTTCCCCTATGTAGCCCCATGCGCAATAGTGGCAGTGGAATGCCTTGCTTGGGGTGAGATGATTAAAAAAAAAAAAAGAAGGTGTTAGTATGAGTGTTAGTCTGGTTTGGAGTGAACTACTACCAACTCGACTCTCTCTCTCTCTCTCTCTCTCTCTCTCTCTCTCTCTCTCTCTCTTGAGAGGCATAGTATATATGGTATTAAGTAAAGTTAATTCTGGAGTTACAGTTAAGGGCCCATGCCACTTTCCTAAAGGAATTCCTTTATAGCAATGGAAACCGAATTGATCTTCCTTCTTGCCAATGAAACACGAATGGAAAGAGAATGCCTTGATCGTGTGTAGAGCAAAACACTGCGCCTCCTCAACCTTAATCCTCTCTTCCGATCTCAAGTGGAACCATTACATTGAGTCAATAGCTAAATCCACTTCTAGAAATCTTGGGTCACTGTGTCGGGCCAGAATGATTTTTTTCCTCCTGAATCCATCCTGTATATATACCAATCAACCACCCGTCTGTGCATGGAATATTGCTGTTATATATGGTCAGGCGCCCTCGCTGTTCATCTCAATTTTGTCGACAGCCTTGCAGATCGACTCCAGTCACTTTTTCACCGACGGCATGTGGCAACCCTTTGTCTATTCTACAAATATTTTCATGGCTTCTGCCCCGACGAACTCAAGTCACTGGTGCCCCTGCCACAGGTGTTTACTCGTGTAACCAGACTGGCAACTGGGTCCAATCCATTCACAGTTAGATCAACCAAATGCAGCCGACAATTCTACTCCATCAGCTTCTTTTCTCGCACTTCCCGCATGTGGTACTCGCTTCCATATTCTTGCTTTCCTGGCGGCTACAACCTCCATGAAATTAAATGCAATGTCAATACCTATCTCTTAACCACTTGATTCCAGTTCTTTCTACATCACTCTGTACATATTTTCCTTCCTCTCTACCTTTGAAACTATCATCACACCTGTATTCCCATTATTCTCTTGCTCTTTTCTAAATGGTTTGTCTTTCTCTTTACTCTCCATTTATCTTTTTACTCTTATGTAGCCCCCTGCACACCAGTAAGGTTACCGCCTTGCTTGGGGTGAAGGGATGAAAAAAAAATGATACGACCAGTCTTAGCTGTAAATCTCTGAACTGATAGAAAGAAAAAATGCAGATCGTCAAAATATTTTCCATGAAAATATCGATAGGGTTGCAAAAGGCTTGCTACGTTGCGTCAGTGGGAGAAGTGCTTTGGAAAAAAATTATGAGTTACGTAAAAAAGTAATTAAAAATGATAAGACTACGAAAGCGTCTCCACTGTCATCCAAATGATTTATCTGTATATTCATTCACTTTATTCTCAGAAATGTATTACAATATACATTTTTAAAAATCAGTTCAACCCAAGCAAGGCTTTACAGTAACTAAGACACAACGAGGTTAGTGAGTGTTAAAAAATATGAGAAAAACATTATTAAGGAAAGAGAAGAAAGGAAACGGAATTAAGAAGGCAAAATATATCGATGGAAATTACGTTTAATTTTTTAAAGATCAAAGTTGGAATGCGGTAAGCTGGTAGAGAGTTCCACAAAACTAAAATGGGATAAAAGAAACTAGAAGCATAGAACTTACGGTTATATCTAGACATTTCGACTGTAATAGGATGAGACCTTTAGGCCAATCTAGTACTGAGTTTAAAATATTGTTTGTTTACAACTTGTAGCAGTAGATTTAATAGTCTTAAATGGTGCGATAATCTGTGATGAACCATCTTCGTTGTACTTAATGCTTTACTAGTTTTAAATAATATAATTTGATTAGGGCATCAGCCGGAAGCAGTGGGTAACATACTAACCGAGTTTGTTTCTAACTAAATCTTTTAAAAGTATATATGAATACATACTTTATTCGTTTCATATTACAAAATGTGTAAATCTTAAAATGTATAAAATTATTTCCCTACAAAACTGAATGGATACATCGGACTGCATTTATGGTTTATTCCGTAAACTAACATTAACGGTGAAGGCTTTTTTACTATTGCTTACACATACGACTCAGGAAAAAGCAAACTGATACACTTGTGTAAAGTAGGACTTTTGTGAATATTTTCACAATTGAGAGGCACGGATACTGAGAATAAATTATTTTTCTTTCTTTCTTTCTTTCTTTCTTTCTTTCTTTCTATCTATCTATCTATCTATCTATCTATCTATCTATCTATCTTGTCTGTCTCAGTCCATTTTTATCTATCTATCCATCCATCTATCTATCTATCTATCTATCTATCTATCTATCTATCTATCTATCTATCTATCTATCTATCTATCTTGTCTGTCTCAGTCCATTTTTATCTATCTATCTATCTATCTATCTATCTATCTATCTATCTATCTATCTATCTTGTCTGTCTCAGTCCATTTTTATCTATCTATCTATCTATCTATCTATCTATCTATCTATCTATCTATCTATCTATATATATATCTTGTCTGTCTCAGTCCATTTTTATCTATCTATCTATCTATCTATCTATCTATCTATCTATCTATCTTGTCTGTCTCAGTCCATTTTTATCTATCTATCTATCTATCTATCTATCTATCTATCTATCTATCTATCTATCTATCTATCTATCTTGTCTGTCTCAGTCCATTTTTATCTATCTATCTATCTATCTATCTATCTATCTATCTATCTATCTATCTATCTATCTCGAACATTATGCTCTCATTACGATTGAGCACTCTAGAGAGGAAAATCTGAAAAAAAGGTACCACTTTGGCGATATATACATAACTCTTCAGCAATGAATTGAGTTCTTTCGGTAACTGGCGCGTTTATACGCCGCTTATATATAACACGCAAAAAATCCTGTTCTCGGTTCCACTTGCCTATGTCTTAGGCGTTAGCGAGTCCCACTGACACCAAAGCGGTCTTGTTTCGATCCCGGCCGGAGCCAAGTGGATGTCTAGCCGCACTGATGAACTGTGATTCAGCGAAACAGGTTTGAATGTGGATGACAAATATATATATACTCTAGAAAACTTTTTAGATGTCCTACAAGGAGAATTTCGAATATTGACTGTTGTATCATTTGGGTCTGACGAGCAGCGCTTTTTTTTTATAGATATGGCCGTGACATATGTATTACCAAATAAATTGTAGAATATCTAAAATTTTTCTAGATTATACTACTCTTTTAAATTAAATAAATAAATTTAACATTGAATTCTTTTGAGTTCGTCTCAATCGGAATTTACCTGATTTAAATACCAAATATTCTAAGTTGTATATATATATATATATATATATATATATATATATATATATCAAAATAATAACTAAATAGACTCTGTAAGTATATAGGCTGTAAATTTATACTAAGATAAACCTTCAAAAAAACCACTAACAAACAGAACCTAATTCCGTTACAATCCGGTGCACTGAGGCGTCGGATAAATGGGTAGAAACAAAAGAAATCCGCGGAACAAGAACAAAACATTCAATACTCCGCAGTAAAGAAAAAAAAACCCAAACGGAACCAACCACAAGAAAAAGTGCTCGATACAAAGTACAAAAGATATACAAAAGTAGAGCAAAGACACACAAAAAAATCTAAAGCTAGCCAAATATATATATATATTCTACGTTATATATATATATATATGTGTGTGTGTGTGTGTGTGTGTGTGTGTGTGTGTGTGTGTGTGTGTGGAAACAGCATGCTGTACTACATGGATTTCACAGCAGAAGCTCTAATGTAAACATTTAAGATTATTTGAGTGTGAATTTGTAAATATTGCAAATTATTCAGAAAGAGGTGGAGGAGTCTAATTACGAAAGTATTTGAAGTTATTACTAGTGGTGTAGACGTTATGCATCCATTCATCTTCCCATGGGGCCCCAGAGTTAACACGGAAACCTACAGTAATTACTCTGACGAGGTAGTGCTACCCTGGGTTAACAAGGAGACAGGTGGAAGACGCTATGTTTGAAACCCTAACTCTGCACCATGCTCCAAAAGCGGGAGAACCCAATCGTGGCTGTAAGACAAATTCTGCGGCAACATCGCCTCTTACATCTGGCTATCTAATTCCCCAAAATGCGTGAGACCACCAAAACTTCTTGCAACAACAAAGCTGAACTAAAGGCAAGGATTATGGGAGCATTAACCAACTTAAACAAGGAGAACGGCCAGAAGAGATGTAAGAGATTCCGAAGTCGTTTGGAGGCCGTAGTTGAAACCAATATGGATTTTATTGAATAAATTTACCTTTTAGAAGTATAAAATATATCTTAGTAAATATATCATCGTTACGATAATATGTATATAATATTTATTTTTGCGTAATTTTGACGACAGTTTATCCTGCCTGTTTATATAATTAGAAATAGATAAATAGCTAGATAGAAACAAACAATGAGATAGGTATATATATATATATATATATATCCCTGATATTGAGCACTTTAACTCATAAATATAGAGTAGCTAAAACGAATTTGTTTCCCATATGTGTGACCGCGCCTATATATCATTATTCAATTGATTTTCTTTTCAATCAATCATTGTTCGTTATTACTTTAAAAGTTATATTTTAGTCGATCAACGGCTGATGGGAAAACTGTCATCTGACCCGTCTGTAGCCGAGTGCAATAGAGTGTATTGGATAAAACGATGTTTTTTTTTCTACAGAATTGAGGGATGCAGGTTTGTATCCTGCGAGAGAAAACATTATCTTTATTAAGATTCTCGAATTCATCGGCCGGTAGATGCTGTTCTCACTGTTTTAACCCCCACCCCGCCAAACATCCTATAAAAAAACAGGGCGTCTACCCAAATATATACTGTTTGAAGTAAGTACATATTTATGTGTGCGTTTGCAGGATGAAAAATAGAATTTGTAACAGAAATGGTGATTGATATGACAAAGTAAAAAGCTTATTAACGACGCGTTTGGCCGACGCTTGTCAGATTCAAATTCTTCTTCCTCTCTCTCTTTCTCTCTCTCTCTCTCTCTCTCTCTCCCTCTATATATATATATATATATATAAAGGAAAACTCAACATATAATTTAAATTAGTTATAAATTGTAATTCATTTCAATGAGCTAAATTAGCTCTTTTCATCAGACCATACAATGTTTGTTCCATTCGGTACAAAAATTTTTACCGAAATAAGCATTTCTTTAAAATGAAGAAGAAAGCAAATAAAAAGATTCAAGGACAGAGACACTGGTGGCATCACAGTTGGGGATCTGTAGACCAGTCGCGAAGGGGCCATCTTTCCTGGATGTTGACCACAAAGCCATTATACGCCCACTCCCAATCTGATGGATACGCATGTATGTGCAACCCCACATATTGACACATTCACGTATACTTACTTATATCCATATATACACATGCCCATACATCCACATATGTACTTACAAATGCGCCTGTGTTTATACTTATGCCAGCAGTATATCCCGGCGTTGCTCGGGTGAAATGAAAGCTTTAGAACTAATCCAGGGTCCTGGAGCTCAGACTCTTTGGACATTGGCACGAAAGACTAAAAAGCAATTGTTGTTTCCAGTTAAAGTGAAACCGTAGACCGAAATAAAAATGAATGGATGTAAGTCAAATTTTGATTTCCTGGTATCGATATCAAATAAGAATTTTCATCGTAAACTGAATTTTGAAGGCTAAATAAGTCCTTAAATAAGTAAATGGTATCATGGCTGAGACTAAGAACTACAATTATACCTACTTAGAGTCAAACCCGAAGCAAAAATTCAAATAAAAGGTCTGAAAAAATACAGACATGCAGGCAGATAAACAGACACACACACAAACATCTTGCCTTTTATGTATGTATATATATATATATATATATATATATATATATATATATATATATATAATCGATTTTCTTCACTATTGAAAGAACTGCAACCTTGAAACTTCTGAATATCGTTTCTTATGTTTTTGTCTATACGTGTATCAAATTTGATTAAAATCGGACCACTTCTTCTATAACCCGTTCTTTTCGATTTTCGATATTTATCGGGGGTACCTCGACACAAAACCTAGCTAAAAACATTCGCAGACGCTTATAGTATAACTTTGTACATTTTTAAGAAAATCGGTTCAGGCGTTTCGGAGTCTATAGGTAACGAACACACACACACATAGACAAACACACACATACACACATAGAGACAAACTTCCATTTATAAATAAGTTTAGATATACCTACAGACGTACATCCATCCATGTTCACATATAAATCTCGACTCCGTATACTCACATATATATTTTCATAAAGACTGAATTTCCACGCGAATAAATAGCACTACATATATTTTAGTATGATTTTTGTACCAAATAGAACGAACATACTGTGGTCTGGATAAATGAGCTAATTTAGCTCATTGAAATGAATTATAATTTATAACCAGTTTGAATGACATCTTGAGTTTTTCTTTATAAATATTATATTGCACCATTGATCTCTCTATAGAGATATAACATTTAATATTTTATATTAAGTTGATGTCGTTCGATTATCCTCGCCATTTGAGGACTGCACACACACACACACACACACACACACACACACACACACACACACACACACATATATATATATATATATATATATATATATATATATATATATCGTATTAATAGCAAGGTGTAACTGAATAAATTGCTACTTGAATTACACCCAGTTATAAACTGCAATTGGTAACCTACAAAATACGATTCATTTAGATTTTGTCATCTGCTCCACGAAGGTTTTCATATGGAATACAAGACATTATTTTCTTTTGTTCTTTCTTATTACTTGTTTATTCAAACATAAGATCTATTTATCTTCTATGACTTTTTTTTTGGGGGGGGGGGGGGCTATGCAAAGACCACACTCGCCTGAATGGTCGGCAGGCAACCACATCTCCATATTTACAATGCAAAATTCACATTGACCAACCAAGCAGCCGACGTAAGTTTACAACATTTACCTTTACGACAAAACGAAATGGTATCAATGATAGCGAAAACGGCGTACGACTTTCTCGCTATTTTCGAAATCAAATCATTTTGCATGTACCAATCTCCATTTGTAAGAATAAGCAATTGTATATTGTTTATTTGTGGATTTCTTGATGGGTTCAATGATAGTGAGACTTTAGTTTCAATGCGACAGATATACGCTCCGGACAATGAAATACATATATAAGTAAAGACAGAAGAATTTAAAATTTGTGCTGAGAGAAAATTAATTCTTTAGGATATACATACTTTTCTATCATCCAAACACTTGGGATACTTGTTGTCAAGTCAGCGAAGATCAGGAATTTTATCTGCACATCACAAGAACAGGGAGTAGGGTAAATTAATTTGGAAACAGTCAGCAAAAGCATGACGTCGCCAAATGCTTTGACATATATATATATATACATAATGTTAAAACAAATGATTTCAAATTTTCGTTTGTTTCAAGACCATTTCGTTAATCTTCGTTAATTTCCGTAACATGTTTAAATTTATTGACATTACGATACATTTCAGTGCAGATAGGGTTATTTACGGTGAATCCAAAAACTGTATTATATACGCTTGATTTGTCTTCATCTAAACTTTTAGTCATTCGTGGTCGAGAGGTTTAAGACGCGCCAGATCAATTGGTTGCTTTCCCTATATAGATAGGGGCGTCAGGTTCAAATCATGCCGAATGACACATATTTTCGTACCAAAAATATATCTTAAATAATCAGGCAGGTAGAAATAATTATAAACATAATATCTACTTAAATACGAATATTGATCAAATAATCAAAACAAAAATTCTCCAACATTTGGAGACTTTTTTATTAAGTTGGTTCTAAACAACCCACACTTAAGAAAAATCTTGTTTAAATCTGGTCATGTCACATTACATTTCATTTAAATATATGGTTCTGTTATCATTTTGAGCTCACACGCGGTGTGACGTCATAGAAACGCATTACAAATTTACGATCTGCGTTTGCTATTTTTGGTAACTGTTATCGTTGCTTAGCAAAGTTTTATGTCAACACAAGAAAAAATCTTCGCTGATCGTGAATATTTTTATGTTAACGTCATTGTAACTTCTCTGAAGATGTCTCATGTGATGATGTTTAGAACGGCCCATGATTAAACATAATAGGCATTCATTTTCTCT
>JBBBDQ010001286.1:2155000-2320000 GCA_037127315.1 Ascarosepion bandense | reverse complement strand
TTAAAGGTGGTGGTAGTGGTGGTGGTGGCGATTGAACAGGAGGAGGAGTAGGACAATGTAAAGCAGAAGAAAAATATGGAAAGCAATGTCATCAATCGATATATAAAACTGACAGATTGACAGCTAAATATTTAAACCAGATAGATAGATAGATAGGAAGAGAATGACTTATGCATAGATAGATAGATAGATAGATAGATAGATAGATAGATAGATAGATAGATAGATAGATATTGAACGAACTGGGAGAAGGTTGAGTTACATGTCGAACGGACTTAGAGAGATATAAATAGACTGAGATAGATAGATAGATAGATAGATAGATAGATAGATAGATAGATAGTGAACGAACAGAGAGAAGGCCAATATACATCTCGAACAGATTTAGATAGATAGATAGATAGATAGATAGATAGATAGATAGATAGATAGATAGATAGATAGATAGATAGATCGAGTTGAGTTTTATTGAAATAAAATAATAGTACATAGATAGAGAAAAACAGAGACAGAGTGACAGAGAGTCAGAAACAAAGAGACAAAGAGAGACATGTAAATATTCTAGTAGATAGATGTTTGGAACGGATTTGTGAAAATGAACAACGGAATGCATGATAATTTCTAGGATAGTCAAAAACTGATGAGTGATATTGAACGGTAAAAGTTGGAGCTCTTGATAAGAAAAAAAGGAAAAAATATATATGGGTGATGGAGAGAATCAGGGTGAATGAAAGTGGGTGAGAGAAACCAGATAAGACGACTAACATACACAAGGTTGGTCTCATTGAGAGAATAATAAACGCACTGATAGTTTGATAGAAATGGACATGGTTTCCTTTCGAAAACATTAACAAACGATACTATTAAATGTCGCCTCATTTTTCCGCTCTGTAACATAGATGTATACATCTGAGCAGACTGAGATAGATAGATAGATAGATAGATAGATAGATAGATAGATAGATAGATAGATAGATAGATAGGTCTAAACTTATTTATAAATGGAACTTTGTGTGTGTGTGTGTGTGTGTGTGTGTGTGTGTGTGTGTTTGTATCCGCTACCTATAGACTTCGAAACGCCACAACCGATTTTATTGAAAATATACACAGTTGTACTATAAGCGTCTGCGAGTGTTCTTAGCTAGGTCTTGTGTCGAGGTACCCCCGATAAATATCAAAAATCGATAATCGAAAAAGTCGGGTTATAGAAGGAGTGGTCCGATTTTAATCAAATTTGATACACTCATAGACAAAGACATAAGAAATGATATTCAGAAGTTTCAAGGTTACAGTTCTTACAATAGTGCAGAAAATCGATTATATATATATATATATATATATATATATATATATATATTAAAAAAGGATTAATTCAAAGATGTTGAATGGCCATTTCGATATGAAGATCCCCACGGGGGACGACACATCACCTCAGCAACAGAAAAAACCTTTCAGAAACTGGAGAAAAATTAGTCTACTTTTCCTTTTTAAATAGATTGCAAAGAAATTAAAAAATAAATAATAAAATAATATAAAAATAAAAATAAAGGGAAAGAAAAAGAAAAAGAAAACGAAAAAGAAAAAGAAAAAGATAGAATAAAATCAAATAAATAAGAAAAGAAAAAAAATTGACATCATCTGGGTTCGCAAAAAAAAGGGAGAATGTAACTAAAAATTAACAGACAGCCGTGTTAAATCGACGTAAGTTTAAGCAACACGGAAAAATGGTGGTAAGAGAGATAAAAGAAGGAAGGGAGGGAAAAAGAAAGAAACTAAAGAAAAAATTTTTTTTAAATATTACAGACGCTGGACAAATTCAAAAACCTAATTTCCCCAAAACGTTGAAGTATTTAAAAAGGAAAAGTAGACTAATTTTTCTCCAGTTTCTGAAAGGTTTTTTCTGTTGCTGAGGTGATGTGTCGTCCCCCGTGGGGATCTTCATATCGAAATGGCCATTCAACATCTTTGAATTAATCCTTTTTTAATATATATTTGCTCTATAATATTTTATTACATGGAGCTCTCTTCCTGTATCATTTTTTAATATTAAAATAAATTTTTGATATTAATTAGGATCGGGTTTTTTGGAATTTACCTTCCTGCTTTTTTCCCTTGGATTGAAGTATCTGAATTAAAATATATATATATATATATATATTATAAAAGGCAAGATGTTTATGTGTGTGTCTGTTTATCTGTCTGTATGTCCTTTATAAAAATCCACAATTTTTATCCGATTCTCACCAAACTTTACACAAATATTCTTTAGGCTGAGTCTGAGCTCCAGGACCATGGATTAGTTTTAATGCTTTCATTACACCCGGGCAACACCGGGCTATACTGCTAGTAGATAGATAGATAGATATTTGGCATGAGACCGAAAGTATGAGCCACTCAGTGATGATCGAACTCATTACTCAGTATTAATTGTCTTATCGATGAAACTTGCTAACCATTACATAACGTCGAGGCACCCTTGGATAGATTAATATGTTAAGACTACGAAAGACTAATTGATATTTAGAAACAGTGAGTTTGAGTTTTGAGTTTAAATTTTGTTTAACGACATAGCAATTTCTGTGGGAACTTTGTCTGTGTGTGTGTGTCTATTGCCAAAAAGTTAGCGTTTTAAGATATTTTTTAAATTTTCCGTTATATTGATAAGGTTGATTTAATCACATTTTGGTAAGTTCTTTTTATTACTTTTTTTATTTCAGAAAACTGAATATGTCTTCTAATTTTGTATTCAAAAATGTATTGCTGGAAATAATTTTCTTTCTTCAAAAATGTATTATGACAATAATTTTTTCCTTCAGAAATGTATATTTTTTATAAAAGTCTATTTTTATACTTTCATAGCGTTTTGACCCTAGTTTGGGCATAAACTATTTGCCTATTGTTGAAACCCTAGCAGCTGCTACTAGCCAGGGTCAGGGTTTATCTGGAAACAACAGCAATTAAGAGGTTGTTCCATGCTCCTCACAACCTCCCAATGAAAGGCCATGCGGCTGGATGCAGTTTATTGTCATACAGAGAACCGGAAAAAGAGTGAGATAGATTGAAACAATATGATAAGTGAAATATGGGTATATAAATGGAAATAGAGAGATAGAAATTATCAGGGAGACAGAAATAAAAAGATAGATGATAATGAAGAATGTAAGATAGATAGATAGATAGATAGATAGATAGATAGATAGATAGATAGATAGATTGTCTAAATATATATATCGGTCTGAATAGATAGATAAATCGACTGACTGTTGGAAAGAGTAAGAGGTGAGATAATGAGGAACATAAGCCTAGATCACCGTACTACGATATATATATATATATATATATATATATATATATATATATAGATAGATAGATAGATAGATAGATAGATATGTACAAACATTGTCTATATATATATATATATATATATATATATTGGTCTGAATAGACAGATAAATCGACTGACTGCTTTGAAAAACGTAAGATGTATTGGTGAAAAAAATGAGGAACATAAGCCTAGAACACCCCACTTCAAATTAAAATCTGGAACTATTTCAATTCTCTTATTCTTTCTTTTCTAATCCAAAGGAGGACAATCAATAATATATATATATATATATATATATATATATATATATATATATATATGTGTATATATATATATATATATATATATATATATATATTCATGTTATTTTCTCTTTTTACTATTTTGAAAAGAAAAGTCATTTTTTAAAGTCATGTCTTCATTTGAAATACAACTATTTCATATATTTACACTCAAAATTTCAGGCATTTCAATCACAACACATTTGCCGACATTCTATATCCGCTTCGACTTTTAGGGATCATTGAATGTTTGTTGTCGAATGAAGAGATCGATACATTTCGATAATATTTGCTACTAACTTTCTTAATCTTGTCGCATAAACACACACACACATGCAAATACACAAATACATACACACTTTAGGAGAATATATACGCCTACACAGTTGTCAGAAAACTATATCCAAAGCATTCATCAAGCACAAACATATATTTTGTGCGTGCATGTATTTATATACAAATGTATATGAGTGTTTGTGCGCGCGTGCATTCTTTAAAAATAAGTTATAGCTGGCTAAATTCACAGTATTTTTTTGTTTCTGTAAAGTTCACTATTTACAAGGCCCGGAGGTCACTTGAGGTAGTGGGTTACGTTAGGAGGCCATTTGTGCGTATAGGAGTAGAAGATTACTGTTAACTCTAGCCTTGAACAGGTTAAGTGACCGGGAAACATCCTGTTGGGAGCCGCTTCCATATGGCAGCGGTTCGCGGGAAGAAACTGTTCAAGTGGAACGTCTCATCAATGAAATACGTAGAAAATGTCGGTGGTTTGGTATTATTGAAGTGGCATGCCGTGTTCTTGCCGTGAAGGTTTGGCTTGGCAGGACCAGGTAATGTAGTTTGTCCGATCACTTACCGTAAAACTACCGGTAGACCAGCCCGTGGGAGAGAGATTGGAAGGTGGAGAATAATCCGTCCCCAACAATAGCTCCGAGACGCCTTTTGATTGTACCAAGGATAGAATGAAATCTGGGCAGCTACCTTCCAAATATGAAATAAAAACTCCATTTTTGGTTTGATCTATTGTAAATATAGAAGATAACAGAAGGTCTCAGGTACTTACTGTAGCCGTATAGAAGCCGTCATGTTACCTGCATCCTTAGCAATGGATCGTATTTACAAGTTTCACTTTAAGATGTGTGTGAGTTTGAGGCCTAGTTGTCTTTCAAAGCTTGACACCTCCTCAAGAGGCCATCTGTTCATCCTGATTTGTAAGATTTTGGGGTCAGATCGATGATGGAATATAAATAGCTTGGGTTTCGAGGCATTGAATTTTACTAACCAGTTTTTAACTCATTGGGTATTATGTGCAAGATCAGAAGAGAGACCATACGCCAGTCTCTGACTATCAAGAGTTTTAGAGTTGCGCTCATGTATAGTCGTATCATGGGTATAGATATTTACAAATGATCTGGGTATATTCTTAGGAAGATTATTTATGTAAATCCAAAACAAGATCAATCCGAGGATTGACCTCTAAGAGACGCCTGTGTTGACCGCTTGGGCTCCAGAGGACTGGTCATTAATAACCGCTTAGGTGGGGTTTTTGATCGAGAAAATCCATCCAATGATTCTATGACTGGAGATCTTATGCAGTAAACCTTTGAGTCAAATCTTGGCCTTTGAGATATTTTATGCTATGGTTGCCGATGGTGTATTTGTCGTCAAGAGCCTCACTGATTCTGTAAGCGATGGCAGTTGGGACCTTGGCAGTGGATCGGAACGATCGAAACCCATACTGATTGTTGCTGAAGAAGTTGTTCTTTTCTCAGTAGTGAACGACTTTCTTATTGATTATGACCTCAAAATACTTACTGATGATGCTAACGGTCTATATAGTGGGTGAGGAAAATAGAACACCCGCTTTCTTGAAAACCGGTTATACGTCTGACACTTTCCACAGGCTTGAGAAGGATTTCTTATTTAAGCAATTGTTGAATAACTTCGCCAAGATTTAGGATTCCTGATTTATTAAAGTACTAACACACAGGAAAATTTCCCTAAAAACAAAGAAGAGAGTGCTAGATTACTATGTGATGTCAGTTCTTCAATACGGCAGTGAATGCTGGACAATATAATCGAAAATGAGGGAAAAAGTTGAAGCAGCGAAAATGTGGTTCTACAGAAGGATGCTGCGGATAAAATGGGCCGAATATGTCAGCAATGATGAGGTGTTGGAAAGAATGACAACGAAAAGAAAATTAATAGTGAGCATCTAATTGGAGTAGATAGACTAAACTATCGCTCGGTTCACACTCCACCCACGTCTATTGAACGGGTGAAGAGGCTCATTCCTTGTTTCCTGTTTAGGATGTGGTTTCCGGCTTTCTCTTTTCCAATCTTTTCACTCTTACGTAGCCCCCTGCACATCAGTGGCGTTACCGTCTTGCTCGGGGTGATATGATTAAAAAAAAAATCAGGAAGAGACAACTGAAGGAATGAGGAAGGTGGGCTTAGAGAACATGATACAAATAGGCCAGATAGTTGGGGAAAAGAGACAGAAGATAGCAGCGAATAACATATTTGAAGGGCCTGAGCAGGTGGATGATTGGACGAGGGTTACGTGGTGTAACAGGAGAAGGTGTGCTCAGAGTCACCAGGGATAGGGAGACGTGGAAAGCCATGATCGCTTACATCCTGAAAGGACAGGGCACATAGAAGAAGAATATATATGCCAACTGTTTATGAGAAATTATAATGTGGAAGCTGAGTAAAGTATTAAGACACAGGAAAATTTCACTAAAAACAAAGAAAAGAGTGCTGGATTGCTATGTGATGTCAGTTCTTCAATATGGCAGTGAATGCTGGAAAATATCATCGAAAATGAGGGAAAAAGTTAAAGCAGTGGAAATGTGGTTCTACAGAAGGATGCTGCGGATAAAATGGACCGAACATGCGAGCAATGATGTGGTTTTGGAAATAATGGAAACAAAAAGGAAATTAAAAGTGAGTATCAGAAAAAGACAACTGAAGTTCCTGGGACATGCAATGAGGAAGGAGGGCAGATAGAAGGAAAAAGAGACAGTGGAAGGCAGCGGATAACATATTTGAAGAGCCAGATCAGGTGGATTACGGAACGGGGGTTGCGTGGATTAACAGGAGAAAACATACTAAGAGCCACCAGGAATAGGGAGACATGGAAAACCATGATCAGCTACGCCCTGAAAGGATAGGGCACACAGAAGAAGAAGAAGAAGAAGAAGAAGAAGAAGAAGATTGATATTTATTGGACAGCCATTGAAATTTTATCTGGGCCAGTGACTTTCTTAGATTAAGAACCTTTCTTAAGATTTCTTATACTATAATTGTAATGTTACTGACATTGAGCTCGGAAATCTGGTGATTGTCTTTGTCGTCTAACGCTGAGTTAAAGGCAAAGATCGAGGCGAATTGGTTCACCTTGTCCGTTGAGGGAGATATGACTTTGGGGTCATTTATAATTTTTGGTATAATCGCCTTACCTCTGTTCATGATTTGGTTGGTGATCTTCCATAATTCACAGGAACCAATTTATTTTCAACTTCGTTTGGACTGCTCGAGCCTATCTGCACTTGACGGTTTCTAGAGATTTTTTGCGACGATTGTGGGTAATTCTGAATGAAGTAGGAGCCTAACTACATCGCATCTTACGATAGATACTAACGTTGTGGTCTCAGTGAGAGTTATGACTGCAGCTCATTTAGGGGTGAACCAGGACTGACTGTTTAGGTTTTTGCTCGAAATGTATTGCGGGGTATAAAACTTTCCATTCCCGAAAGAATCTAATCAGTGATAAAAGCAGAGGTAGAATGCTTGAATAAAGTTGGAAGATCATGTAGGATCGAAAGCTGTCTTCACATAACGAAAAATCGTTCTATGGCATTCGTGGATGACGTCTTCTCAGATATTAGATATAAGATAACAGTTCCTTCGTACTGAGAGCGATAGAGAACAAAAACGAATGTGGTATTTTTCATAAGGTCCACATTGAAGTATATATACGAGGGATCAGGGTCCTCGTTTTTTGTGTCCCTGCGATAGAGAAACTCGTCCTTGAACTAGGTTCTAAATCCGTGGCCGTGACAGTTTAGGTATTCATGTTTTTCTAGAAGAGATGAGTAGCACGGAAGGTATTGATACCATATATTCAGAAAGTAACAGATCTGTTTTGAACTAAAGAATATGTTGGTTCACTTCAGGAAAGTTGTAACGTAGACCCGTTACGTTCGTGTGGTTCGTAGGGTGTACTGTGTGTGTGTGTGTGTGTGTGTGTGTGTGTGTGTGTGTGTGTGTGTGTGTGTGTGTGTAGATGACTACTAGCCAGTGAGACAGACACACCAACACACCAACAGGAGGTGTATTTAAAAATAACCTGGATAAAATCGTCCAGAGATAGTGCTTTAACAGTACCCTTTATCATGGCATCGAAAAGTCCGATCCAGAAACCATTCACAAAATGGCAGTACAATATCACCGATGTTGTACAACTGTTGATAGGATGAACTCCTTCGAAGTTACTCGAATGTTCAGCTCTGACTATCAGGGGATAACGCCAAAAGCCAGAAAACATCCACCACCCTAAAACAACCCAGGAAAAAAGATCAATACGTGAAGAACATTTCGGACCTACCTAGAGGCCAAGGGATAACTCGTCTTTGTGTCAGAGACATAGTACTAGATGTAAAGTTGCCCAGACAAGCTCGCTCATGGACGTAAGGCCTAAAAACCGATTAGGTGAAGGGTTAACGAGAGTTACTTGGGGATGCATGTGCATTCTCTAGCTGCATGAGAATTAGAATAGGAGATAGTTAGAAGGGCGGGCGCATTTATTGGCAAATTATCTATTCAGAAAAAAAATACATGCTTACAAACAAGAAGCATTATCGATCTGAGGGAGGGTTGTATAGAGAGAGTGCGAAACAGTGGGAAACAGCTATATATATATATATATATATATATATATATATGTGTGTGTGTGTGTGTGTGTGTGTGTGTGTGTGTGTGTCCAGTGAATCATGTCTCGAAAGAAACATGATCGCCCAAGCGTGGTACTTAACTGACTGACTGAAGTTTTACTCTTGAAGTTACTTTAGAATACTTAGTAATAATAATGTATGAAAGTCAGTCCGTTAAGTGCCATACGTGATACATGTTTGGGCGATCATGTCTCGAAAAAACATGACTGACTGGGCAGAAGTTTATCCCGCAGTCGGTTGCCATTACATTCTGCGGTAGACTGGTTGCCAGCCAAGGCTATAGAACCCAATCTGTCCTGCTATTTAACCCATAACTGGAGGGAAAGGACGGATTAATACCTTTCTCAAGGGTATTTACGCGTAAGGGAATGCAAGGGATTCAACTGGAATTCGAACTCGGCTCCCCGATTTCCCGTTCCGAGCCGATATCCACGGCACGGAACGAGACACAGCTCTAAACAAAAATAACAGTGGACACTGAGGTCGACACTAAGCGACGATAGTGAATGCCAAGATGCAACTATATCAACTATGAACACGTCCAAAAATATGTTGACCGTGTTTGGATAATAAACATTCCTATAACTTTTCATACATGCGTAAAACAATCTAAGTACCATTATGGAGAAATATATTTCTGTTGTTTCATGCCTTCTCATCATACTTAGATGTAGGAAAAAGGTTAAGAGTATACACATCAATGACAAATTGATACGAGAGTTAGATAACAGCTAGTAGATTCGAGGAATGAGACCACTGATAATATACTGAACAAGAATGAGAAGTGCAACTGCAACTGAGAGAGAGAGAGAGAGAGAGAGAGAGAGAGAGAGAGAGAGAGAGTGAGAGAGAGTGAGAGAGAGAGTGAGAGAGAGAGTGAGAGAGAGAGAGAGAGAGAGAGAGTGAGAGGGAGAGAGAGAGTGAGAGAGAGAGAGAGAGAGAGAGAGAGAGAGAGAGAGAGAGAGAGAGAGAGAGTGAGAGGTGGGGGTGGGAAAGTGAAGAAAGATACAAATAATTAGAGAATTACAGAGAGAGTTAAGAAGGGTGTAAAAGAGAAAGAGAGAGTGCGATAGCGTAGAAAAGACTGAGAAATATTGAAACGAAAAAGTGTTAGTTTGCGAACCAATTGGGAGAGGTTGTCATCTATGGTGTGTGTGTGTGTGTGTGTGTGTGAGAGAGAGAGAGAGAGAGAGAAATATTAGCAAATGTAGAGAGCATCAGAGAGCGAGGGAGAGAGAGAGAGAAGAGGGGGCACTGAAATGAACAGGCCGAGATAGAGCAGGAGATGAATATAACAAAAAAAAAAAAAAAAGAAAGAAGGAAAGACTGTTCAATTCTGAATAAAAGAATAAGAATTAGTGAGAGTGAGAAAGTGAGAGACATCGGCAAAAATAGAGACTAGTAAAGAGAGAGAGTGAGAGAGAGAGAGCGAGAAATAAATAAAATATTAAATGTTAGAATGGTAAATTTCGTTCTGAAAAGAAAGGGTTCGAGAAAAAGCGGCTATTGTGAGCAGAGAGAGGGAGAGGGAGAGAAAAGAGAGCGAGAATTAAGCAAATGCCAAAAGATCGATAAAGAGAGATAAACACACATGAATAGAATGAGAGATGCCAAGACAGACAGACAGAAGAAAAGAGTGAGAGAAGTACAAGGAGGTTTTTATTGAATAAATAAAATAGATCGAATTTTTAAAAAAATGTTGAGCAAAATAAGCTACGAGCTGAAACTGAGAGAGAGAGATAGAATGAAACGGAACTGAAGAAAAAAAGAGAGGTAAACAATGAATGTAAGGGAGAGATTAGAAAAGAAAAAATAAAGAGTGAGAGAGTAAGTTGCAAGCAGAATTAGAGAGAGAGAGAGAGAGAGAGAGAGAGAAATTGTGAGCAGATCTCGATAGACAGATAAGCGAAACAGACTAAAAGGATAACTTCGTGATATGATAAAAAGAATCCGAAATTTTTCTGTATAGACAAAGAAATCGACAATTATAAACATTAGGTCTTAAGCCTATTTCTTTCTACTGTTATATTTTTTTACAGATAAATTAATAAATTTTATCGTCTATTTAATTTTGTCTATCTTACTGATGACTGTCTGGATAAAATCTTACGAAAGAGGTACTATCAATATGCTCAGTAGCGTGCGCAAGTATGCATTATCTCACACAGATTTGGTACTTATGATTATGGGTT
This sequence comes from Ascarosepion bandense, assembly GCA_037127315.1. Lineage (NCBI taxonomy): Eukaryota > Metazoa > Mollusca > Cephalopoda > Sepiida > Sepiidae > Ascarosepion > Ascarosepion bandense. The sequence continues at coordinate 2,309,247 of JBBBDQ010001286.1, read as the reverse complement.
GGCCACTCGTATCCGAAATCGAACGCGGAACGACCAATCGGGAATTCATGGTATTCACTTACGCACAAGCGTGTCACGTATGGCACTTAACTGACTCTTATCCGAGGATGCGTGTCTGCCAGGGCGGTAGCTGATCCCCGTTGCAGGAGCCAGTCAGGCATATTTTTGTTTGTTCAACGCCCATAGATCAAACTTGTGGTTTATAGTGCAAATAATGGTGAACAGACCTTAGTTACAGAGAGCACGTAGTCTGACGTGATTACCAATCTGAACAATGCTAGTGCCTCGGTCGCGATGACTTGCTGCACCGTGCTAGCTCAACCATCGACGGCTGTTAAAAATAGTTCAGTCTACCCAGCTTCACTCGCAAGGCTTGGATCAACACTGTGTTATAGTTTTCAGGCAATTTTAAAGGTGCTACACACTGAGATCACCTCCTTCATATCATCAAAAAGTCACCTTCCTGACAAACTGATCATTGTGAGATTCGAACATAGGTTTGATGATCAGAAAACGAACGTTATAAGCATTTAGCCAAGTGCACATTGTTTTGATACACACAACATATAAATGAACTGATAAAATGAAATATCTGCAGATAAATGCATATTCAACCAGGCGGACTCATGTTATGTACAATGGGTTCTATTATTTTGCTCAAAATATAGCAGCAACGGCTACCTACTATACATGATATTATGCGAGATATATGAACATTTTATACGCGTGACATCTACTCGTTGGACTCCATTAAGTCTAGATAAGACAAAGGAAGAGACAACGCTTTTAATAGATAAAAGGCTTTTGGTTGAATCCAATGAATTGACCTGGAGTTTTAAGAGTTAAAAACCTGGTCACAGCAGAGGTGAACAAAAGTTTAGAGAGTTGAGTTTAAAAGAGATAATTTGTACTGAAATATTTGGAAGAGACATGGCTCGTTCAATTATAGTGATCTAATGCGGTTAACGATATAAAGGGCTCAATTCGAAAAGCCAATGACAGAGTACAACGGAGAGTACAATGTAAAGTACAGTGTCCGAAACGTCGTGAATATGACACCAAAGATCAGGACAACAGTTCAAAAAATTGCAAAGATTTTAAATAATTACATTACCTCCTCTCAGAAATATAAAGAAATATCCTAAATAGGAACTATTTTTATAGAATTACAATATCTCTCTCTCTCTCTCTCTCTCTCTCTCTCTCACTCACTATCTATCTATCTATCGATCTATGTAGCTATCTGTAAAAGAGTTATCTCGTCTACAAATGGAAGATATTCAAAAGAACTACAGTATAATTGTATTGAACACTTTTTAATACAAATGTGCACTGGTCTAATTTTATTATGACCAAAAACTAAGTAATTTTAAGTCTCTATCTATGTCTATCTATCTATCTACCTATCTATCTATCTATCTATATATATATATATATATATATATATATATATATAAAGATATATGTTGTGTATTTAGGCAGCAATTCCTCTTTTATATAAATTTCGTTAAAAATGAAAGGCAAGGTGCTGTGATATATATATATATATATATATATATATATATATATATATATATATATATGGTAAAATATTTATTATAAGTTTATAATAGGAAAATGGTTTACTGCAACACAAAAGCCGTGGTGTTTCGGTAATATTTTATTAGCAGCTCGCCTCGCAGTAATAAAGTAAATCACTAGAAAAAGTGCACTGTCAACTCATTAGTTTGTACTACTCCAAAGATATATATATATATATATATATATATATATATATGTGTGTGTGTGTGTGTGTGTGTGTGTGTGTGTGTGTCTCTGTGTGTGTGTGTGTGTGTGTGTCTGTATGTGTATGTGAGTGTGTGTGCATTATATAGCAAATACATACATATATATATATTTATGTATATACATATATATGTATATGTATGTAAATATACATATTTGTATATATATACGTATATACATAAATATATATATATGCATGCACACATATATGAATATATATATTTTATGTATATATATATATATATATATGTATATGTATATATATATATTTAATTCTATATGTCAATATCCATGCCTACTTTTTTTAAAAACACATCGGAACACACACAAACATACATACAAATACACACACACACACACACACACATATATATAGATGTGTGTGTGTGTGTGTGTGTGTGTGTGTGTGCTTGTTCTTGTGTGTGTGTGTGTGTGCAATTCTTCGTTCCAGATATAGGGATGTAATAATAACAGATTTTATGCTGTGCCTGACCGAATGATAGACGCAAGACTGACCGTTTATGCCATTCGATCTGAATGCATTTTTAAATCTTTGATTATTTGGGTGGCTAATAAATCAGTCCGTTTTCGGTTTTGGCTTGAGGCCGTCATTTAATCTTATGAGCTGTGATCTATCTATCTATCTATCTATCTATCTATCTATCTATCTATCTATCTATCTATCTACATTTTTAATCATATCACCCCGAGCAAGGCAGTAACGCCACTGATGCGCAGGGGGCTACGTAAGAGTGAAAAGTTTGGAAAGGAGAAACCCGGAAATCACATCCTAAACAGGGAACAAGGGATGAACCTCTTCACCTATTTAATAGATGTGGGTGGAGTGTGAACCGGGCGATAGTTTAGTCTATCTAATCTAATTATTCCCACTACTGCTTCGTTATTTTAATGTTTTCCGCTTAAACATTTTAGTCCCATCATATTCTACTTAAAAAAGCACCAATATATATATACTGGTGAAAAATTGAATATATGTATATTCTGCGTATGCATAAATATAGATCTACACATACACACACTCACACATATATATATATGTATGTATATATATATAGTGAGAGATAGAGAGCGAGAGAGAGAGACAGACAGACAGACAGACAGACAGAGAGAGAGAGAAGGGGAGAGATGTATGTGTGTATATGTGTATTTGTTTACGCATATAAATATGTATATTTACTCATATAACTATACGGGTAAAGAAAAATTTTGGAATAATTATTTCGTATTTATAAAAATACCATCTGAATTGCTTGAGGCAGATAGATTAATCAATATAATAAATGGTGTCAGTCTCTTACGTTTTAAATAAAAGTACTTGCAAGTTCCCGTTTTTCGAAGTCTCCACCATATATGCTAAAAATGTTTTTACGATTATTGTGTAAATTTTGCGGAGTGTGCAACCGAATTTCAGTTCTAGCTAACTGCCTACGATATCAAAATCTAGACACCATCTCACAACAAATATGTGAATGGAAAATAAAAAAAAAAGTTAATCAATATAAGAAAAGTTGTTTCCAAATGTCGTCTGCAGGCTTCATATTTCTTATATCGATATAAAATAACATTTGTTTTATCATTTAACAACATATGTCATCAGTAATAGTGAGATGTACAATATGAAAATGGATCAGTTTTAAAAGTATCCAAAAGAGAGCAGACTTATATAAATTAAAAATGTATTTACAAATATATATGTGAGGGGGTGAGTATGTAAGTGAGCGTGTTTATTAGGCATAATATTACATCATTAGCATTCTCTAAACTTTAGAGTGAATTTGACAGTTAAGTCTTAAGAATATTTTACAGGCTAACGATCTATTTTTTTTATTTTTTTTACTTGTTTATAAATAATTGTCGCGAAATAAAATCCTTACATTTGCCTTGAGAATGACCATCGTAATACAAAACGCGTTGGCAAAGAAATGTCTTTTTAATTGATGTGTGTGCAGTCATGTTTATTTGTGTATGCGTAAAATGTTCACTGAAAACACTTTGACATGAATATATAGATAGATTCGCATATAATTGTAGATATAACTTCAAATTAATGTGTTAAATATGTATATTTAGATATGTAAAAATGTCATGCTCCGTGTATTTGGTGCAATTGTATGTACTAAGGGTTTCAGGAAAAATATCTCAAACGTGTGAGCGTATATATATATATATATATATATATATATATATATATATTAAATTGCATGAGAACACCAGATAGTAGAAACCAGTGTTGCGTAATAAGTAGCATAAAAATTATATACATATATATAGATAGGTAGATATAAACATAATATTATTGTAAACAGCGTTATGCCGATAAAGTAATTACCACTGATTTCGACTCTCACTAGGTGCTCCTTATTTTCAGCGTTGGGTAACATCAGATCAAATTACTACACACACACACACACACACACACATATATATATATATATATATATAGTTACGGAAAATTCTGGAAATTATCAAAATAATTTTAACAAACGACACATTTAATTTATTTGTTTGAACATTATTTATCATCGAAAAACATTTCACTGATATATTTATTTCTACCGGCCTGATTATTAACGATAAATTTTGTTGATAGGGATTGCAGATTTGAATCCTGCCCGATGACAAACATTTTTGTAATATTTATTTGAATGTTCGCAACGCCTCTATTTATTTCACCAACATTTTGTTTTCTTCGTTAATACATATATATATATATATATATATATATATAGCATTAAGGTATTTGATATATATGGCTGTATATTTACTGATATATAGTCATCCGCAGACAGATCTGTTTGACTGGATTACAGCTCATCAGTACGGTTAGACATTATATATATATGTGTGTGTGTGTGTGCATATATATGTGCGTATGATGATTTTCTAACCGCAGCTTAAATGTGGCAAAAAGCCGAAAGTACTGGGCACCCATTGAGGATCGAACACACTACTCAATTTTAATTCTAGCGAGACATACTTGCTAACCATTGCACCACCTCGAGGTGTCTAATATATGTGCGTATGGATGTGTATGTGTGAGGTTTGTATGTAAGTTTGTGTGCATGTGTTTATTTGTTTGTATATATGTATTTGTTTATGTGTGTTTATATAAATGTGTGTATGTGTGTGCGTGTATGTGTATATATGTAGATACAAATATGTTGTGTGTGTATATATATATTACGAAAATCAACGAATTTTAACGAAACTTGGTATTAAGCAACCGACAATTTGAAATGAATTGTTTGAACTTATTTTTTTATCGATACTCATATTTAAGTAGATATTCTGTTTTTAATTAAACAGTATTATGTATTTATATCTACCGGCCTGATTATTTACGATAAATTTTTATTACGTAAATGTGTGCCATTCGGCAGGATGTATCGTAAATAATCAGGCCGGTAGATATAAATATATAATATATAATACTGTTTCATTAAAAACAGAATATCTACTTAAATATGAGTATCGATAAAAATAATGTTCAAAAAATTCATTTTATGTATATATATATATATATATATATATATATATATATATATATTTGGTTGTTTGGGCAAGAGATCTTATTTCACTAACTACTATGTTTTCCTAACCCCTACACTTGACTGATAGAAAATTAACTTTCCCCACTTCCACTTACGTCCTCAAGTTTTATGAGATAACAATATATATTTTGTATATCTAAAACAATATTGGAAAAAAATGTACGACAAAATGATATACGTTTTCATGACGCTTTTTAGAACTTCATCGGAATAAGTCTGTTATGTTGGTATCTCATATATATATATATATATATATATATATATTTTATAAGTTTATGGGCCTGAATATATTTTGTGCGTGTTATATATGAACTAAAAATAAAAGAATGAGAAAGGTCGTGTCATGTGTCAGCCATTGTGATTCAATTTCTGCAGAGGTAAAATGTGTTTTTTATTCATCAAATGTTTTTCCTTCACTCTGAAATTTCATGCTCTTTTCGAAGGAAGGTACATAGTTTATTGCGGTATTTATACTAACAATCAATGTTACAAAATTATCAAAAGTATTCTGTAGCAAAGTCTCTACAAGCACATCTATAAAATAAGCATATGTTATATATGTATGTGTGTGTGTATATGTGTACTTATATATGCATGCATAAATAGATACATGTTTTTTTATACTATATTTGAGATTCATCGATTGTTTCATCACACGTAACACGTATCTGACCAAGGAAACTATACCTCCATTGAATATACTGTCTCTCGGATTTTTAAATCGTTCGTCTTTAATAAATCTCTGAAGAAACTTGATATAGCTGAAACATGTTAGCTTAAAGACGCTTTTTTCTTACTAGTTCTTAATTTATTCTATTCATCTTGTCGGATTCCAATCCATATATTCAACTTATATATATATATATATATATATATATATATATATATATAGAGAGAGAGAGAGAGAGAGAGAGAGAGAGAAAGAGAGAAAGATTGATAGATAAATATAAATTTATAGTAAGATTAAAAAAAGTGTGACCACACCTGCTACTACCCATACCACACAGACCAATCTTCTTTCGTAAATATGGCAAACTTAAGACTATATCTATCTATCTATCTATCTATCTATCTATCTATCTATCTATCTATCTATCTGTCTGTCTGTCTATCTATATACAAACATGTACGTGTGTGTGTGTGTGTGTGTGTGTGTGTGTGTGTGTGTGTGTGCAAGTGAGTGTATGAAAGAAAAAACGATATAATACATGCTTGAATATTATGGATTTTCGACTTGATAAAACAAACCAATAATTAGTGCATTCAAATTCACTTTTCTCTTTCTCTCTCTCTACACACACACGCACGCACGCACACCCACACAAACTCAAAACACATACACATATGTAAATTGCATCTATATAATCACATATACTATATATGTGTGCGTGTGTTTATTATCGTATGTTTTAGTGCTTTTTATACATATATGATTATGTGACTTTTCATTATGCTAACTTCAGAACATGGATCTCTACACATTCATTTTTTTATTTTTGTTTTTTTTATTTGACATACTTTACTTGGAAGCATAATGGAATATTTTCCTCTTGAATCCGCCATGGATTTGAAAGCGGTTCCTTCCCTCAGACTGCCGGCTACCCAACTCTAGAAAACCCAAACGACGGTGAGGAAGAGAATTGCATTATTCCGATGATTTCTAGAACGAAAGTGACCCCAACTGTCTAGGAAACAAAAGAGAAACATTTTTTAGCTCACTGGTTAAACTCTGGGAGCCGATAAATATTTTGTTAAAATATATATGGACTATCATATATATGTCTATATATACAATGTGTATAACAAAGAAAATGTCGTTCATGACATTCCTATAGACAGATTATCTTTCATAATATCGGGAGCCTTAAACAAAAATTTAATCGAAAGTTTCTGTTATAACTAAAACACACACACAGACAGACAGACACACACACACACACACACACACACACACACACACACACACACACATATATATATATATATATATATATATTTCTAAATTCCGTGTGAACAGCGACCAAGTTAAAAAATTCCACGCCTTTTTACGCAATCATCAGGTTATAGGTAATTCTTATTTGCGAAAATTTTATACACTCTAAGTAAGTCAATGTTGTTACAAGGTTAGATTTTATGTACAGGTCCAATGCGAACAACAAAATTTCATCAGAGGCAGGGAGGATAACACCCAGCAACGATAGAAATGATGTAAAATAACCATTACTTAAGGAAAAAAAAAGGACTGTTGCTATTCTTGTATTTAATATGGCATTGAACTCTCTTCCATCAAGGTGCCTATGTGGCGTACTTCCTGAGAAGTTGCTTACGTCGTACTTGATTAAACACACACACACACACACGCACATAATTAAACATAATTATATGCTAGTTTAAACCAGTATATCCATAATGCTATATATATATATATATATATATATATATATATATGTGGGTGTGGGTGTGTGGGTGCGTGCGTGTGTGTGTGTGTGTGTGTGTGTGTGTGTATGTATATTTGTGCATAAATACGAATATATATACGTATCGATATACACACAGCAGTAAATATGCATATGGTTATCTAGAAACGATCAGTTCATAATATGCAGGAATATGATTGCATAGGGCATGAAATCCCAAGTCGTGTTATAGAAGTATGTATGTATATATATATGGATGTATGTCGTACAAATACGCACACACACACACACATACACACACACACACACACACACACACACACATATATATATATATATATATATATATATATATGCATGGTGTGTGAACATGCAGATATACACACACACACATATATATATGTGTGTGTGTGTGCATGTTCACACACCATGCATATATATATATATATATATATATATATATATATATATTCATGGTGTGTGAACATGTATCAAGTAATTGGACACTTTTTTCTAAGCAACATCAGCTTTTGTACATGGAGAACGGATTTTAATACAAAGAAAAGAACATTGCTGGAAATTATTCCGGGCAGGCACATGAGGATACAAACGTAGATTTTGTGTTACGATAAACGTGATTTTTATCGAGTACACGTGTTTGACTAGATATCCCTGAAATGGATCTCTAATGGCCACAAAATAAAACCAAAAGACAGAAAGAGGTTTTAAAAGTAGGAAATTTAAAAATCTCACGTCAAGGATTGAACCAGTGTCCGATAGAGCTAACATGCATTTACAGTGCAAAGATAAAAATAACGGCTATAGTAATAACCTCAGATTAAAAAAGTAGCGTTAAGTGTTAAACCACAAGCATTATATATATATATATATATATATATAATAGCAATGTAGTGTTCAATAGCCCCTGGATGCTACACATGTACCGTTTAAACCAAACTAAAACCAGGATGTATGAATGTATGTATGTATGTATGTATCTTTTTCTTTTTCTGTCTGTCTGTCTGTCCGTCTTTCTCTCTCTTTCTCTCTCTCACTATATATATATATATATATGTATATGTATAGCAAATAATCAACGAAGGAAAAAAACCAAAATACAACCCCGATGAGTAAAGACTTATTAATGGTGTCCTCACAAAACGTTGAAGTCAGCATGAATCTGCTCAGCTAAAGTGAGTAAATTTTTGCACTAAAACTATCAACCCTCTATCTCCAGCCCGATATCGAGCAAAAAAATCTTGGGAAAGAGTCTTTTATTAGTAAAAGTACTAAAATGCCTCTAAAATTATATCAGAATTGAACACTACATATGTATATATACTATCCTTGGTTTTAAGCACGACTTGGAGTTTCATACGTTACACATTTATATATATATATATATATATTTATCTAGATAGATAGATAGATAGATATATAGATAGATATAATGACTTTATATCTATGTATGTATCTATTTTTTCTATTTACTTATCTGCTCTCTCTATATTTATGCATATCCGTTTGTTTCTCTGTCTTTCTGTCTCTTTCTTGGTATATATATATATATATATACATGTGTGTGTGTGTGTGTGTGTGTGTGTGTGTGTGTATCAACCTATATATACACTAATATATCTTAAGTCGGAATTTCTTGTAAAATGCAATTTAAATAACCGTGATATATTATTTTTGTGTATAACGTGTGTAGTTGCAGTAATGTATATTACATTTTGCAAATATCCGTTATATATATATATATATATATATATATATATATATATTAATCGACTTAAACCAAACATCTAATGGAAGAAACTACACATGTTCCTCAATTATAGGTTTTGTTAACATTGCATTGTTGAAGACACCGCGCAACTTTACGATCAGCTATCTTAGATAAAGAAATGTTTCCTGCTTGAATTGCTATTAGGCTTTGAATATAAAAGAACTGTTATCAGATATTTTTGATAATGACATAATTCTTTTAAATGTGCATGAGACAATCTGCCGAATACTCAAGTCGCTCCCTATATCGTTAATTTGCTAGCTCAGTTTATATTGGATTGCGTCTGTTTACACGAAGTTATTAGAGCGAATTTGTTTTCAATGACAGCAAATAGGGTACGAATATCTAAGTGTTAATTTTCATATGGAATAAAAGGCAATGTACTAACAGTCAGAAATAATCTGCATAGAAGCGAGATTTCTAATTTTCAGAGAGATAGATTATGTAAAACCTAAATAGAAAAATAGATTTTAGATAAATTAAGAGAATGTGAACACAATTTTTATTTTTTGCAGGGAGTTTAACATCGAAACTTTCATTCGAGCCAGAGAGAGAGAGAGAGAGAGAGAGAGAGAGAGAGAGAGAGAGAGAGAGAGAGAGAGAGAGAGAGAGAGAGAGAGAGAGAGAGATGACCAGACAGAATCATATATAAAACAGTCTGTAACAGCTCGGTAATTAAATAGATAGATATGTATGGACATAGATAGATCGATAGATAGATGTACAGACTGTGAAAGATATGAACAGATATAGATAGATAGATAGATAGATAGATAGATAGATAGATAGATAGATCATGTTAAACAAATCTTTAGCATCAGAAATATCTATATGTGTAAGTGTCTGTGTGTGTATGTATGTGAGAGAGAGACAGAGATGTGTACTATTACATACATACATACATATATATATATATATATATATATATATATATATATATATATATATATATATATATTAAGGAATATAGGTTGATAATCAGCTGATTGGAGATACTGATGGAATTAGCTTTATCTGGTGTAAGACAATCCCTTGGAGAATGCTGATTGGCATTTGGAATCGTGATGTGTGTGAAAAGACTAATAGTATTTAGAATGTGGAATTTTATAAGCTCGCTCTCTAGTTAGATGTTAACAATCTAGCTACAGAATAGACTTGTAGGTTCGTCAATATATCTAACTGTACGGAAATGCATTTAGTTTTACAAAACAAATTTTTATCTCTGTTATCACAGGAAATGTTCAGGTGAACCACATTCCCTAGTTCCACTAATTCAAATCTTCCCGGCTAAAACCCACCATGCTACGCAACGAACCGCCTCCATTCACTTCGCATTCCATGCTGAGGTGTAAGTTCTTCTCGAGTAGCTTCTTCCTAAGAACCACTGTTTTGTCGTACCGATTCCCAAGAGGATACTTCCCCGATCTCTACACCTTAACCGGTTCAATAAAACTTGAAGAGGTTAAGAAATCGGGTTAACCGTTATCTTTACTGCATGTATCTGTCTCGAGTGACTCTCGGGCTTTGTGCAGGATAATCATAGTGGTAAAAGAGATACTCAACCATTTCTCAAATAAAATAGACCTATATCTACTCATTGAAAATTTAAGATCGAATTCATTGAGTCATCTTGAAAGAAAGTGTGTGTGCATGTGCACATGAGTGTAATGGGGTCATTGATATTTTGATTTTACACCTACCCTATACACACCTAAACACACGCACACGCACATACATATCTATCTATCTATCTATCTATCTATCTATCTATCTATCTATAAGTGTTACGTTAGAACATGTACAAACTACAAAATTGTACAAAAAAGAACTGTCTCATTAGGTAGCTACCATTGATGGTACCTGATGAAAAATTGTTCTATTGTAGAAGTTTTAATTCGCACATGTTCTAACTTGAAAATATATAATGAATATTAATTGCTCTGTTTTATATTGAGCACTGTTTTAAATTAATGTTTTGAAAGTTGCAATTATTTTCTTCGTTCTTATTCATTTGTATATATATATATATATATATATATATATATATATATATATATATCATTAAAACAACAAACAAGGTATATAACAATAATTTTCAGTTGTATTTAACAAAACTTATATAAAAGTCTTTGCTGTACACACACACACACACACACACACACACACACGCGCGCACATACCCACACATATATACACCTATATATAGCGAGATAGATAAATGAATTAACTCAAATATATGTAAACAGTCTGTGATATATATATAATTTGTATATATTTATATATTACACACAACTATATATATATATATATATATATATATATATATATATTAAGATGGTCAGATAGATTGTGAGAGAGAGTGAGAGAGTAACAGAATGATACATGGTGAGAAATAGAGAGGTAGCATGATAAAATGTGTGTTACTGTCTCCAGCATTTTTAGCTTAAGCCAGGAAATTATATTCCTCAGTAGAAACTGAAGTCATTCTATCGTCGTGTTTCATGGACAACTAAGCGAGAGGAAACATAGAGAAGATGAAAAAAATATTGCGAGAAAAACATAAAATAAAGAGAGAGAAATAAAGCAATGTATTGCTGGCAAAGAGAGACTGCTAGCACAACTCACTATCTTTTTTTTTATCGATAGCGTAGATGTTTCTAATCACTTTCATATCGTCATCAGTTACCGTACGACTAGCATTATTGATAGAACATTTTTTTCTTCTTCTGTTAGACCAAGAAGAACACACACACACACACATAAAAAAATAAAAATTATTTTGTGAACGAAAAGTCCAATAATGAAACAGTTTGTAAGATAGATGAGACGCGTCTAGATATAACGTCTGAACGAGAGAAATTTGCAATTTCAAGAACTGTACAGCATAAATGAATGAATTAACGTGAATATGCATTTCCAAGGAAAAAGGGAAACGGGGGAGATATACCACTAAAAAATCAACATTCGAAATTTATAATGTGTCTATTATAATGTGTCTAGATATAAACGCTGGCGATATTGCCATCAATTTGATAGAAATATTAAAAAGGTCTAAATGAAAACAGACAGACAGATAGACTGATACATAGATTGATACATAGATAGATCTTTTTCTTCTTCTTCTTCCTGCGCCGTGTCCCTTCAGAACGTAAGCGATGATAGACTTCTATTTGGCTCTGTCTCTTGTCGCTCTCAAAATTCTTCCTCTTGGTATCTCTCACAAACGACGATCTGCCATCCATTTCCCCAGTAGATCTTGCGCTATTTTCCCCTGTCTCTTTTTCCCTCTATCCGTCATGTGAGGATTAAATTCTCCAGGTCCTCCTTCCTCACTACATGTCCCAGAAGCCTCATGTGTCTCTTTCTTATATTTCTCTCATAGTATGAGAATTCTCTTCTTTTCCATTCTCTCCAGCACCTCGTCGTTAGTCACGTGCTCACTCCGTGGTATCTTCAACATCCTTCAGTAGAACAACATATCTGCTGCCTTAATCCTCTCCATCATCCTTTAGGAGATCGTATAACGTTCATTGCCATACAGAAGGACAGACGTCACGTAGCAATCCAGAACTCTCTTCTCTGCTTTCATTGAGATTTTCCTGTCTTCAGTACACTCGTACCTTTATAGATAGGAATAAATTTTATACTAGGGAATACATGTTTAAGAGAGAGAGAGAGAGAGACGAGAGAAAAAGCAGGTGAGAGTGAGAGAGAAAAGAGAAAGAGACGATGAGAGAAAGAAAGAGTATATATATATATATAGATAGATAGATAGATAGATAGATAGATAGATAGATAGATATGAAAAAATTTACATATATAATGAGCAGACTGATATAGATAAACAGACATTAAAGAGACTGTCAGATATATAAACAGATTTTCTTAGTGTATCTTAGAGTAGAACAAGACCGAAATTATGTGAAACCAAGTGAGGGTTGAATTCACTTCTCCGTTGTAACTGTTCTAGCACAAGATAGATAGATAGATAGATAGATAGATAGATAGATAGATAGATAGATAGATGCTTCTTAATCCTTAGGATTTATGCTGACAAATATAAAAAACATTTCGGCAAGTAGATTGATAGATGTATAGCAATAAATGCTGATATTAAGGAATTGGTATATATATATATATATATATATATATATATATATATATATATATATTAAAACATGTTCAAACTACAATCTACTATAAAAGTGTATATTTTGTTTCGACATTGAAAGAACAATGTCTCATCAGTAAGTAAACGTTATTTTGAAAAGAGATGGAAATTTTCTTCCTTTTATTGGCATTTTTTTTAACATGGTAAAGCGGGTAGGGATATATATATATATGAAATGTATGTATAAAGAGAGAGAGAAAAGAGGCAGATATTAAAAATAGTCATAAACAGATGAACGGATGGACTGATGGATGGGCGGTGAGTAGAACCATAGATAGATAGATAGATAGATAGATAGATAGATAGATAGATAGATAGATAGATAGATAGATAATGAATAGACTGCAATAGATAGATAGATAGATAGATAGATAGATAGATAGATAGATAGATAGATAGATAGATAGATAATGAACAGACTGAGATAGATAGATAGATAGATAGATAGATAGATAGATAGATAGATAGATAATGAACAGACTGAGATAGATAGATAGATAGATAGATAGATAGATAGATAGATAGATAGATAGATAGATAGATAGATAGCTAGATATGTTTAGAAGCACGACTAATATAACCGAAATAATGAATATAAAATAGTCGGAAGAGAAAGAAGTTTAAGGAAAGCGATGACTTGATTGATACGAGAGAGTTATTGTTTAGTTAATTCGTTTACGTAGATGAAAATACCACTATTGGTACATGTCTGCTTCGATTCTAAGTCGACAGACGAATGGGCTTATTAGATATCGATGATTACTTTGATTAGATAAGAAGAATGATCGCTTAATGTTCACATTTATATGCCCATCGTTCATTATGCTACAGCAAAACCATGAGTAGGCAGGAAATTAGGGTAGGAAGATTATCGTGCGCCAGTCCTTCGAATGGAATAAAGTCTCAAATTGTGGCGTTAGAATGTAGACATCGAACAGAAGAGCCATTGATAAGCACACATATTTTGGCCCCGAAACATCAGACTGTGCAGAAAAATGCACACAAAAAAAAAGAAAATGCACACCCACCCACACGCACACACACATGCATATACATATATAATAGGACATGTTCGGCTACCTACTCCTCCCTGGTCTTTTGAACTGGGGTAGAGATTTATCACTTTCCCCTATTTCGGACTGGGCTTCCGGTTCCTTCTAATGCTTACTTCACTTCTATAAACTTTAACACTTGTTCTTACTTACGGAAATACAACACAATGCTACTCTACCATGAATGACTCTTCAGCCTTTTATTGGATGAACATTAGTACGTACACTACCGGCTATAATTATTAGGCGACCCCGGTATTTTAAAAAATTCATGTGTTTCATACTATTCTTTAGTATTTATTGCCAAGTGAATAATTGTAAATGAAAATAGAATGGTTCTTTTGTTAATACTGCACAATAACATGTGCATGAAATGAATTTATAAATATTTAAGAATTACCTATATTGCAGTTGCATCAATGAAAGAATGAAGAAAATTTAGGTTGATTCGGACGAGTTCATCTTTGTTCCTTGCCTTGTAAAATATTGCAAAGTAATAATAACAAAATAAACATTGTGTTCTCAGTTAGAATTTTCCACTTGGCAAAAAAATACGAAAAGTAGTATGAAATACATCATTTCTTTTAAAAATGTGAGGTGGCCTAATAATTATAACCGCTAGTGTATATATATATATATATATATATATATATATATAGTGTAGAATTTTTGTTATTATTATTAATAGTATTGCTTATCTTTTACATAATGAATCTACAGTTTAAACAAAACGTTCGAGACTTCTCTCTCACTCTCTTTCACACACACACACACACACACACACACACACACACACATATATATATATATATATACATATATATATACACACACACACACACACACACATATATATATATATATATATATATATATATATATATATATATACACGTGTGCATGCTTACGTGTGTTCGCGTGCGTGAGTGTATTGCTTAAGATTTCCAGTATTTTTGTATCAATAACGGAAATAATATGTATGTGGATATGAATAAGGTGGAGAATATATGATGATGGTCTTAGGTCCGGGACTATCAGTCTCTACGCAGTGTTGATTTCTATATCTACACTGATTTATAACTGAATCGCTTGTCGTTTTCGGGGAATGTGGTTCCAGTTGCTCACTACATAGAACCGAATAACTAGAATACACACACATATAATTTGATTTTCTAATTTTCTATGCGTAGCTTAGATGTGGCACAAGGTTGGAAGAAAGAGGCAACTAGCGAAGATCGATCTTATGACTTAATTGTCCTTCAAGTTTGCTAACCATTGCATCAGGTCGAGGTGCCCACATATTATTTGATTAGAGGGGCGAAATTGTGGGCAGAAACAATCACACGCTTTCGGAAGAACCCAAAACAAAGAATTGGCGAACACAATGAGTATAAGATCTTCAAACGATCTTCCTCGGGTTTCGAATTCGTAGTTTTCCTATTCTTACAGACTGGATGACATTCAAGAATATAGGGCCCAGTCTGACCTGTCATTCACCTAGTATAGAAGAAATGGATCCATACACATTTCGAAAGATAATTTGCGCGGTTATATCTATCTATCTATCTATCTATCTATCTATCTATCTATCTATCTATCACTGTCTGTTCATATATATATATATATATATATATATATATATATATATATCTATATCTAAGCCTGTTTATATCTATCTATCTATCTATCTATCTATCTATCTATCTATCTATCTATCTCTGCCTGTTCATATATATATATATCTGTTCATATCTATCTATCTATCTATCTATCTATCTATCTATCTATCTATCTATCTAACTGTCTGTCTGTCTGTCTGTCTATCTATCTATCTATCTATCTATCTATCTATCTATCTATCAATGTTTGTTTATATCTATCTATCTATCTATCTATCTATCTATCTATCTATCTATCTATCTATCTGTGTGTGTGTGTAAAAATGTCACACAAATTATATATATAAAAGGACAATATGTAAATATACAAAAGGGAAAACTTATCCAACCCGACGAGTTTCTACCTCTGTGAGGCCTAATCAAGGAAACATTTTCTTTGAAAATGTCCCTCAGAGAGCGAAACGTTCGGCAAACACGTTTCCCTTTTATCATATATATATATATATATATATATATATATATATATATATATATATATATATATATATATATGCGTGTGTGTGTGTGTGCGTGCTTGCGTGTGTGTTTCTTATGAAAAGCTATCTTTAGTGGGTACAAACGTGACCTTAATATTCTTTAAAGGATAAAATTAATAACAGCTAATTTAATATTCCGATAACAATTAATATATTAATAAATAATTTGCTTTTAAGAAAAATAAGTAAATAAATGTACCAAGCGAAAAAATTGCACCCACGAAAAATAAATTTTGTATTAACAGGAGATAATATAGGATAAAGCACAATTCAAATTTAGATAGATAGATAGATAGATAGATAGATAGATAGATAGATAGATAGATAGATAATGAACAGAATGAGATAGATAGATAGATAGATAGATAGATAGATAGATAGATAGATAGATAGATGTGCATGTGCAATTAATATACATAAAAGTGTGCCAGCTGATTGATATTACCCACAGCGTTCTAATCCCAGCCTTTTGTAGCTGGACGTTTCCGTAAACTCTTCAAATCCACATTGTTAACTATAAAACTCCATGACAAAATATAAAACCTATGCTACATACAAAATGAATGATTGACAAAAGTACGCACCGGATTGTTAGTAAGCTCAAGAATGTAAAGTGCTAACTTTGAAGAAATTCTAACAAATTATATATTGATATCCTAATTTGCAACTTGGCTCAATCTTTCACCAATGACATTGAAACAAAGGCAGAAAAGATCAGTCTTAGTTTCCCAACTGATACGTATAAATAGATTGAGATATATCGATCGATCGATAGATAGATAGATAGATAGATAGATAGATAGATAGATAGATAGATAGATAGATATAAAGAAAGGTAGATGAGGACGAACTCAGAGAAGACTAAGATACTTGTCGAACAGACAATGAGATATGAAGATAGATAGATAGATAGATAGATAGATAGATAGATAGATAGATAGATAGATAGATGAGAACGAACTCAGAAAAGACTAAGGTACTTTCGAACAGACAATGAGACAATGAAGAGACTGACATAGATAGATAGATAGATAGATAGATAGATAGATAGATAGATAGATAGATAGATAGATAGATGAGAACGAACTCAGAAAAGACTAAGGTACTTTCGAACAGACAATTAGACTATGAAGAGACTGACATAGATAGATAGATAGATAGATAGATAGATAGATAGATAGATAGATAGATAGATAGATAATAAAAGAGAAATCCACTTGATCATTAGCATCCCAATGTGTAAGACCATATAAGTACATCAAGTCACGAGAATACTTTTTGTTTACTGCATTTTATATGGTGAGATAGAAATAGAAACGCATGTAGTACATTAGTTTTTCATATATACACGTATATTTGCATTTAATTTGACTCTATCTTTTCAGCTTTGCTCTGCCACGACGCAAATTATCGTACGTTCTCGTATTCATGTGTGCGCCCGCGTGTGCATATGCTTGTGTGTTCAAGTACGTATGCGATTTTGCGCGCGTGAAATTGTGTACGTGTGTAATTGTGTTTCTGTATATGTTCATATCTATCTAGTTTGGTTGCAACTATCTATCTATCTATCTATCTATCTATCTGGGTATATTTATATCTATCTATCTATCTATCTATCTATCTATCTATCTATCTTGGTATGTATGTATGTATGTATGTATGTATGTATCTATCTATCTATCTATCTATCTATCTGGTTATGTTCATATCTATCTATCTATCTATCTATCTATCTATCTATCTATCTGGGTCTGTTCATATCTATCTATCTATTTATCTATCTGTATATATATATATATATATATATATATATATATATATATCAAGGTAAAGAGAATAGATAGTTCAATCATTCCGAGTTCTGCGGCATTTGCTTTTACACACACGCGCGTGCGCGCGCGCACACACACACACACACACACAGACACACACACACACACACACACATATATATATATATATATATATATATATATATATATATTCGAGATAACTAAGAAAAAGAAAATGTGTCATAACCTAGTAAAATGATGGAACAATATTTTCGAGTTTGTTATTTGCATTTTCGCGGTGATACTGAAGAATATATCCACACTAGCGAAATCAATTTGTAATGAAATTGTTAAAAGTCCATTTGCTGTTTTTAAAGTATTAGACGAGAATCCTTTTTTGGTAAGCATATGATGTAAACTACCATTTATTAAGTATAGCTTAGTACGGCATAAGCCTGCAGGAATCGGACACCTAGTACGGATCGAAAGTGGTGTAGTAGAAACAGTTTAGAAACAATACTAGCTTGAAAACCACTGCACTATGGTGATAAACCTCCTGGACTTCCATTGGAGGGAGAACTCATTACAATTAGATTCATTTTTACACTATGAGCAAATAAATCAATACGTATTCCCTTATAGGTCGTGGAGATGTTCCCAAATATCACATGTATTGTTGTTCAAGTGCTTACGATTAAGGGGTTCATTTCTTTTTTATATTAGGTGATGGGGACGGGGGAGAACTAGCATGATACAGCTTGCCTGGAAAATCGTCATTTCAGATCCACTCATTCAGCTGCCTTGAACCGTGTGTGAAGCTATCGGGTCAGACGTGGAACTATTTCAAGCTAGTAAGATGGTCCAAATCGATGCATTTGACAAGGAATTAAACCGACGAATACCCATGGAATCAATCACTGCTTTTCAGGGAAAGACTACAAAGACACAGATACTGGTCTGAATAACTCATACTTTAATGACATTATATCTTCTTTTACAGACCAGACGAACATATATATATATATATATATATATATATATATATATATATATATATATATATAGTAACGTAGAATTCTCTTAACATTTGGTAAGTTAAATTCCAAAGGTGACTAACTCCAAATAAAACTCAATGTTAAAATTTATTCTTAAATTTAGCAGAGTATTATAATCAAGAAACAAAATTGTATATATATATATATATATATATATATATATATATGTTCATATTAGCAAAATTCATGACACATCGGAAAATCTTTTCGTGTGACGCGCTTCTTCAATTCAGACGTCAATATATATATATATATATATATATGTGTGTGTGTGTGTGTGTGTGTGTGTGTGTGTGTGTGTGTGTGTGTGTGTACGGATGTATGTATTTATGTATGAGTTGATATATGGATTGAAATCACACAAGATGTTAGACTAAAGAAAATAAGAGATAGTAAACGTATGTCAATCTAACATGTCTCAGTTTTTTGATTTATCGTCTGCTGGTCTCAGCAGCACCTCTTTTACTGTCGAACACATATATATACTTTTACTTTTTTGTATTACTCACATACACACACATATACGCATACATATCTATACAATTGTATCTATCTATATATCTGTATTTATTCGTACATAAACATAAATTCAATTGAATAGTATTAACAATAAATATAAACTATATATATATATATATATATATATATATATATATATATATATATATATATATATTCGAATAATTTTAGTAAACGACGAGTTTTCTTTTTAAGTGTATTATGTCTAATTTTCTGTAGGAATGCTTACTGACTTATATACATGCAGAACATGCAAATAAAGTCAATATAATGACGTGTTATAAATTATAAAAATTTCAGTCTGAACGCAAATATATATATTCCTTTATTATTTCATATAGACATAGCCTATATTCAAATATAAATCGCTTACTATAAATCGTTGAATCCTGATTACACAATCACATTTTACTTATAACCAGATTTTTCTGTTACTCGATGGTCAAAATATACGTTTTTATATCATTTTTCTTGGTTTTCTCTGTACAGTATATTGATATGCAGGTGCTTAGTATAGTAAGTGTGCGAGATACTCAAGTCAAACTGTGTACGAGTGTAATGATTTAGACGCTTGTAATGTGCTCTTTTTTCATGGCCTTGTACATCTACTAAGCACGCCACTATATACATGCTTCTATGCGCACGCTTCCGTTTCAAATATTAAGCGAGAGAATTCTTCCATGCACGATTAAAAGAAAAAGGAAAGTACGAAAAGAGAAATTTGGTAAATATATTGATGGATAGTATGATAGCTAGCTAGCTAGATTCCGACGTGGGAATATACTTAGATATAAGGATAGATATATCGATAGATAGATGTGAAAACAGAATCAGATATATACGGAGATATGAACAAATAGATATGAATATAGATCTGGATAATTTTTTTGTATGTACATATACATATATATATATATATATATATATATATATATATATATATATATATATCATATATATCTGTATATATATATATATATATATATATATATATATATGAAGTTGTGTATTTAGGTAGCAATCACTCTATAATATAGGTTTAATCTAAAATGACCAATAGAGCACATTCTTCTTCGTCCTCTGTTTGCTGTGTCTCTTCAGGACATTGGTGATCATGGTTTTCCACAATTTCCTGTCCTTTGTACCTCTAGTAACCTTTGCCATTTTGTTTTCTCTCCTAATACGTGTTCTGCCATTCATTTACGCAACTTTGTCAGGTTGGTTATACGCCTTTTTCCTCCATTTAAAAGGCCTAAGAGATTAGCCGAAAGTCTACTAAGTTCACAAAATAATGGTCTCGTTCGCATACATTAAAAAAAAAACACATAAGAATGCTTAACAGAAGTACCTTGTCTGTCATTTTTAAATTCTGAATGTATGAAAGTACTACCGGCGAAATTCCCGACCGGATGGGGGCAATATTGACTGGGGGTCCGGTTAGTGCTTTATCACCCCCGCTAGATTATCAACATTTACTTTTTACTGACTACATTTAGATGAGTTACAAATTAGACTTAGCACAACTGACTATCAAATGGTTAAATGTTTTGCCGAATTCTGACGTGTTTCTTGAGTCTTCTTGTTTGCTCAAGCTAAGTGTTTTAAAAACACCTTATAAAATTCAGTATTTTTTATAATGTTGAATGTTGAAATTCTTTAACTATCTAACAAGAAATATCTCAAGTAAATGATCAAAACTGGCGCTAGATATTTATAGCTTATTTAAGATGAAATTATCCATTATATATATATATATATATATATGTGTGTGTGTGTGTGTGTGTGTGTGTGTGTGTGTGTGTGTGTGTGTGTGTGTGATAATTATTATCATTATAATAATAATAACATACTTCAAATCAATAGCTAAAAAGATTCGATATGAACACACTTTTATCAGCCAGTAAAATGTGGTTAATGTTTGGGGTAATATTATATATGATTATATTGGTACTATTTATTATTATATTGGTAATATATCCATATTATTATACATACATATCAATTATATATATATATATATATAATATATATAATATATATATAATATTTCTTTTTGATAATATATGATATATTATCAAAAAATTTAACTGCACTTTACTGCCTAATGATCGTGGTTTTGCACTGAAACATTATAGCTATTAAGTTGCATTATAACAATAATAATAATAAAATATTTATGGTCTATTTTGTATTGAGCACGTTTTAAAAGTAAATATCTAAGATAGTCCCATTAGTAATCATTACTAATATTATATATATATATATATATTACTCTGTTGCTAGAGTACGAAACGAAGTTTCATGCACTAAAAAATCATGACGTGCATGTTCTGCCTAAATATACATATATTTATATAAATGTGTTAAATTTTAATGATATGAAGTGCTAAAATTGCATTTGTTTTTGGAGTTTATAATATGCACATGATGATTGCGTAGTGCATGAAACTCCGGTTCGTGTTTTACACGTAGGATAAAATGTATATTTATTGATATATACTTAATAGCTTTCTTAGATTCAGCACCATTCTATTAACACCTAATAAATATTTATATATGTTTTTGCTTACCTTCGTGTGTACTTATATATGTATATATATTTATTTACATCCGCACTTTATATATATATGTATATATATATATATATATTTAGTTGCTATATATATATATATATATATATATATATATATATATATATGTAGTTACTATATGGAATGTAGTTGCTTTAAAGCGAGCATATATATATATATATATATATATATATATATATATATATATATATATAGGCTCGCTTTAAAGCAACTACATTCCATCAACATTTACGGGTGACATGCGGAAGCTCAGAGTGCACCGTTATCGTTTCACATTTTAAAATTCACCATTGGAATATAATTATGAATAAACATATATGGATCTGCTAATAGCGTTGCATAGAAACATAGAAAATGCATGCAAATATCTTTGTATAGATGTATGCATGAAAACGTGCATTTTAATATTAATTATATTGTTATATATTTCTGTGCTTACCTCCAGAGGAATATGGAATGGTTATCTATCTATCTATCTATCTATCTATCTATCTATCTATCTATCTATCTATCTATCTATCAGTCTAAATTACTTCATATTATCTATCAATCTAGCTCTCATTTCATATCATTTTATATTTTTTAGTCTGTTCTTACATCTATCTATCTATCTATCTATCTATCTATCTATCTATCTATCAATCTATCTATCTATCTATCTATTTATCTCAGTCTGTTCGAATCTATCTATCTATCTATCTATCTATCTATCTATCTATCTCAGTCTGTTCGAATCTATCTATCTATCTATCTATCTATCTATCTATCTATCTCAGTCTGTTCGAATCTATCTATCTATCTATCTATCTATCTATCTATCTATCAATCTATCTATCTATCTCAGTCTGTCGAATCTATCTATCTATCTATCTATCTATCTATCTATCTATCTATCTATCTCAGTCTGTTCGAATCTATCTATCTATCTATCTATCTATCTATCTATCTATCTATTCGTAGAGAGAGATAATATAGTTGTATTGTGTATATATGCACGTGCCTTTTTAGTCTCACATTATATTTAGTTGGTATAAAACTTTCTATTGTCACACTTCAAAATTAAACTGAGAATATTGGAAGACGTTGAAAATGACGCACGCGACACACACACACACACACACACACACACACACACACGAATGTATGCATGCTCTTTATTTTATTGCTAAACCGATACCAAAAATCGATACATTGATTGTAAGCTGGACAGGTCAATGGATCGATCTGACAAATAGTCATTGGACTTATACAATCTCCAGCTCTCTAAGTCGAGCTTGGGCGATGAAAGATAGAAATGATAAAACAAATGATTTAGGTGAGAGTGAGACTACTGTTTTTCATATTGGAGCTGCTGTTAATAATAATAATAATAATAATAATAATAATAATAATAATAATAATAATCTCAGTAATTCTATTAAAGTGAATGTTATCGGTTGTACTGTTAAATGTTTGATTGGATTGAAAATGGTCTAGTTAATAAATACTGTATAAAGATGTTATAATAATTCATATACAAGGTAAGTAACAATCGAATCCAATATATATATATATATATATATATAAATTTACATGTGTTTTTAAGTTTTCATGCATATCTGTTCGTATATGTGTATATGTATTATTAGTACTATTATATCAGAAATGTCTCTGTGTAATATCCGTATTTTAAGACTTGTCCGTACTTTCGTTCCCGGAAACACTCCTGGGTGAGTTTAGAAGGGATTCCTTTTAGTTGTTCCGTTAGCACGATAATTTTTTCATTAGATTCCAGAATAATAAGTGCGAAGGCTTACTTTTAGCTTTTTAGTTCAAATTCAATTTTCTCTGTATATATTCCAATAATATTTTTCCTATTCCTGCTTCAATTACATAACTCTATACTAAGACCTATCTATCTATCTATCTATCTATCTATCTATCTATCTATCTATCTATCTATCTATCTATCTATCTATGTCTGTATGTATCTGTCTATCTATCTATCAATAAGCATACATTCAGGCGCGAAACGTACACACGCACGTGCATACACATACACGCACGCGTATATTCATTCTTGTGTATGCACGGCGTTCAACGTTGGAATGGAAGTAAGTCAAGAAAATAAACGAATTTTATCTGAGGACGGAGATTGTTAAAGATCCAATGTTTCGATGTGTGAACTTTAATTATTGTCAGTTATTTTCGGTCAGTACAATTCTTATTGTATCTTCTTTGGAAATGCAAACTGTCATCAAATTTTATGTTTAGCTTTGTATTCTTTCCGAATTCAAAGTCGTCGCTACAAACTCGGAAATGTCAATTATTTACCCGAAATTTTTATGGAATCCAACGTTCAAGTGAAGAGACTTGGAGAAACTTTATAAAATGGCGCTTCTACTTTCGTGAAATGTTAAATTTGTTGTTTTGTTACCAGAACAACAAGGAAGAATAAAGCTAGAGAAGAATAAAATAATATATATATATATATATATATATATATATATATATATATATATATATATATTGCCAAAACAAAATTGGAACTGTCGTCAAAATCCCACATCCATTAATATATACTATACTTCTCTAATCTTCATTAATCTATACTACTGTTCCCAGTCGGAGAAAATGAAAAAAAAAAAAAAAACTTAAAATATAACGATATTCTCTTTTCAGTTCCAAACCTTTGTTATTGAATAGTAAATTTGAAGAGGTTTTAAAATCTTTAAGATTATTTTTTTTAAAGAACTAAATACTGTTATTTATTTTCGATTGCGAAAACATCATACATTTCATTGCAGATGCAAACAAAATTTGCTTTGATTACACAAAAAATAAGCAAAGTAACATTGTTGTCATAAAATAATTATATTTAGCATTGTTGGCATTGCTAAGAAGCAACATATTTGTTTTGATTATAATCTGAATAGGCACCTCTGGTATGACTCGGAGTGTATATAATTCTTGCAGATAGATTCCAATTCTTAGTTGTAAAAGCTGAGTGGCAGTTACGACAAATATAATAACAGACCTTATAAAGGTAAGAAGAAAAGAGACATTTCGAGTAGTGTTCTTTTCAGAGCTCACAAATCGACGTTGGAAATAAATTAATAGTTTGCTTTCCTTTAACTAGGTGGCAAAATAAGCATCATAATTAACACACGGAGCCACAAAGTACTGAATATATTTAGCGACTATGTACACAGCAATATAAACAAGAGATCTGCGTGTGTGTACTATAATATAAATGAAGTATTAAGTTGTACAGCGGTGTGCTCTCTTAATTTTATGTACAAATGAAGAACGGACAGAGTTGTAAAATTTAATTTAAGTACTTGGTAGAGAAAGAATATATATATATATATATATATATATATATATATATATATATATATCCGTCAATCATTTTGAGAACAAAAATCCTTCGATATCGAATATAGGCAGATAGGTTTGTTGATAAGCTAGGTATGTATATTTTGGAAAGAGACGGGGTTAGAGTGTAGTCTTTTTTTTTATCTAGTTCGCAAACGTGTCTACATGGTCTTCTGTGCTGGCGTTATGATCGTAAATCAAATTGCCACTTTTAAAATACCCAGGTTTTGGGGGGATTTTTGGTTTGTTTATCTTATTGGCATTTTGTTTGTAAGAAATAAAAATAAAGAAATGCTTTTCGAAACAAACAAAAATAAAGTAAAAAAAAAATGAAGTCATTTCAAATTTCATTGTCTGGTTGTGCGTGTATATATATATATATATATATATATATATATATATATATATATAGTTGTATCCTATATATGTGTATGTATGTATGTATGGATGGATGGATGTATGTGTATGTGACTGGGTTGTCCGTGCTTGTAAATCATTGTTATCTACTTGTTTCTTTGTCATGTGCTTTATCGAAACTTATTTTTACTTACGTGCTTAGAGCAAAAATACTTACCAAAAGCGATGTCAACACAGTATAAAATTGTTAATATCCCCGTAATTAGTTCCATTTTTTATGAGAGTAGGGAGATTGCGTTCTACGGCAGTCGAAGTACTTATCCAAGGAATCCAGGATTAACGCTCTGAAAGATTATCAGTAGAGAATTTCTCCAGATATACAGGCTACTGTCATGAAAGCCGAAATCATATTTCTGAAACAAACCCAGTAAGGAGGCCGATCACGCCAGAAAAAAAGAGAAAACACTTGTATAATATAGAAGAAACGACACCGTACTCTGGTTCTAATAGTAGTAGTAGTAGTAGTAGTAGTAGTAGTAGTAATAGAACTCGCCCTAGCAGAACCAGTTGTAGCGTATCACTGGCAATGGTAGCCCTTGTCGGCTTTGTAATCTCTTTCTCTCTCTTTCTCTTGTAGCAGTAGTAATAGTATTAGTGATGGTAGTTGTAGCATCAGTCGAATCAAAATCGCACTGGCTATAGTGTTAGTGGCAGTAATAGTCGGTAATAACAGCTGAGGTAGTAGTAGTAGTAATTCTTTTCTGCATAGCATTAATAGTAGTAGTAGTAATCAGGGTTGTAATATAACATGTGGAGATGATGATGGCGGAGGTTAAAACGTTGTCGGTGGCTATAGTAGATTTATTATTAGTAGTAGTCATAGTTGCTGTAGTAGTAGTAGTAGTAGTAGTAGTAAATATGACGGTAGGGGTGTCGGCGAAGATGCTGCAAAAGAAGGGCGGAAGCTGGAATCTGAGAAAGAAGTTGACGCCTGCTACTCCATACTCTTTCTGCATTCGTTTGTCTGATATTTTGTTCTTTTTTCTCTCTCTCTCTCCTCCGAGGATCTTATTATTTTTCTCTTTTTCTGTCTATTTCTTTTGATATTCTCTCATTTATATATTAGTCTCTGTCTTTTTTTAATTTTAATTTGCTTTTTTATTCGTTCTTTTCGGCAGGCTTAACTGTTTCATAGCAAAAAAAAAAACAAAAAACAAAAAACGTTCTTATTTGTTTCCATCTGATCCGTCACTTTCTCTTTCTCTTTCTATCACTTTCTCTCTCTTTATCTCATTTTCTCTCTTTCTTTCACTCTCCTGACACTTTTGAGAATAAGTGCTCTTTCTTGCTTTTTATTGTCCTTTTTCCGAGTTTCTTTCTGAATTTCCCTGTCTCTTTTGTTTTATTGTTTCATTTTCTCTCTCTTTTTATTGACATTATTTACAGAAGCTTCTTCTTCTATTATTTTTTAACAAGTTTCGTTCACTTCGATTTGTCTCCTTTCTCCTCCTCCTTCTCACCTACATGACTCTTTCTTTGCCCTTTCTCTGTACGTTTTATTGTTCCATTTTTTCTCTTTCAAATTCCACGTTGAGTTCTTTCTTTCTTTCTTTCTTTCTTTCTTTCTTTGTCTGAGAATCTTTATTCCTTCTTTATTCCTAGTAATGTTCGTTAATCATGGTTTCCACGCGTTCATCTTCCAATCTCTTAGCATTCTAGTCTCTTTCAGTCCATGTGTCTCTCAGCAATCCACCCACTACAGAATTTGAATGTATCTTGTTTTCATCCTCCTCTTACTCCCACTCTTCCTCTTCCTCCTCCTCCTCCTCTTTATTCCATCTCCATCCTTCTTATTCTTCTTTTCTTCCCTTTTCATTCAATGCTTGCCTTGCGTTCACTTTTCTGCAGCCTCATCATCTGACACATGCATTTGTATAATGTTTTTCTTGTTCAACTTCTTGCATTAAACTTTTCAATTTATAACACTCTTCTCTTCCCATCTTTTTACAAGTCTTCGCTTTCCATAACTTCCTCTCTTTGTAGTTTATCTCATTCTTAAAAAAAAGTTTTAATTATTATCTTTCTTTCTTTCTTTCTTTCTTTCTTTCTTTCTTTCTTTCTTTCTTTCTTAATTCTTTCACAAAATCCATATATACCCCGCTCGTTCGCTAGCTACCTGTATCTGCATTCAAATACCCTTCTTTCTCTTTTCTCTGGTATCCATTTTTCTTAAAACAATTATTTTCTTTTCCCATCTTTACATCGCTTCGCTTTCCAGCATTTTTTCTTTTTGTTGTCCATCTCATTCTAAAGAAATAATATATATATATACTTATCAATTTTATTATCTCTTTCTTTCTTTCATTCATTCTTTCTTTCCCCCCCTCTATCTAACGTTTACTCTATCTCTCTCTAGCTCACTCTCTGTGCATTCATTCAAAGCTTTTCTTTCTCTTTCCGTCTTCTCCAATATCCATTTTTCTTTCTTTTTTTCGCGTTTTACTATCTTTATCTCTCCCACCATCTTCTCGACAATCTTAAGTCTCTCCCGCCATGTTCTTCTCAATCTTAAGTCTTTCTCTATCACTATTATCCCCGCCCCCTACACACACACACACACACACACACAAAAAAAAAAAAATCAAACTAAACAACAACTTACGCTTTCATCCTTTACCGGTTCTCGATCTTTTCAACGCTTGCACACACAGACACAGCGTACAAAGAAGAAACGCTTTTTTGTGATTTTTCTTCATTTAAATTTCGTGCTAACAGAAAAACACCCGTTTATATTAACACACATAAACCTATACAATACCATATTCACTCATAACCAAACGACAATTATATATATATATATATATATATATATATATATATATATATATATATATATATATATACATATAAGCCTGAACTGAAGTAATCCAAGAGAAATCCATGCACGAACACACCCACTTTCCGATGATGTTTCTACTGCCTTCCATCGTTTCTTTCTTTCCTTTGGTTTGTTTCAATTCTTTGGAGTTAAAAACGATTTTTAAACTAGAAATTCCCTGGTTCATTATTACTCTTTACTCCTCTTACAACATCTAATTCTTTTTCTTTACCCCACAGAAGTTTTTTCAGTGTCTTTCCGCGTCATAGCTTTGTATATTAGTCTATTTTCTTTTATTAGTATATATATAGTAAGAAAGTGATAGAACACATAGATTTTAAACCACTGTTCAAGCATTTACTTTTATAAACAGTGCTCGACACAAAGTAGAGCTTTATATTGTAATAGTTGTGACAATGGTTTATAAAAGCACGGTGTCACTACACAAAAATTCTCATGTTTCAGAGCATAAGTGTTCTTCTTCGGGTGATTAGGGGAATTCTCCTAATCACTCGAAAAGGAGCATTTGTGCTCTGAATCATGAGAATTTTTGTGTAGTTCATACTATGCTTTTATAAACAATAAATACTATGCTTTTATAAACAATATATATATATATATATATATATATATATATATACTATTGTCATCCGCAGATAGATCTATTTCACTGTATCACAGCTCATCAGTACGGTTAGTCTCCTATTGCTTATTAACCCAGGATTGAAACCCGACCGAATTGGCGTATATATATTGTGTATTTAGCAAGAATTTTCTTTAATGCATGTTTCATTGAAAAATAATTTTTTTTATATATAATTTTTCTTGTGTTCTTATGATTTTCTTTCTTTTCAGAACTCAAATTTTAAGTATAAATATTTTGTTTTTCCGAGCGCTTTCGGCTATACTTTTAGCCTTGGTCAAGCGTGAATAATCATTTTTTTGCGAAACTGAATAAACGTAAGTTTCTAAAAAAACATAACAGTTACAGCGACACAAGTTTTATTAATTAACCCTTAGCTGGGAGACTAGAAGTAAGTTCATACCTTTCCTAAGGGCACTACCGCATAAGAGAATATAACGAACCCAACTGGAATTGAAACTCGGCTCTCTGATAAACAATTTCTAGACTTTATCCATCACACCACCCTTACATCCAATATTTAAACACATAGTATTCCCCATTGGCTCCGAAGATATATACATTATACATATAATATAAAACAGAATGGGTGCTGAAAAATTCTCGACCCAAACCACTTTTCATCATTTAACTAAATGACCAAATATCAAAATATTTTTTGGTGGGGAGGAATGGTCAATTGAAAAGTTTCATGGCAAGGTCAAAAATTGTGTGTTCATACAACACAAACATATGTACACAAGTACACACACACACACACACACAATCACAATCACATGTATATATCCGCTTTCTTAAGTATAATTCTTTTTATCTAGATATTTAATTAATTCGTGGGTAGATATTGTATATAATGCGGATCATTAGACACCTATCTTTCTCATTCTGTTGTTCATTATCTATCTATCTATCTATCTATCTATCTATCTATCTATCTATCTATCTATCTATCTATCTATCTATCTATCTGATATTGTTCATTATCTATCTATCTATCTATCTATCTATCTATCTATCTATCTATCTATCTATCTATCTGATATTGTTCATTATCTATCTATCTATCTATCTATCTATCTATCTCTATACTGTTCAGTATCTATCTATCTATCTATCTATCTATCTATCTATCTATCTATCTCATACTGTTCATTACTGTTCTATCTATCTATCTATCTATCTATCTATCTATCTATCTATCTATCTATCTCATACTGTTCATTATCATCTATCTATCTATCTATCTATCTATCTATCTATCTATCTATCTATTTCATACTGTTCATTATCTATCTATCTATCTATCTATCTATCTATCTATCTATCTATCTATCTATCTATCTATCTATCTCGCTAGTTGGCTAGCTAGCATTTCATTGTTTCTATTTGTGTCATTGTTTATATTTACACATATATCTCTCTGTCTAGATGGCAGTTTTCTAAACTTTTCAAGCGAAAATATGAAACACTCAGTGTGGAGTGAACTCACTATTCAGTCAATGATTCTATCTATCTATCTATCTATCTATCTATCTATCTATCTCATACTGTTCATTATCTATCTATCTATCTATCTATCTATCTAGCTATCTATCTATCTATCTATCTATCTATCTATCTATCTATCTCATACTGTTCATTATCTATCTATCTATCTATCTATCTATCTATCTATCTATCTATCTATCTATCTATCTATCTTCTTGTTTCGTTCAATCTATTTCTTTATATTCCCCGATGTGACAGTGAATTTACTGAAGAGTTTTGTTTGGTTCCTTCATCCAATCATATACTTTTATTACCAGACACGCAAACACTTTTCTTTGAAACATTTACGCTACACTATCTTCCACCAGTCTATAGCCATTTCTATAATATTATGTACTATAATATTATTTTGAAGTATGTACATGTACACATTTTACGTATTTCTATAGGCATCTGTTAGCACAAATCTATAAATCTTTCTCTCTCTCTTTACCGCCCACCTCTTTCTCTCTCGCCTTTTAGCTTCAGTGATCTTTGGTATTACGCCTCCAACACTTGCAGTCCGAGTTCAAACTCAGATGAAAAATAAGATTTCAAATGTTGATAGGTTCGACATGCGCTCTTGACAAAATTAACTCAGGCAGTTTTTAAATTGGTTGACTTATAAAACCAGAATTTAAAATCTTGACTAGTAAGGAGTTTGACATAGAAGCAAAAGGAAAGAAGCGGATATTTCAGCCAAATATCAAGTTGCATAGTCTTAACTTTCTCGATTTATTCTTCATTTATTTCTTTAATTATTTCAGACTTTTTTTCCTTAAATATAAATTGTCTTTTCATTGTCTGTCATTCTGTTCTGATGAGATTCTTGTTTTCTGCTTCCATGAATTCGCGGAATTTACGACCAGTTTAAAGCATTGTACTATATTTTTCGATATAACATTGGTCAATGTCGATTTCGGCATTGTCTATTTTTCTTGTTCGAGGTTTCTGTTTGTGTGAGTTTCCAAACTTATACAACTATATTATTCCAAAATCTTTGGTAGGAAATTATTTTCAAAATACTGATTTATTCTTTTACTCACTCTGGTGTGTCTGTGTATGAGCGTATATATATACAAAACATGCGCGCACATTCACACACACACACACACACACACTGGCGGATATAATCTTGACATGTCTGATAATGCTCCACCCCAGTATGTGAGGTCTGGTCAATTGGTCAAATTTCGTGAAGTGGATCAAGTCAAAAATTCTCAGGCTCTCTTTGTCTCACGCTCTTTCTATCTCTCGTTTTATCTCTTTCTCTCTCTCTCTCTCTTTATATATATATATATATATATATATATATATATATACATATATATAAGCATTTATATATACATATGTGTGTGTGTGTGTGTGTAAGTTAGGGGTTAAATCCGACTAAATGATTGCAATATTTACGAAGGGGTTAATAATTTTTTTGTTTGCCATTTTAACCCCCACCCACCACTGAAAGAAAAGAGGCGATATATATATATATATATATATATATATATATATAGATAGATAGATAGATAGATAGATTGGTGAGGTATATTTGTGTGTGTGCCTTACCAATATATATATATATATATATATATATATATATATAAAGAGAGAGAAAGAGATGGAGACAGGAGTAAGAAAGATGAACGGAAAGCAACGGAAGGAGAGCGTGCAGTTGATGGATTAAATGAAGAGAAATAATAAAACAATGTCGAGAGAAAGAGAGAGACGGACCGAGAGTAGAGAGGAGGAGCTTATGTTATAATTAAAGGGTGAATGATTGTTAACAGTAGATGACAGAATATCGGTATGAGAAACAGAGAAAGAGACTGATGCATGTGCACAATGAATCAAGAAAAAAAAGTGAATGCAAAAGAAGAGATAGCTTCTTGTAAGCAAGGGCTAAAATTTGGAGATATATAGAATAAGGATTAGCAGGTGAGAATGAAAAAAAGAAAAAACAAAAAAAAAGAAACAAACTTACAATGGTTAAAGAACAAAAGTGAGAGTGTGTGTTAGAGAGGGAGAGAGAGAAAGTTTGGTGAAAATTAAGGAGGAGGTGAAAAATTAGGGAGTGAATGAGAAGAGAGTAATTTTTCATCTCAGAGAAAAGGAAGACGTAATGAGTGAATGTAGAAAGGAATAAAGAAATAGAAAGAGAGAGGAGGGATTAGTGGAGAGAAAGGTGTAAGAGTATTGGGAGATTAAAAATTGTTAGAGAAGAAGGAAGAAATTGAATGAAAAAGTTGTTAGTAAAAGGAAAGAGTGAATGAGAGAGAGTAATTTTTCATCTCAGAGAAAACGAAGACGTAATGAGTGAATGTAGAAAGGAATAAAGAAATAGACAGAGAGAGGAGGGATTAGTGGAGAGAAAGGTGTAAGAGTATTGGGAGATTAAAAATTGTTAGAGAAGAAGGAAGAAATTGAATGAAAAAGGAGTTAGTAAAAGTGGAGAAAGAGTGAATGAGAAGAGAGTATTTTTTATCATAGAGAAAACGAGGACGTAATGAGTGAATATAAAAAGGAATAAAGAAGTAGAAAGAAAAAGGAGAGATTAGTGGAGAGGAAGGAGAAAGAGTATTGGGAGATTAAAAATTGTTAGAGTAGAAGGAATTACGAGCATGAAAAAGGATTTAGGAAAAGTGGAAAAAGAGTGAATGAGGAGAGAATAAGAGAAGTGGAATAAATGAACAGAGAGAAAGTAGGTATTGATAGAGAAAAAAAGTTAGATGAAGAGGTTGGAAAATGTGACAGAGGAAAAAGTGTAAGCCAATTCAATGCATGCTGAAGATGGCATCTGTGACAGTTGCATTGGAACACCTAGTAGTTAGACCGACTAGTTTGGTAAAATCAGAAAATTTGTTATTATGTGTGTATATCCAAATTTCTGGAGGAATATTGAGATATTTAAAGATATAATGGATTTTATTCAAAGAAATATACAGATATATATCTGTATATTACTTTAAATAAAGTCCATTATATATATGGCGGACTAAATTAATAGAAAAGTTTCATTGTATTTTATGTGATCGCTTCTAAAATCTTTAAATTCCGTCTAAAAAATGTATTTTTAAATTCAGCCATTTCAGTATGAAGGCGTAATTGTCACATTGCGTAAAAAACTAAAAAAAGAAGCCCTTTTTTCGCATAAAGTAAAATAGAATATAACAATAACATGTGAGCGTTATCATTCAATTTAAGAAACCTGTATCAGGGAGTGATTTGTCTAAATTTACACAACCGTATATATATATATATATATATATATATATATATATAGGAAAAATTAAGGCAGACACGTTATTTCAAGGTAAAATCCTTTGTAAAATAAAGACGGAAGCAGATGATGGTTCGCCTGAAATAGGCCTATAACTCCGAATTACCTTGAAATAACGTGTCTGCCTTAAATGTTCTTATATTTGCTTTATATGTATTTATATACATATATATTTAGAGCTCTATTAGAGAGTTAAACTACCACTGTATGTACAGGATACTACTTTGGATTCTTCTATACTCCCACTGCATGCTGATATATATATATATATATATATATATATATATGTATGTATGTATGTATATATGTATGTATTAATGAATAATTGCCTGAATGTAAGGCAACAATGCAACACAACCATATTTTTTACATATACAGTGAAACCTGATATATGAGACCCCCGTCGTCAGCGACAACCTGCTATTAACGACCGTTTTTCTATGCACGGATGATTTACTAATGTTAATTGACCCCCATTGAGCGACCTCTTCCAAAACGCGACCACAGACCAGCATAAAAAATATAAATCACTGGTCAAGCGACCACTTTAACAAAAATTCATTTTGGCAGTACAGTTCTGAATTAGGAGAATCTACGTTAATAATCTATTTCATTTTTCTTTAATCTAAGCCAGAAATACTTTCTTGTTATTGTAGTGAAGTGTCAAATTTTTATTATTTGTTGAAATGGCGGTGGTCAAACGGCGGCTGTCTTGTATTAACATGTAATTATTACATTTGACAAGTTCAAGAGATTTGTTGGTTCTGTACCAACTTGAATAAATTCGGGCGGAGTAGAAAAATCACATCTGTGTGAAATTTAAATTTCCAATGTTTATCTCTTTCATTATCTTTTTTTCTCAGTCGTTTTTCACTCTCTCTTTCTCGCTCTCTCTCTTTCTCTCTCTCGCTCGCTCTACCTAAGTACCAACATCAATTTGAATTGAAGTGATCACATTAAAAAAAAAACACACTGCAATAACTGATTTTTTAAAACCTACACCAGTGTGAATAAATAATGTTTATTTCTTTTGTTAACCGTTGTAAATACG
Organism: Ascarosepion bandense; assembly: GCA_037127315.1. Taxonomy (NCBI): domain Eukaryota; kingdom Metazoa; phylum Mollusca; class Cephalopoda; order Sepiida; family Sepiidae; genus Ascarosepion; species Ascarosepion bandense. The sequence goes on along the minus strand of JBBBDQ010001286.1, from coordinate 2,273,282 downwards.
TTTTTAATGTTGAAAAAAAAATAATTATGCTGAATAAACTTTTCAAAGTTAAACCATCTTTTGTTCTCATTTATTTATTACCAGATAACATGGTAAAATACTAAAATATGTACTTTCCAGAGAGTGAAATATACGATCGTAGAGAGGATAGGTCGCAAGTTTTTAGTGATCGGCTACCTGCGGTATACGACCAGCTTTTGATAGCAGTAGGGGTCGCATACAACAGGTTCCACTGTATATACAAAATTATATATTTCTATTTTTTACACACACACACACACACACACCACACACACACACGCACACTCACACTCACACACTCACACATATATATATATATATATATATATATATATATATATATATATATATAAGAGAGAAGGTAAGAGAAAGTGTTTCATACGTAAACAAAATCTTCCGGAGTGAAGCAAGCAGTAAACAGTCTGTCACTGTTCAGTTTTGATATTAGTATCAATGTATGTTTTTTATAAAAATATCCTTGAAGTCTAATACTATCAACCATGAAACTTTATTTTTATCATTCATATATATATATATATATATATATATATATATGTGCATGTCTTCAAGAAAATGTTTTCATTTGTATATTTTAAATATTTTACTGCAGTTTTTCTCTTCCTGCATATACCAGCCTTTCTATCGATCAATTAAATCAATCTATATTTATTGATATATCGATTTATGCGACAATTCATATTCTTCAATATTTTTTCAGAAATATATATGTATAAATTTAACAATCTACATGTCACTAGAAATCTCCAAGGAACACACCTACACACACACACACACACATGAATAAGCGTGTGTGTACTCGCATGTGTGTGTCTTTTTACACGTGTGAAAATCTTTTTCAATTTTCTTTCATTTTCTCCATTTCTCACACGAACTAAATATTTATTTATCTCAGCAATTTAATATATATATATATTTATTGCTGTGATTGTCTATGAATCGTTTTTATGCATTATTTTCTTTTTCAAAATCATATTCTTTTCATTTTCTCAATCTTGTATATATATATATATATATATATAAGATTGAGAAAATGAAAAGAATATGATTATATATATATATATGTGTGTGTGTGTGTGTGTGTGTGTTTTGTTCGTCACTAAACTAAATACGATGTTTAAATTTTCTCTGTTAAATGTAATAAAATCTTTAACTCACACACACATATGTGTTTGTGTGTGCATATGTATGTGTGTTTGTGTGTGTGCATTTGTTTGTTCAGTGGATATCGTCACGGACGATAAACTGGGGAGCCGAGTTCAAAATGCAGTTAAGTACTTTGTATTCACTTACGCGCAAATAGCTTTGGGAAAAGTTTAATCCTACCTTTCTCCCTCAAGCTATGGCTTAAAGAGCGGAATATATTATATACTTTAGCCTTGGATGGCAACCAGCCTAGCTCAAAAATCAATCACAAACTAATGCAGGAAATTCTTCTGCCTAGTTCATCGCCCAATCGTGTATCACGTATGACACTTCAGTGATTGACTGATTAATATATATATATATATATATAAGTGTCGGGTTTTTGAGATTTTCCTACTTGCTTTTCCTTTTGGATTAAAGTTATAAAATTTATATATATTTGTGTGTGTGTGTGTGTGTGTGTGTGTGTGTGTGTGTGTGTGTGTGTGTGTGTGTGTTAAACTGTTTATTTACTTGGATATATATTTTTCTTGTTCGCTTTCTCACTCATTATAAATTTCCTTGTTTCACAATAGTAAACGACAGAAACCTAAGTAATACAATGCCGCACAATATATTAGTGTAAAATCCTCGATTAAACTAAAAAGGTTTTTGTAACTCTTCGTCTATTTTACTGCGAATCTTTACTACTGTCTATTAAACTATGTGTGCGCATGTCTCTGCTCGCATCACTCTGCCCATGCGCATAATACTCACAACAAACTATCTTTGATCTTGTCTCTATCATTAGAAATCCCAGTTCTGCTGTTTTCCGAGATTTATATCACCCAACAAAATCTCCCTCACGTTATTTTTGAATTGTTTAGTTTCGTTTCTTCATATCTATCTTTCGATCAATCCATATGAATATTTTCCCAATTATCGCATTGTCAGTTTGTTTGTCTGATTATTATTTTTTCTATCTCTTTTTAGACGAGTATCTACGATATCTAATGCGTTGTGGTGCATTAGATATCGGCTCGGAACGTGAAATCGGGGAGCCGAGTTCGAATTCCAGTTGAATCCATTGTATTCACTTACGCGCAAATACCCTTGGGAAAGGTATTAATCCGTCTCTTCCTTCCAGTTATGGGTTAAATAGCAGGACAGATTGAGTTCTAGAGCCTTGGTCGGCAACCAGTCTGCCGCAGGAAGCAATGGCAACCTACTACGGTCTAATCTTCTGCCCAGTCTGTCATGTCTCTTTCGAGACATGATCGCCCAAGCGAGTATCACGTATGGCACTTAACTGACTGATCTACGATGGTTACACACACACACACACACACACGTTGTTAATTTTATTACTATAATTATTATTCAAACTTTGTTTTAATGGATACTCATATATGAGAAGACGTTTAATTATGATCACTATTTATTTTCTTCTGCCTACCTAAATATTCGTGAAATTTTATTAAAGAAAATTATACGTTCTTCAGAGACTACTCAAATAGGGTCATTCCCCAAAAATAATGTATAATTAAATTTGTCGTATTAATAAATAAGAATTTAACAATTCCTATATACATACATACATACATACATATATATATATATATATATATATATATATATATATATATATTTAATGTTGGGTTTTTCGTTTTTATTACGAAGGCCTCCATTCTTTTTAACATATATTTATTTTTGCATGTGGAAGCTAACAACATTCTTACCGTGTTCGCTACATAACACATAGACACTACTCCACATTATACTTAACACTACTTATATTCTGTTACACGTCAAACAACATTAATCCTCAAAAACGGCTAAAAGTATCACCGAAGGCGCTCGGATAAACAAAATATTTGGACAATATATATATGTGAATGTACGTATATATATATTTATATATATATATATATATATATATATATATGGGGGGGGGGGGAATACATATTTCAACTTGTCAGCTCAAACCAGTTTAATTAAAGAATAGGATATATATATATATATATATATATATATATATATATATATATTCGTCATGAACATGCAAGTCAGTTTCGCTTGTATCCACTTGTATCTGGCCGGGAAAGAAACTCGACCGATTTAGTGTCAATCGGAGGCGCTAAACCCTTGAGTCATAGGGATATATAAACATACGTAGTTACACAATATTTGTTCGTATGCATATATGTATAAATGTCCAAGAAAACATTACAAAAATATTTATGTTGGATATTTTGGAAAAGAGGGTCATCGAAAAACTTTCCATCACATCGAAGATAGTTGGATAGATAGATTGTATATTTATGTGTATATGTGTATATGTATATTCTTATATATACAGTACATACACACACACACATAATCATATATATACAAACATTTATATATATACGCGCAGACAAATATATTGAAACAAACCTATATAGAGGTACATACCAATTTATATATTTATGTATATAAGTTACTCTCTCTCTCTCTCTCTCTCTCTATATATATATATATATATATATATATATAATTTCATCTACATAGATAGGCAGGCAGATTTCTTTTCAAGTTTATTCATCAATCTTTAATTTTTTAACTAACTATAGATACATTAATAGATCGATCGATAGTTTCTTTCTTAATTTCCAAAAATATGAATATAAGGATGCACTCATGAAATTCTCTTCCATCCATATATATATATATATATATATATATATATATATATATATAATTGATAATTATCTTTTTGTTAATATATACATATATATATATGTTAGACAGTTAAGTGCTATGTGTGATGCACCCTAGGGCGATCATGATTGAATATTTCCGCATATGACTGCTGTTCATCTCTGCAATAAATGTGTTGCCAACCAAGGCTTTAGATCCCATTATTTCTGTGTTGCTTTTTAAAGTCCTAGATGCGAGTAAAATTTATAGTCTCAGGCCTTTCTCAGTGATATTTGCCACTTGGATTTGAACTCGGCTGTCCGATTCCGGTTTACCATCCATGACGGTTATCCTTTTACACCAACATATATATATATATATATATATATATATATATATATATATATATATATATATATATATATGTTGGTCACTGTCTTCGGCCATCCGCCACGGTAGGGATGGACTCATATTTTCAATTCAGTTCTCTTTATTGTTAATAGCTTAAATGTTCTATGTTTATTGTGTGTTAATATTTACTCTTTGATAATGGCTTATGTGAGCCGAAAGCTTAGACCTGATAAAAAAATTAACAATTACTGTGATTTTTTGTTGTCTTTCAACGACATCACCATCAAGTATATCAGACGGTATGAACGGATCCTACACAAAATTAATAGACAAAACTTGTCTATATTATTCAATGAAACCTGCATTAATGAAAAAATGCTGCCAAAATACACACAATATATATATATATATATATATATATATATATATATATATATATAATTATGAATTAAAAGTACATTGCGACAAGGAAAATTCTATTTTTCGAGATAGAATCTCGTTATCAGGCAATGTTGGATGTTGATTGTGAAAATGATTTACCTTTAAATACAAAAAAAAAACATCGGTTTGCTATTTATATATATTAAATTTATATGTGTGTTCCTTTTAACTAATCAGAATAAAGATTCATTTTGAAATTTGTCCATTAGTTTTTAGGGAAAAGATTTCTTCCTTTTTTTTATTTCATTTTTTTATTTTATTTTTTTTTTTTGTCAAAGTGTCAATTTACTTTTAACCTAATTTTCTTTTTGTTTATTTCTTTTTATTTTGATATAACATTATTTTGTTTATAAAAAATAAATGCCACGGAACTCAAAATCTGCGATGTGCGTGGTGGTGCAGTGGATATCGGCTCGGAACAAGAAATCGGATAGCCGAGTTCGAATTCTACTTGAATTCATTGCATTCACTTACGCGCAAATACCCTTGGGAAAGGTATTTATCCGTCTCTTCCTTCCAGTTATGGGTTAAATAACAGGACAGAATTGGTTCTATAGCCTTGGCTGGCAACCAGTCTAACGCAGAAAGCAATGGCAACCTATTGCGGGATAATCTTCTGCCCAGTCAGTCATGTCTCTTTCGAGACATGATCGCCCAAGCGTGTTTCACGTATGGCACTTAACTGACTGGTATATATATTCACAGAAAAAGGGACAGATGAATATATAGATCCGCCTTGTGAATTTCTCTTTCAACATTCTGGCACCTATGTTTTGTTCGATATTCTTCCACCACCTTCCACATTCTTCAATCTCTATTACAAATACTGAACTTTGCATCTTCGCATCGCCTTCTGCCTGTTTCATTCTAACTCTTTGATACTATTCATAACAACTTTTCTCATGCTGTCATCTTTTTCAATCAGATCTATTCTATTTCCTAACATCCCCTTTCTCGTTCCTCCTCTTTTTTTGATTAGTTCACATAAGCAACTATATAAAATAACCTAGTGTGTGTTCGTGTGTGTGTTATTCCTATATTGTCCGCGTTTCGCGACAGCTGCACATTATGGAGACATTGTGTTGGCGTACATGCTGACGACACTGTACAGTGTGGGAGACGCTAGTGGTAAAGGCAACCTCTGCAATGTCTATATAATCAGCAGCGGCAGCTACGATTTGGAGACGAAATATTCTAGGTATGGAAACGTCACTGTTTTGCGCAAGTCAAAAAAGTAGTAACCTGGCATGCTTGATTCAACCATTGGGTAACCAAAGCCGGTGCGAACGACACCCGAAACCCCCGACCAAGGAAGTGCACTCAAGCTTGATTGGGGAGCCACCGGCAATGCTTTGTAATCCTCGCTATCTTACCAACTTTTTTTTTTTTTTAAACTATATTTATATTCATTACTAATTATACTAAACACAACTGACTATTATAGAATGAGATCTTTACGGATTATGACGCCATTCTGGAAATTTGTTTTGCTCATCCTAAGACTCTTAAAATAGTACATAAAATTCACTATTTTTATCCATATCATTGAATGTTAAAATTATTCAACTTTTAAAAAAATCTCAAATTGATGTTCAAAATTTCTGCAAAACCTTATTGATTTATGTAAGATGGAATGACATGTCTCTAATTTAAGACATGTCTCTAATTTATGACATGTCTCTAATTTATATTTAGATACATTGTATTTATTTCTATTTAATTGTTCATCTATATTCTATCCATTATTGTACATAACTAGGTTAAACTAAAAATTATAATTTTTCATATGAATTCTACCTTATGAAAACTGAGATTTAATAAGTTGGTGCTGTCGTACATAGCAAAAGCTGTATCAGAAACTCTGGTCTGACACGCGAGACCCATCACCTGTTGTATATATACAAATAATATAAATATAAATATAATTCTTCGGATTAAAAAAAAACAATATATATATATATATATATATATATATATATATATAGTAAAATTACGAAAATTGAGATGTAGTATAAGATTGATGCAGGAGCTGTATCATAGATTTGGCGGGGGACACACCAACCCCTTGCACGCTGCCTATATATATATATATATATATATATACATATATCGCCATCCGCAGACAGATCTGTTTCGGCATGTCACAGCTCATCAGTACGGTTAGACGCCGATTGCTTTTTTTACCCAGGATTGAAACCCGCTCACAATGGCGTCAGTCGGCGACTCTACCCCTGGGCTATGGACGTTCGGTGGAAGTAGGCAGACTTACTCATATGATAGATTAGATGAGGATCTATACCATAGATTCGAAGCGCCGGGCTTGGAGTAACCCACGCATATATATATATATATATATATATATATATATATATATATATATATATATATATATATATATATATATGCAAACTTCTTGAAGCTGTGTGGGATTTCCTTTAATGTTTAGTGTTCAGATTAGGTTCGATAATTTCTCCTTCCTTTTCTGTGAATAAATTATTTTCTTCTGTCTGTTCCTTTTTTTTTTTTTTTTTTTTTTGGTTTTGGTTAAAATTTTTATGACCTACATTTTTCTTTTTATCGATTTACGGTTATTTGCTACTTTATTAAAGAATCAACAGTCAATTATGTCTTATAAATCAGGCCTTAAATATCTAAGATGTCATTTTATATAGTTATATATCGAGGATAAGATGAACCCCTTTTAAAATTAATATCGCACTACTAACCCGCCAAATGAAGATTGTCTCTGTCGTGTAATTTTTTTTTTGTTGTTGTTGATGTTAAAAAAGCGACTTATACATCGGTATATTTGTTAGTTTTTTTATCTTTCCTTTACTGTCTTCTTTTTTTTTTTTACTTTTTTGTTATCCTTACGACGTAAAGTTATTTTTCGTATATAATCCTTGATTTTTCTTTTCCACTTTGATTTTTCGCTCCATTTCTTTTTTCTTTGTTTCATTCACTTTTTTTCTCACATTCTCTCCTTTCATTTTGTGCGCTATTTTACTTTCTTTCTTTCTTATTTACTTTCTTTCATTCTGTCATTCATTTATCATTCTTTCTTTTTTTTTTATTTTGCTAGCTCTTTCTTTCTTTCGTTCATTCATTCATTATCTATTTATTAAATTCATTCATTCTTTCTTCCTTTCTTTTTTTCATTCTTTCATTCTTTCCTTCTTTTTTCTCTCTTACTTTTCCTTCTTTCATTTTGCATGCTATTTCCTCTTTCATTTTTCACTCTTTGTTTTTTCTTTCTTTCTTTTTTCTTTCTTTCTTTCCATTCATTTTGCTCGCTCTTTCTTTCTTTCGTTCATTAATTCATTCATTATCTATTTCTTTCATTTATCGATTCATTCTTTCTTTCATTCATTCATTCATTTTTCTCTCTTATTTTTTCTTCTTTCATTTTGTGCGCTATTTCCTCTTTCAGATATTTTTCTCTCTTTCTCTTTTCTTTCTTGTTTTCTTTCTTCTTATCATTCATTCGTAGTTCTTTTTTCTTTCTTTCTTTCTTTCCAATCATTTTGCTCGCTCTTTCTTTCGTTCGTTCATTCATTATCTATTTATTTCATTCATTTATTCATTTTTTCTTTCTTTCTTTCTTTCTTTCTTTTTTCTTACTTTATCTCCTTTCATTTTGCGCGCCATTTCTTTCTTTCTTTTTTTCTTTCTTTTTCTTTCGTTTATTCATTAATTCTTTATTTATTTTATCCTTTCAATCATTCACTATTTCTTTATTTCATTCATTCTGTCGTTCGTTCGTTTTCTTTCTTTCTTTCTTTCTTTCTTTCTTGTCCACATTTGAGTGTTACCTTCCACTTTTCAGTAACATTTAATACGAATATTAATCTCGTCTTGCACGCCTTGTTGTGGCGTAATGTTTAACGAGCTAATCTTGTGTCGTGTTGTGTTGTCTGACTAAATGCTACGCACATGTGGTCTTGTACCAGACTCTGTTACATTTAATAATTAACCTTAATGATCTAGTGGGTTCTAATTGTATCCATATTTGTGGCATTGTATTAGATCATTCGTAACTATATTCAAATTCGGAAATTTTATTTTTGATTTTAAATCTAAATGTTCTTCTAACTTTATTTTATTCGAAATGCCATTTTTACAGACTACAAAAATGATTTTTAACACGCTCAACTACCTTACTCTTTTCTTATTGATCTTAATGAATTCTCTAATCATATAATCTTGAACCAGACTAGGGTACGATTGTTATTCGTAGTACTTCTTTCATTTTATTTAATATTCTCTGTTTTCTTCGTAGCTGTTCGATTTCCTAAGTTATTTTTTATTAATTTTTTTTTTTTTTTTAAATCAAGCTACAATGATTCAAGTTGTTTAAAGTACCAGATGTTCTAAGGTGGTCACCAATCCAAGATCTGGTGATTAGATGTTGCTTAACTTCGGTGATCTGAAAATAATCTTCTTTCCGTGTGTTCAAATTTTGTCTTCTATATGTTTTTTGTTTCTTAATTTAATTATTTTACACTTTTGCAAAATTAATTGCATTTTGTATCTTATTTACTGGATAGTTTTTCACCTAATTTATTTATTTTTGTTTATTTTATTTAATGTTTCGTTTCGTCATTTTAGCATCTTTTCGCATGTTGTCTTATTACAAGCATTTCTGTTTGTTTCTTTCAATTACCTTTTTTGTTTTAGAAACAAAATCTTTTCAATTGTTAAGTCTTTCTCATTCCAACTTTCACTACATCATCATTTCTTTTTTCCTCTTCTTTTTTATTATAAAAATCTGATATATATATATATATATATATATATATATATATATATATATATATATATATATAGTTATGTATCAATTTTACATTGCGACATGGAAATTTCTATGTTTCGAGATAGGTTCTCATCATCAGGCAATGTTGATGTGGTTGTGCAGATGATTTACATTTAAATGACAAAATCTTTTGATTTGCTATGAATGTATGTGGGTGTTTTATTTCTTTCTTTTTTTTTTGTGGCTAATCAGAATGGAAATTCACTTTGGGGTTTGACCCCGAAGAATACATACTAACCAACTTTTTCCCTTTTTTTTCCTTCTTCCTTTTTCCTCAATCCTATTCTTCCCTTGTTTGTTTCCCTTCCTTAATGTTTTACCTCCCATTAATCTGATCTTATCATTTTCCCTTCATTTCCTTCAGTTTTATTACCTTTGATGTGATATTCCTTTTGAGTACCAATCCACTATTCTTTCCTTACTTATCCTTTTTAGTCTACTTGTTAAAGAAAAGATTTTTTTTAAAAAAAACCTAAACTGTAATTATTTTGTTCCATCTATCTGTTGAAAAGTGTTTTTTTTTTCTCCATTTTACAAAGGGGGGATTTATTTAAAAAATAAAAAGAAAGAGAAAAAGAAAAAATTTAAAAAAAAAGAAATCATGTATTCTATTTTCGCTAACATTGCCTGATGATGAGAACCTATCTCGAAACATAGAAATTTCCACGTCGCAATATAAAATTGATACATAACTATATAATTATATTATATAAATACTCATTATATTGAGCACTGTTTATAATAAAATAAATGACAGAATACTCAAAATAAAATAAAAAAACCTTGAGTACTTTTCTCTTGGAATTATATATATATATATAGAGAGAGAGAGAGATCTGCTTCGCTGTATCACAGCTCATCAGTACGGTTAGACATCCGACTGCTTTTTTACCCAGGACTGAAACCCGACCGCATCGGCGTCAGTCGGCGATTCTACCTTTGAGCTATGAGCGCTCGGTTGAAGGAGAATGACTTTTTATCCTGTAAATTATCATTATACACGCCCAATAGCCAGAGTGCTCTAATTCATTATTGAATGATCCATGATATATATATATATATATATATATATATATATATATATGACACTCATTAATCAACTATATTCACTACCCACACCACGTTCTTCAAAATTCAAACGGACAGTTCACAATACTTATCCCCTTATCACTAACTCCCACCAATATCTCACACACAACTCACCAAATATAAGAAAAGAGACTTTCCATTCCTGTCCACACCACCTGATGAGACATTCCAGATTCAATGTCGAAAAAAATGTACGATTTGTAGTGGTTATATAAAAAAATTGTACATGTTCTAAAATATAATTTATAATAAATATTCAGAGCGCTATATATTATATATTGAGCACTGTTTTAAATTAATGTTTCGGACGTTGTAAAAAATTTTTTTCTTCGTTCCTTATTCACTCGTATATATATATATATATATATATATATATATATATATATATATTGATTGATTGTTTTATACTTAGTTTTTGGTCCTGTAAATTTGTCTTTGACCACGTTACGAAAAACCCACCGAGTATAAACGCGGAAGGAAAAAATGGAAAAATCAAAAAGAAACAAACTAAGAACTTGCACATTAGTCAAAGTACTAGACAAAAGAAAAAAAAACCGAGGCGAGTAACCTAACATGTAAAGCGCTCAATACACTGGTTGGCTCTCTAGGTTAGCTACCTTCTTATATATATATATATATATATATATATATATATATATATATATATATATAAAGAGAGAGAGAGAGAAAAAATGAAAGAAAGAAAGAGACTCGATATATTAAGAGAAATTTACACGGTCATCTTGGTCAGGGGTAGATCTATCTATCTATCTATCTATCTATCTATCTATCTATCTATATATCTATCTATCTATCTATCTATCTATCTAAACCTGATAAGCGTCATAATCTCTCTATATTTATTGAATATTTTCGTCATCTTAATCTTGAAGACGTTCTTAATTCAATTTTTTTTCTTTTAAGATTCATTTATTATTATCATCATTTCAATGTCTCTTGCTCTGCATTTTACTAATATTTACTCTTGCTTTATAGTCTTCTCTTTAAAACTGATTCTCTTTGCATCATTTCTGTATTTTCTTTCCGCACATCTTTTACGCATCATATTTTTTCTACATATTGTGTGGTAATGATTCTTGATGTCTTGAGACGCGATCGGCTAGAAAGTCATGGTGTACACGCATTAGACATCGTCAGTAGGAGAAATGAGTTCGCAATGATTTGCGTGTATGCCCCAACGCTAAATCACATGTTATGTGCGCATGCGTGATAGCCGTTCTGATGTAATAGCACATGCAAGTCATAGAAGACGAAGGAAGGAGTTAACAAATACAAACATAAGCAAATATATTTCTCAAAACTGTGCGCTTATATTTAGTTAAATGGTTTTGGAATATCTCGAAAATTATTGTTAAGTATAATCCTCGGGATAGGGAGAGCAATGAGAATAACCTGTGCATAAAGAAGTTAAACAAATATACGTAATGATTTATGTAAAAAAGAAATGTAATAGTTGTGAAAAGTTCTTATGTAATAATTGTGTTATAAGAGAGATGGCAAAGAATTAAACTTTTGTGAATAATAATAACAACAACAACAATAATGATAATAATAATAATAATAATAATAATAATAATAATAATAATAATAATAATAATAATAATAAATTGCAAAATTTAAGGGGATCTAAACTACAGATAAAAAAAAAGCCAAGAAAATATATAATTATGAGCACGAACACAAAGTCGCACACACAAACACACGCACATAGTCTTTTCATTCTTTCTTTCTTTCTTTCTTTCTTTCTTTCTTTCTTTCTTTCTGGCTCTGATGATCGTTTCGTCTCTAACCACTGGAATAGGCCAAACGTAAAAATCTGTTCAAATCCACTTTTTCTATCTATCTATCTATCTATCTATCTATCTATCTATCTATCTATCTATCTATCTATCTATTTCATCCTGTTCATATCTATGCATCTCTCACTATCTATTTAGGTCCTCTCCTATCTATGTATCTTTATATCTATTTCAGTACGTTCATATCTATCTATCTATCTATCTATCTATCTATCTATCTATCTATCTATCTATTTCATCCTGTTCATATATATGCATCTCTCACTATCTATTTAGGGCCTCTCTCATTTCTATGCATCTTTATATCTATTTCAGTACGTTCATATCTATCTATCTCAGTCTGTTCATATCTATCTATCTATCTATCTATCTATCTATCTATCTATCTATCTATCTATCTATCTATTTATCTATCTATCTATCTATTCAAGGATGAGGTATAATAACTAGAACAATACTAATATCTATAACAGAATTAAAGCAACAAAAATACCAGAATCCTAACAGTTTTCTCGACACATACTTTACGTAATACTTTTTCTTTCTATCTATCTATCTATCTATCTATCTATCTATCTATCTATCTATCTATCTAAAACAGATTAGCGTCACAATCTCTCTATATTCATTGAATATCTTTCTATCAATGAAACATTGAGAGCTGGTGCTTGTTTCGATGCAAAAATAAATTATTTTCTGACCCTGATAATCGCAAAACTGTGTTGCTTAAAGTTACTGTAATTTTTTTTCTGCTTCAAATATAACGGTTGACAAGTTTTGCTGTTATTTTTATTTACCATAACTCACACCCCTAAAGATGATCTCGGAAAGACATTGAAAGTAAATGGGTACCTTGAGAAATGAATGATAATAGCATCTATCAACGTAACAGCTCCTTTCTGACATCTTTCAATTATAATTCGCAAAAGATTATCCGTGAGTATGAACGGATTTTATTAAAAATATGCAGACATACTTTTAGCAATTTATTTAATCTAACATGTTTAAAAGTAGATTGCTGCCTAACCTCCCCCCCACATATATATATATCTGATTCCATGCACCTATAGCTTAGCGGGTAGCGATTGTGACTGACCCCAAATCGGTCGAGTTTCGATCCCGGCTAGAAGCAAGTGTATGTGTCTAACCAAACTGATGTGCTGATACAGCGAAATATGCTTGTATGTTGATGACTAATATATATATATATATATATATATATATATATATACCAACTATCTATCTATCTATCTATCTATCTATCTATCTATCTATCTATCTATCAAACAACTGACCCAGATGCACATTACAACCTGTCTTAATTCAATATCTATCTATCTATCTATCTATCTATCTATCTATCTATCTATCTATTTCATCCTGTTCATATCTATGCATCTCTCACTATCTATTTAGGTCCTCTCCTATCTATGTATCTTTATATCTATTTCGTACGTTCATATCTATCTATCTCAGTCTGTTCATATCTATCTATCTATCTATCTATCTATCTGGCTCATCGTAACAAATACCAGTGTGTTACAATGTTAAACTTATGAATTGACAAAACATAATAATCAATTCAAATTTTCTTAATTTAGGGTCTATCTATCTATCTATCTATCTATCTATCTATCTATCTATCTATCTATCTATCTTTTAATCCATCATGCCTCATATCTATCCATATACTCAAAGATTATGTATAATAACCAGAACAATACTAATATCTATAACAGAATTGCAGCAACACAAATACCAGGATCCCACCAGTTTTCTCGACACATACTTTATGAAACCGTATGATTCTACCCCAACATTATACATACCGTACAAATAAACCTAAAGTCAACGACCGCAAATCCAACTACAATTTGATACATATATATCCCTTCCGATCTTTACCCCTTATTATTCAGGAATTAAACATCTGATGACTACCAAACAGACACAATACATCACACAAACTTGCATTAATACCATTGAAACGTAATGATAAACGCATGAGATGTACTGGTCAACGAGAAACGATCAACACGCATCAGAAAGGTACATTCTTTGACGTAGCGTGTCATATATTGACAATTTGGCAGATTTACAATATTTATAAACCACTTAACCACGAAAGACTTACAATCAAACAAAGCCGGAAATAATGCCTTAAACGCACATTTTCCTGATTTTTAAAAGGATTAATATCTGCTCTATTTTTTATCCCCATGTATACAAATGTAAACAAAGACAGTTTATTTACAAAATTTTACGAAATTCGTTTTTAAATGGATTAATCTCAAGTTTTTTTTAATTTATTTGTTGAAATATTATTTAAATGCATTATTTCAGGCTTTGTTTGACTGTAAGTATTCCGTAACGGGGACGAAACAAGATTTCTCCTTAATCTAGGCCGTCAGATATAAATAAATATGCTGTTTAATTATAAAAAAAAAACAAAAAAAAAAAACAGAGTATCTACTCAAATACGAATATCCACTAAAAATAAAGTTTAAACAAGTAAATTAAAAATATGTCAGAGTTCATCTTTTGTATATTTACTAGTAGTATAGACCGGCTTTGCTCGGGTGTAACGAAAGCTTTAAAACTAATCCATGGTCCTGGAGTTCAAACTCTTTGGATGTTGGCACGAAAGACTTAAAAGCAGTAGTTGTTTCCAGTTAAAGTGAAACCGTATACTGAAAGAAAAATGAATGGATGTAAGTCAAATTTTGATTTCCTGGTATCGATATCAAATAGGTTTTTTTCGTCGTAAACTGAATTTTGAAGGCTAAATAAGTCCTCTGAGTAAACGATATCATGGCTGAGACTAAGAACTACAATTATCACTACTTAGAGCCAAACCTCAAGCAAAAACTAAAATAAAAAGGCTGAAAAAAATACAGACACACAGGTAGATAAACAGACACACACACAAACATCTTGCCTTATATATATATATATATTATCGATTTTCTGCACTATTGTAAGAACTGCAACCTTGAAACTTCTGAATATCGTTTCTTATGTCTTTATCTATGAGTGTATCAAATTTAATTAAATTTGGACCACTCCTTTATCGGGGGTACCTCGACACAAAACCTAGCTAAGAACACTCGCAGACGCTTATAGTACAACTGCTTTAATTTTCAAGAAAATCGGTTCAGCCGTTTCAGTCTATAGGTTACGGACACACACGCACACAGTCACACACACACACACACACACACACACACACACACAAACACAGAGAGAGACAAAGTTCCAATAATGAATAAGTTTAGATACTATTTACACAGCTCGGACTGTTGTCTCTATCTTTATTTTCAGACTCTCGAAAATGTTCATTCCGGCCTTCAGTGATTTTACACCATTGTGCAAATTAATTGGAACAATGACTTTAGTTTATTTTCTTTCAACATACAGTTACTTTTAGCCCCACTGAAATGACAGGGTGCAATATTTTTCCTTTGATTAGGTTTTGTGCAGTAATATAAATCTATCTTTTGGATATATGATGAAATTTGTTTGGCCTTGAAAATTATTGCGTCATCCCTGATTGCATCAGATTTTTATAACGCTCAAATACTATTGTCTCAACTGTTGATTAATTTGCCTACCTTCATTGTCTGCAATCAACGTCACTCCAAGGAAGCGAACGAATATTGTAACCTTGCACGAAAACACAGAGATATCGCGGATATTGTTGGTGTCAGCCTTTCAGATGTCAGCTGTGTCATCAAGGCGAAGAAATAAACTGGATCAATAAATCAGAAACCTAAAGTAAAAATGCGTTCGGAAGAGAAAAACAACGCCGATGGACGACGTATACGTGATCAGGGAAAGTGTGAAAGATCCTAGGAAGATATTATTCGTTTTGTTTCAAGAGTGTAGTTAACTGAAATTCGCACGCGTAATTAACTAAAAGTGAGATATCCAAAGGCACGGCACGAGGATTTAGAATAATCTCCCGCCATGGGATAAATGTAGGGTGCGCTTTAAACTACAAATATCAAGAAAACCGGAGCGTACACCAGCTGAAACCCCATAAATATGGCAATAAAACGAGGACAGCAATCTGAATAATAACAATAAAAAAAAATAGTTACAGTGTCTCATCTCAGAAATGCAGAAAAAAACATTATATGTAATGTGATCGTTCAGGACGTAGGCGATGTTGGCTCTCCACCACATCCTATCACTTGTAGCTCAAACTAACATGCTTTTCCAAGTTATACTGTTCATCCACACAAACTCGTTAGGTAGGTTATACGCTGTTCACTCTGTCCATCTTACCTTAGGTATATTTTATGAGTGTTAACTTCTCCAAGCTCACTTTCCTCATTATGTCTTCAACTTTCCGCTATCTCTTTGAAATTCATTTTTCTTTCTATTTGATAAGAATCTAGTTCTATGAAAACGTTCTACTCATCTCATCACTTATATGATGTCCGAACATTTGAATCTGAACTGTAGCGTTCGCGAAATAGCAGGGTGAGCAAAGAAAAATTCTCTAATATATCGGCAACATTCACTTCATTATAACAACTAAAGCTCACGGCTATATCACGTTCTCGTAAGAGCGCAGAAGTTAAGCAACGTCGAACCTGGTCAGTATCTTTATGGCTGATCGTTTGGTCATACCAGTCAGCTGTAAATTTAGATCTGCAAGTGTTGTAAAAGCCCGGAACTTAAAAGCGGAAAGGCGAGTTCCAGTTCAAGTTGGGTTCCTCATATTCACTTGCACGCAGTTACGTTTGGGATAGAATGAATCAATCGATTCTATCCTCACCCATGGTTTAATTAATAAAAATATTTTCTTCCTTTCAATAGTCTGCAAAAAGCTGACAAGCCGTACAAAAAAATAAATAATTACAAATCAATCACTTTATAATGGCTGACTCAGCCGGAAGTAGTTGAATAAAACAGAAGAAAACATTTTGGTAGTCAAATTAAGACAATAATCTGAAAAATACAAATAAAATAAACAGTTACAATCTCTCATCTAAGAAATACAGAAAAACCTTTTTTGTAATGCGTTAGTTCAGGACATAGTAAACACTCTCTATCTAAACGAAAAGTCCCAAATATTTGTAGATAACACTCCGATGGCACCGTTTTTATTCATAGACCCCGGTGAAGACTTGGTAATGAGATACTTAAAATTACTCCCTTGCAAGATGAAATAAGAGACACAAATAATAATAATAATAATAATAATAATAATAATAATAATAATAATAATCCTCAATTAGCTTAGACTATGCAGTAACAATAAAAGATTTAGAGCAAGAAGAAGCTTATAACTATTTCGATGTAAATGAGAGTGAAAGAATTCACCATAAAAAAAAATGAAAGAATTAGTGCGTAAAGAGTACTATAGAAGGCTACGAGTAATATTAAAACCTGAATTGAATTCTCAGAACAGAATTATGGCCATCCCAGTTCAACATCTTGAACTGGACTCTAAACCACATGAAACAAATGGATCCTAAGACAAAAAAGCTCCTTCCTAAACATAAGAAGCATCATCCAAAGGCTGATGTAGACCGCATATACATACCACGTAAAGAAAGAGGAAGAGGTCTGATTCAGCTAGAATTATCATATAAGACAACTACTGTTGGCTTACTAACATACATAGAAACAACAAAGGACTGGATAATACAATTAGTCAAACAACATGAAAACAGAAGGAAACATATTCAATAATGAAAGAAGGCAGGAAATACAAAATTTACATTTAGTAGATTCTGTAGAAAAGCAAAACTGAAGCCAAGAACCAACTATTGCGGAAAAAAATATGAACAAGAAAGCCAAGGATAAATCTCTTGAATAGAATAAACAACGATGGCAAACTTCTGCATAGCCAATATCAAGAACGTGCTAATAAACCCGATGTTAATAAAGTTAATACTCATCGATGGTTACGTGCATCTGGATTAAAGTCTGAAACTGAAGGCTTTATTTTTGCTGTGCAAAACCAAAGTCTTTTCACTAGGAACATTCAGCCAAATATCGTATAATAATGTTGATATAAAATGCAGGTTCTGTGACAAATACCAAGAAACAATAAAACATCTAATCTTACGATGTTCAGTCCCAAATGAATATAAAAATTGTCACGATTAAGAGGGGCAATGTTTACATTGGCCAATGTGTAAACAATTTGGAAAATATGTAAACAAACACTGGTATGAACATCACCCAGCACCGATTACAAAAAATAGATGTCACCATTCTATGGGATTACACCATTTACACAGACATAAAAATTGAAACAAATAGGCCAAAAAGAAAAACATCTTGCTTACTAATTGATATGGCTTGTCTAGCAGATTGTAACATATCAATCAAGAAATTTGAAACATTATCAAAATATAAAGACCTGGAAATTGAAATAGAAAACATGTGGAAATTGAAAAACAAAAATAGAACCAATTATATAGATGTACTTGGAATGGTAGAAAATGTAAGAAAACAAAACATTGAAAGAATTACTGGAAACTCCAGCTTAAGAGATATACAAAAGATTTTCTTGTTAAGTACAGTACACAGACTAAGGAGAACTTTGTCTATGTAACGCTAGGGATATTAGAAGGGATAGAAAAAAATGAAATGTAGCCATAACAACATACAACGACCTGCCTTAGGTATTTCCGCAGATTGGTAGGTAGTGGGACCGTAGCAGAAATCGAATTATGATGAAAACGATATAATAATAATGACAATGGCTTTCGGATTAGGTAAATGTACAATAGAGGCATTCATGAAATGGAAAATTACAGAAGCATATACCTTTGTTAAGGTTATGTTATACTTGCATTCACTTGCGCACAAATACCTTTGGGAAAGATTTGGTACTTATAGTTATGGGCTGGCTACTCCTATCCGAATTAGCTAACTCAGAACGACCAATCGAGAAGCCGAGTTCGTAATCTAGTTGAATTTATGGCATTCACTTATTTTCCTTCAGTTATGAGTTAACCAATAGGACAGATTGGGTTCTATAGTCTTAGCTGGCAAACCGCAGAAAGTAATGGCAACCTACTGCGGGATAATTTTTCTGCTGTCAGTCGTGTCTCTTTCGAGACATGATTGCCCAATGCATGTATCACGTATGACACTTAACTGACTGACTCAAGTGAACTATATATTGTCGCAGAAAATAGGGAACTGGAACAGGAAGAAGCTTATAAATGCCTACGAATTAGCGAAGGAGAGGATGTGCGTTGTGGTGCAGTGGATATCGGCACGGAACGAGAAATCGGGGAGCCGAGTTCGAATTCTAGTTGAATTCATTGCATTCACTTATGCGCAAATACCCTTGGGAAAGGTAATAACCCGTTTCTTCATTTCCAGTTATGGGTTAAATAACAGGACAGATCGGGTTCTATAGACTTGGCTGGCAACCAGTCTACAGTAGAAAGCAATGGCAACCTACTGCGGTATAATCTTCTGCCCAGTCAGTCATGTATCTTTCGAGACATGATCGCCCAATCGTGTTTCACGTATGGCACTTACCTGAGTGACTCACTAGTACAACCAGCAAACAATGAATCTATGTTAAATTTGTGTGATCATTGGACATTTTTTTCTCAAAAAATGCTTAAGGAAAAATGTCATGACGCCATTTCCAACTTTAGATCTCTTGTTGGGACCCGAAAAATAAAAGCGTATTAGAAATCAAAGAAAATAAAATAAAAACAATACGAAGAAACAACATGACTTTTTAGAATGTAGGTGATCGTTATATTTCACGAATTCTTTGTTAATTACACCGTTTTTTTTTTTCTGAGAGAGATATTAGAGGGTACTCGTTGATTTCTTTACGGTTTGGAATTCGTTTATTCACTTCCCCAAATAGCAATGATAAGTTTAATATCAACAAGGTGTGCGTGATGTCGTAAAACGTTTTGGGCACACTGAATCCATGTTTAACTCGGAAGCGATGTCACAAAAATGTAAAAAGATTTTTGTGAATGCCACTGAATATCGATGCAGATTGTCATTTACTGGGAAAGTGCAAAATAGGTGAGAATTGTCGAGTAAGACATGATGGAGAAAGTAGTGCGGGATAAGCAGAGTGTTCTAATCAATGCACACACACACACACACACACACACACACAATCGCACACAGGCACACACACACACACACTCAGATGCAAACTCACACACACAAACAGAAACAGACACTCTCTCTCACACGCACATACACAAACACACTTTCTCTGTCACTCTCTCTTACACGCTCCCGACACAAAAACACGCATATACATATATAAATAAATATATATACTTTTAAATTAAAAAAAAAAATTAATTCATTGTTTTTTACCAGATCTCTGAAAAAGGTTTAATAAAATTTATTTATCTATATACCTATGTCTCTATGTATCTACTTCCGGGGTTTTCAAACTGTGGTCCGCGGACCACAATGGGATTAACTCATCACGAGTATAAATTTTCAGAGTCTGGATATTTATTTTTACTTATTAATGCTACCAAATGACAAAAATTTGCACTATCGCCCATTACATGTCAACGTTATTTATACAAAAAATTATTTTACACATGCAAGAACTTGATGTTCCAATTTACTTTTTGTTTTCAGGGTGCTAATGTCACACATGGATACATTTTTAAAACAGAAATCTCATGATGACTTACGTGTAACTTTATCAGCAATATCGCCATAAATCGACAATTTGTGTAAAGCCAAACAAGCACATCCTTCTCACAAAGTGTGTTTTAAAACTCCTGTGTGTAATTGACAATAAAACAATTTTTAAAGTACCATTACTGTTCTAATTTACACAAAATTTTAATGTTTTAGTAAAACAAAATTTAATTTTGCTACATTTTGCATCAACATGCAGTATTAATTTATTTTGTTTGAACACTTATGTCTAAAGCAAGCTTAAAACCAGTTTTTACTACGTTAATGCAAAACTATAAGCTATTTTTAGTAAAACTTTATGTATAAATTTCATAAGCGTTTATAGTGGGTCCCTAGACTAAAACTTGAAATATAAAGGGGTCCGTAAGTCAAAAAGTTTGAAAATCTCTTATCTATTTTCTCTTTCTTTTTCTCTTTCTCTCTCTCTCTTTCTCTATCTATATCTCTCTCTATATATATATATATAGACACAAACACATTGCAATGAATAAATTGTTGTGTAAATTACGTAAAAAGGAAAAGAACACTGACATCTCATTTTAACAAGTATATTTAACAAAATTACACAATCTTGAAATACAAAAAAGTGAATTTGTCTAATATAATCAGCATTGGCTTCAACCACTGCCGACAGAATCACCTGCATCTCTTCTGGACGGTCTCCTTTCTTAAGATGGTAAATAATGCCATAATCCTTGCCTTCTGTTCATCTTTCGTGTTACAAGCTTTGTTGGTTTCACGCTCAACTGCGCCTTACAATAATAATCAAGAAGGTTGCAGGTGCAAATATCTGGTGCAAGGAATTGCACCAGGGCGCTCTTTTTGTCCCTATAGTCTGGACACAGAAAAATTGCATATTTTCAAGAAATGAAATTTTCAATAATATTATATTGAATTGAAATTTTAACCAATAACATCATTTGTGATGCAAAAGTTGATGCACTTTGCATGATTCATGTGAAGTTGAGACAATAACTCAACAATGCCGACATTTTAGCACACTCACTCTTTATGCGTTCAGTCAAGTTTGCCAGATCTGTGATTTTCTTCGAATACACCTTTGAATACTCCAGCAAAAGATGTCAGTTCTTTCTTTCGACAAAATCATGTTTGATCTGCAGTGGAAATATATAGCTAATGAGATTTTCTTTGACCAGACTTTAAGGACACAATATATATATATATATATATATATATATATAACGAGTACAACCTACAAACTGCTACAAAATTGTACATTTTGTTTTGACATTGAAAGAACAATGTCTCATCAGGTAGTTAACAATGATGGTAACTATCATTAACTACCTGATGAGGCATTGTTCTTACAATGACAAAACAAAATATACAGTTTGTACATGTTCTAAAGTAAGATATTAAATATTCATGGCTCTACTTTTATATTGAGCACGGTTTTAGCTGAATGTTTTGAACGTTGCAATTACGTTCTTCGTTCCTTATTCATTTGAATATATATATATATATCATTCAGTTAAGTGCCATACGTGATACACGCTTGGGCGATCATGTCTCGAAAGAGAGACGACTGACTGGGCAGTAGATTATCCCGCAGTATGTTGCCATTGCTTTCTGCGGTAGAATGGTTGCCGACCAAGGCTATAGAACCCAATCTGTCCTGCTATTTAACCCATAACTGGAAGGAAGAGACAGATTAATACCTTTCCCAAGGGTATTTGCGCATAAGTGAATACAATGGATAAAACTGGAATTCGAACTCGGCTCCCTGGTTTCTCGTCCCGAGCCGATATCCACTGTACCACAACGCACATATATTACTAAAAACGTCGTTTTAGTGGATAGCAAGCATGTCTGCGTAAACATTATTGGATTACGCTTTTTTTTAAGGAAATTGATAATGCCACCCTGCCAAATGTTGTCCATTTTCACGATAAGTCGGTGTACTATTAACTTCTGATGTGATGTTTGATGTCAAGACATCTGGAAAGAAACATTGTTGTTGTTGTTTTCAATATTGAGGTGCTGTCTGATGATATGTGGTCAACAGGGCCATCTTAGTGGATCTCCTGGAGGGTAAATTGTTTGCGAACATGATTTGAGGCAGTGTTGCTTGTTCGTTTGTATAAATAATACTCCGTTGACTGTTCTGGACATGTTCCTTAGCGACACGTAATTAGCCATTGTACTGCACAAATTATACAGTAAAAACGATCATCAGGTGCCACTGATAAACCATAGATTTAAGGGAGAAAATTTCAGAAATAGAATATTCTATCTCTTCCCGCTACTCGTTTTCATATGAACAAAACTAGAGGATGTTTAAATTGGGTCACCAGGTATCAGATAGCAACTCATTAAGGACATTTTTGTGAGAACATTGTAGCACTACTACTTTGATAATATTTATGGCAATAATAATGTAAGCCTTTTCATTATTAAGAAATATTCAATATTCATGGATCGAAAAAATAATACTAATGCAGATTGAAATTCTTAAAACAATTCTATTAGAACAATATCTCAAGAAATAGGTCTCTCAAATTCAGTAACTGTAATCGTTCTTTCTCAAGTAATAGTTCCCTCAAGTTCAGTAGATGTTATCGTTCTTTCTCACGAAATATGTCTCTCAAGTTCAGTAAATGTTATAGTTCTTCCTCAAGAAATATGTCTCTCAAGTTCAGTAAATGTTATCGTTCTTTTTCGGGAAATAGGTCTCTCAAGTTCACTAGCTGTTATCGTTATTTCTCAGGAAATATAGTCTCTCATTTTCATTAGAGGTTATCGTTCCTTCTCAATAAATATGTCTCTGAAGTTCAGTAGATGTTATCGTTCTATGTCAGGAAATATGTCTTTCAAGTTCAGTAAATGTTATCGTTCTTTCTCAAGAAATATGTTTCCCAAGTTCAGTAGATGTCATTCTTTCTCAGGAAATAGTTCTCTCAAGTTCACCAGCTGTATCGTTCTTTCTCAGGAAATAAGTCTCCCAAGTTCAGTGGCTTTTATTGTTCTTTCTCAGGAAATAGGTCTCTCAAGTTCAGTAGATGTTATCGTTCTTTCTCAGAAAATAGGTCTCTCAAGTTTTGTAGCTCTAATCGTTCTTTCTCATGAAATAGGTGTATGAATTTCAGTAGCTGTCATCGTTTTTTCTCACGAAATAGGTCTCTCATGTTCAGTAGATGTTATTGTTCTTTCTCAGGAAATATGTCTCCGAAGTTCAATAGTTGTTATCGTTATTTGTCAGGAAATAGGTCTCTCAAGTTCAGTAGCTGTTATCGTTCATTCCAGTATTCATGGCAGTTTTCTTCTTAAATTTTTGTTTGAAGTCGTGTTGAACTACAACATTTTAATTGGCGTTTTTTCTCTCCGAGTTACATGTGATTGCTGTAAATAGTGGTAACAGTGAAGAAATTTATTTTTCTGACAAATTGTAACTCTAGCGGCTTGATCAATGTGTGGGAAATGTTCCCTTATAAGGAAATAGTTAATATTGCGATTACCACTATTATAGCTTTTCCGGTAGTTCTTGAAGAGAAAATAAAGAAAATTAAAATGTTGGCGTTTCACTTTACTTCAAACAAATAGTTAGGACGGAAACTCCCAGCAACACTGGGCGTAGCTATAAAAGGTACTGAATTTGAGAAACTTATTTTCTTGAGAAATTATTTTAACAGAAATATTGCTGAAATTTTCACCAGCAGTTGGTTTGTCTGCATGGTTAATAAATGCCGAACGTTTCCTTATAAGGAAACAGGTAACATTACCATTCCAAAATCAATCTATTACAAAATGTATCCAATAAACCCACAAACCATGAAATTATTGAGGATCAAATTCAAAATATATATATAATTCCTTCTTTCGAAACAATCATATTACGTAATATATTGCAGATGTGATATTCACTGATGTTATAATTTATTTACATATGTGCATGTGCCTTTCCGTGCACATCTATGCATATGTGTTTGCTCTGGTTTTCTTTTAGTCGATCAGAAAGGTTTGCCTATTTCCCAGCGGTGTTCGTGAACGGTATCGTGCCAAATAAAGTACTTGATTTCAAATGCTAGTTTTCAGGCAAGAGTCTTCTCGTCCCTCGCGTTGGCTCTGTGCCTGATTAAATTCAGAGAATATATGTTTCTCGTTGAGAAGTACAAAACACGCACACAACACACACACACACACACACACACACAAACACACACACACGAACACACACGAACACACATTCATACTCACACAGTGGTCCGCACAAAAAAGACACACATACTCGGATAAAGATAGACACATGCCTACACACATAAGAACATGTACATGAATTTCTGTGCTGGAGTGATGCGTATACTTGTCATGACAAAAAAAAATGCCCCTCAAATCAGATGTTGGTCAATTGTTCAGATTTTTTAGTAGCTCCACCACGCACACACATTCACAGAAAGAGTGTGTGTGTGTGAGAGAGAGAGACACACACACACACACACACACACACACACACACACACACACACACACATATATATATATATATATATATATATATATATAGTCATCCGCAGACAGATCTGTTTCGCTCTATCACAGATAATTAAAGTACGAATATTTTGGCAGCATCTTTTCTTTTAAACAAGTTGTGTTAAACGATAGAGACTACATAGTCTTATATATTTTCTTTTGAATTTTTTCATATTTTCTGATTGGACTTTTTATTTCCGGATTATTTTTGTATAAGAATTGTCCAAAAGTTGATTCAAGTGCCATTACACAACACCTTAAGTTACATACTCTTTCCCTTCAGCATTCTGACATTCGAAAAATTCTTATAGATCATACCAAAATTATTGATCAACACAGACATTAGACGTCTAAAAAATTTAGAGGCACTACATAAAAACTCTTATCAATCTCACAGCTTACCAAGTTTCTGGACATGTACTTGTGTTTAGACTGTTTATTTGAAATATAATTAAGGTAAATAATTATTTATCTGACTAATTTGATTATTTACTTAATTAATTCCTTCGAAATTTAAATTCTCCAACGTATTTTTAAAACATTTAAAATCTTTAACAATCAAGTATTCCATATAATTCACGCATCTATGTGAGCACATATCTTCACGTGTGCATGTTGCTTACATTATTACTGCCTTTGAATTTAAAAATTCTTTATAAGGTTTATTTATTTTCTTTAAAAATGTTGTAACTCTTTTCCTGCTACAAGGCAATATTTGATTTTTAAACTGTAATATAGTCCCCGATGATGAACGATGAGGTTCGTCAGTACTAAGACAATTATATAAAACTATGTTGTCTCTATCGTTTAACACAACTTGTTTATATATATATATATATATATATATATATATATATATATCCAGAGGCGACAACAATGAAACAGACTGTCATCCACGCATATAGATGTCCGCATATATATGTCCGTTTTTGTATATACATACACTCTCGCACACACACACACACACACACACACACACACACACACACACACACACACATATATATATATATATATATATATATATATATATATATATATATATTAATATATTAATGTTTATTTTAGCAGCAATCTTTCTTTTAAACACGTTTCCTTAAAAACGGCCGACAAAGAAGATTTTATTAAATTTTGAATTAATTATCCCCCCATACTTGCATGTTTTGTTTTTTTCTGGAGACAAGGAATGTAAAATGTTCCATAATTATCAACTTTCCAAGCGCTTTTAGCCAATTCACTGGCCATGTTTTGAATGTAAGATTATTTTATTTTGCGCTTTAAAAAAAAAAAGATAACCGTTATTCAAAAGCTATCACATGACGCTTGCGACTGGAAGTCGCGTGAGCTTCTTTTTATTAAAAAAACCTTTCAAAACTCCATTTCTATTATTAAGTAATGCAAGGTTGATAGCAGAAGAGAATTGTTCAATATATAGTGTGTCTCTTATGGCGCTATGCTTTTGATACTGCGATTTAAATATTATTTTCGACTAACATTTTTCTTACATTGTATTTTTTCTTATATATATATATATATATATATATATATATATATATATATATATATATATTACTTGTAATGATTTGAAATGTGTCTCAAAGTGGGTCATTCTTTGTTTGGTGATCAAATGAGGCACCATAGAGCCTATAAAAGTTTGGTTCTCGTGACCACTTTGAGACCTATAATAGCGTGTCCATAAACGTAAGCCTTCTGTTACTCCTTCCTTAACTCAATGTCAGAGGTTAACGTCTGCTAATAAACCAGAATGTGTTGCCTGTTAAGACTCTTTAAGTTCTATTCGTGAATCATCTGGAGTATTTGTTGTCTTATTCTCACTTAGAACTTTATTGAGTGATATACATATCGGCCCATGCATGCTTTCTGCTATTATCTCTGAACTAGATTTTTACAAAGTATGTAAACTTAATGATGTACCTAAGATTGTCTTGCTCCTGAACAAGTTCATGTTCGCTCTAAACTCGCCTTTCTTATTACATGTCACAGAAACTTCAGCTGCCTCCTTTTGATGCTAAGTATAAGTTTCCTTTCCGTTTCCTTCTTCTTCAAAACTTCTTCGTTGCTCTCATGTTCAGTCCATGAATCCTCAGAATCCTTCTGTGGAACCATATTTTGGTTACTTCAAGTCATTCCTTCATCTTTAATGAGATTGTCAAGTATTCACTGCCATATAAGAGGGCAGATATCACATAGCAATCTAGTACTGTTTTCTATTGTTCCTTTCTAACTAGCTTGTACTCCTCACTCTTTTCTAAGTAATCTTTTTACATTTATGTAACCCACTGCACATCAGTGGCGTTTCTGCCTTGATCGCGGTGAAATGATTAAAAAAAAAAAGAAAGTACTGTTTTCTTTTTTTCCAACTCCATTTTCCTTGTCTACCACATAAAAAATTGCCAAAATACTTTTTTTCGCATTTAAATTTTTGAACATCAAAATTGACCTGAAAACAAAAAGCCGCCATGAGGTAAGTGAGAAGAAAGTTTTAGCATAGAATTTACGTTAAAATGTTGCCTTTTCAACTTCAAAATTATGTGACCTTGTGCGTATATATCTAAGACTGTTATATCGGTTCAATTAAGTCTGTATTCGCATGTGCCTGTGTGTAAATTTTACTGAAAAGTATAAAATTGCTGGATAATTACTCTAATCAAATCAAAATATATACCGTAATTCCCCATGTATAATACACTTTTTTTTCTAAAAAAATAATTAAAATTAGCAGTGCGTATTATGCACAACTACATATGCATCTTTAAATATTGCCGTTTCATAGTTCGATTTCAATTGGGAAAAGGCTACTCACCAAAAATATACGATAATTTGACACTAAGATTCGGTGACTGCGACCCCCATAAGAATGTCAAATACAATCATATATACTTAACTGCAACTACAAATATAAAATAAAGAAAGAATTATCATAAAACTAAATTAGAATAATATTATTGTATGCTTAAAACCATGTTTTTGTGAATAGCTTAAGGTTATACGACTAAATATAGGCACCGCCATATTGCTTCTGCATGACACGTTCTGATTGGTCGCAACTACCGGAATAAGAAAGTTTATTTTGGTGGAGATGGATATCGTTAAAACGTGTGTTTATAAGCTAAACGACCAGCAGTTCTTAATATTCTCCCGAGAAAAAACAAACCTTGTTCTTACCTACTCTTAATTTACTCTACAACACCCCTGGTTAAAAAGGAATTTAAGCAGAACAAGTTACCCCAGTGAATTCAAGAGGAAAGTTTTTGCTGTGGCTGAACAAGTGGGAAATCAAGCAGCAGGAAGAAAGTACAATATAAATGAAGCAAATATAAAATTATGGAGAAAAAGAAGGAAAAATTGTGGCAGTAAAATCTTTTTCAAGTCCCCCCGGTCGAAGAAAATAGGCTAAGTATCTTCAAATGAAAAAAGAATTATTGGAAGGAAATTGCAGATAGGCTGGTTGTTGGAATTGCCATCAGCACTGTAGACATAAATTTGTTGGCCCTGAAAAAGATGAAAAAATACCCTGAGGTAACTTTCAAAGGCTCTCTAAATTGGTGCTACACGTTTACAACCCGTCCAAAGAAGAAGAACCTCAATTGCACTGAAATTGCAATCATGATAAAGACAAAATATTACAAAATTTCAGAAGTCTGTGCTGAACTTGAGGAGAGAACAACCATGATATAAAGGTCATTGGCAATGCAGACCAGACAACTTCAATCGTTGATTTTTCACCATCCCAAACAGAAATCTTGAAGGGAACAAACAGCATTAACATAAAATACTCTGGTAATGAAAAAAAGATTTACATTTATATTGTGTGATTATGGGGATGGCTTGAAAATGTAGCCTTACATAATTTTTAGGAGAAAACTTTGCCTAATAAGGCCAAATGTCCAGTTGGAATCCATGTAACGAGCCATCCTAAAGGTTGGATGGATGAAGCACTGATTCAAGACTGGCTCAGAAGAGTGTGGTGCCAACATCACTCCACAGAGAGAAGAGTGTTTGTTCTTGATGCCTTCCAGTCATAGGCTGCCAACAATCAAGGAAATCCTAGAGAAGGACACAACTGATTTGGTCATCATACCGGTTCACATGACCAGTGAATTGCAAGTCATGGACGTTTGTTGCAATAAACCGTTCATTTAACATTTGAAAGTCAAATGGATGCTATCAGGTAAGCAGGAATCAACCCTCCACTGTGGAAAATGCAAGAAAGTTGACATAGAGGTCATCGCTGGGTGGATCAAGGATTCCTGGGAAGCTGTTAACCCAGCCGTCATCATTAGGGGCTTTAAAAAGAGCTGCATTACAAATGCTTTGGATGGCATTGAGGATGATAGCCTCTGGGAGTATATAGAGGAAGAGTAGGATGCCAGCAAAAATGAAGAAGTGAAATAGGTGATGAATTAAGGCCTATAAAATCACACTGACCGCACAACGACAGAGACATTCAGTATCTAATGGAGGCATCGGACGAGTTTTTATCCTGGGATAATTTTTTTTAAATCTAGAAATTCCGGGATTTAAAAATAAAATAAATGGATGTGTTTTTTACTTAAAGAAGTTTCAAAAATATATTTTAAAATCAAAACCCCTTCAGTAATATAGTAATATATTTAATTTATTGAATCCATCATTTTATTATAATAGATCTAAGTTTAAATTTAAAATTTCATTAAAGAAATATGTCACTTTTATAAAAAAAAAATATAGCAAACATTTTAGGCATCACACTAAGATGAACAATGAAGCTAAAATATTGCAAAAAATACAATGCAAGCTTTAAAGTCAATTCCTGAAACTTCAGGTGAAGCATAGCGCACTTATCTGTTTTAGGCATATTTTTTGAATATACATAGAAATAGATTAAGTATAGTGTTCAACGCTTTTTTAATAGAATTTTTTATAATAAGAGGCCTTAAATAAATTAAAGTTTTACCATAAATTTTATAAGAATAATAAAAGATACTTTAATAACGTGTAATTATTGATCATTTATATAAAATGTTTTTTTAGATAGATTTCCCCAAATCCCGAGATTTCCTGTCCTGGAATTTTTTAACCTAGGCAATCCCGGGATTTAAAAAAAATTGAACTCCCGTCTAGGGATTATTTTGTTCCTGGATTTTCACGCCCAAATTCTGAGAGTGTTCACTTTAACAATGAATGCATAAATTAACAGTCATGAGAAATTTCATTTGATTGGTTTCTATGTTTCTTTATTCATATTATTCTTTGTTAAATATTTCTTAGACTAACTTTTATTCTGTCTACTTTGGAAGTAGTACGTTGTGGTGCATTGGATATCGGCTCGGAACGAGAAATCGGGGAGCCGAGTTCGAATTCCAGCTGAATTCATTGCATTCACTTACGCGCAAATACCCTTGGGAAAAGTATTAATCCGCCTATTCCTTCCAGTTATGGGTTAAATAACAGGACAAATTGGGTTCTATAGCCTTGGTCGGCAACCAGTCTACCGCAGAAAGCAATGACAACCTACTGCGGGATAATCTTCTGCCCAGTCAGTCATGTCTCTGTCTAGACATGATCGCCTAAGCGTGTATCACGTATGGCACTTAACTGACTGACTGACTTTTGATGTATTACTCGAGTTATGTACATTCAACACGAACTCAAGTTATGTATCACAGACTACATACAGATCCCATCGATTGAATAGTTTATCAAACAAAAACAGGTTAATGAGCCTGCGCAGTAGGCGCAATATAGGTTTTTCTCTTTCTTTTAGAATAGTGATGATAAATATCTTCAATTAAAGCTTTAATAGGATTAGGAAACACTGAAATTACAAAAGTACAATTTATACGGTTTGATTACCAAACCAAGGGGTGCGTATTATGCGTGAGTAGAAGCACTTTCTCACACTTTCAGTACATTTTTAGGGGTTGGCACTATTCTTGGGGAAATATGGTATATATATATATATATATGGAAATATGGTATATATATATATATATATGGTATATATATGGTGTATATATATATATATATATGGTATATATGGAAATATGGTATATATATATATATATATATATATATATATATATACACAGGATGTCCATTAAGTCCGTGTGTACTTTAAAAAATGTATAACTTTATTTGTATTTGTGATAGAAATAATCTGTAAAAAATGTTATAAATTTTAATGTACCTAGTTTTGAGTGTAGTTATTGATACTAATGTGATTTCCGACATTACTGTAAATCTCTTGGCAAATATTGTTCCTGAAATGCAAAATGGTATTACCATTTGTATTGCTAATGATGGAAGACATGTGGAAACTTAAATAAAATCTAAAAAATATAGATTTAATTCTTTCCCAATCATTTTTACAAATTATTTCTATCGCAAATACATGCGATAGTAACAGTCAAAATATGAAGGAAAATAACAACTGCAGAGACATAAACATCCTGTTAAATGGCTATATAAGTGGCAGATATTGCTGGGGACGATAAAACTTATGGACTATTTTATATTCCTTATCTCCAACAAAACGGAAAATTGTTAACATGCAGTTAACACTTAAAAAAAAAAAATTAAATCTTGCTAGTCGGCCGTATTAAATAAGAGCTTGTTGTCCAAGTATATATATATATATATATATATATATATATATATATATATATATATATTCCTAATAGAGAAAAATATGAGGAAAATAAGAAAAAATTTAAAAATAACAACATATACTCACGTCCACTATTTAACAAACTGTATATTCGATTTATGTTAAAAATATTATCGGCTTTTCAATTTTTTTAATTTAGAAATATTTAACTATACATCTCATACTAAAATAATTTGAATAGTAATCTGAATATAAAATAATCATCTTTTTTTTTTTAAATCATATCACCCCAAGCAAGGCGGTAACGCCACTAATGTGCAGGGGGCTACATAAGAGAAGATTAGAAAAAAGTAAACCGGAAACCGCATCCTAAACAGGAAACAAGAGATGTGCTTCTTCATCTGTTTAATAGGTGTGAGTGGAGTGTGAACCGGGCGATAGTTTAGTCTATCTACTCCAATTGAGAACAAAAAAAAAGTTAAAGATTTCAAAAAAAAAAAAAAGAAAAAAAAGTGACTTATCAAGTTTTATTTCTAGAAGAATTTTTTGACTGGAACCTCGTCTTTGCTTTCCTTAGTATCTCTCTTTCTTTTCTTTCTGTTGCCTGGTTGGTGGTGACGGACACTCTTCGTCTCCCATCTCCCGATTTTCTCTGACCAAAAGTTAGAAATATCTTTTTTCATTTGTAATCAATTTGCCCGTAGGTCGGCTGTCTGAATATAAAATAATACTCACTTACTCACTATCGTTTATTAAACAATGAAGTGTGTCATTTCATGTCCTCCACAACTTTCTTGACTTTTCAGTTAATCTGATGAATATTTATGAGTGATCCTTTAGTTACAACTTTTGAAAAACAATTTGATTTTTGCACTCGTGTATAAATACTTCGTAAAAATAAAATCCTCGCATTTACTTTGATAAAGTCTATCTCTTCAGCTAAAATATTCTTTCCTTTTTGCTTTTATTCATAATGTCATTATAGAGATATCATTTAGTTAAGTGCCATACGTGATAAACTCTTGGGTGATCATGAGACATGGCTGACTAGGCAGATGATTTTCCCGCAGTAGGTTACGATTACTTTCTGTGATAAACTGGTTGCTATCCAAGGCTGTAGAATCCAAGCTGTCCTGCTGTTTAACCCACAGCAAAAGAGAGAAGAGACAAATTAATACCTTTTCCAAAGGGCATTTGCGCGTAAGTGAATGCAACAATTTTAACTGAAATTCGAACTCGGCTCTTCTTGTACCGAGGTTATATCCGCTGCTCTACAAGACACATGCACCACAACACACATCCACTAAAAATACACACTAGATGAATTATATATATATATATATATATATATATATATGTATATATATATATATTACACAAACCTGTTTTGTTAAACAAACCTTCCACGACAATATGTCTACATATAATTAATACCTATAATATGTCTATTGTTCCCCTGCGCAAGATAAACGTATTTCAAATTATTCATCTCTCCTCGTTGTTGTTTATAGTGCTTTGTTATATTGGACGCAAAACACTATATCGTGCGCATTCATTCTGGTTCAAACGTATGTCTTGTACGGCTTGAATTGAAAAGGCTGCATTATTTTTTATTCTACTTTTCCTTCACAAATCTTTTACTGACTTTGAATCAGTGATAGAAAAAAATAAAAAATAAAAAATAACAAAAAACAAAAAAACACGATATATGAACATAACGAAGAAAGTAATACTCACATCTGTATATTTGTACAAGAGCTTTTCTTTTATTTTGATGATAAATGAAACACTAATTATATTTTATTTACAAGAAAAAATGCTATTTAATGTGTGGAGTGAAACATTTTTGTTGAATTTGCATAATAGGCACTGGAACCAGATATAATCACGTTTTTCAATTTTATGTTTCATATAACTATAGCTGGAGCACTCGAAATCACGAATAACTAAGATATATTTAAGATGTATTCAAAAATTCATATAAAATTTAATGGGGTTGGGCCCAGTTTATTGTTTAAATTCATTGTAAATTTCTCAGTACTTGCAAGCCAAAACAAAATATGCACATACCACGTGAATTCTTAAAATGTACAATATATATATATATATATATACAAAAAGAAAAAATATGTAGGTAAAATCACCAAAACCAGTTTCTATTAATATTTATTTTATTAATATTAAAAATGATCCAAGTGAAGGGCTCGATGTAAATAGTATTATTTATTTACAGAGCCAAATATGCATATTTCATCAAATAAACTTCCGAATTCTACAAACGTTGTATAGCTATTTCAGCGAGAAGAATTTCTTTCTTAAATTCCCGATTTATTACGTAAACTTCCTGTGTATGGATATGTTTCTAGGCTCCTTCCAGTATGTGAATTTTGGTACTATATTTAGAATTAAAAAAACTTTGTTTGTGATCGTTGCCGAAGAAACCAGATTTGTATCACTGAAATACCCATACAACATATGTAGAATTCGTAGTTTTAATTGATGTAATATATATATATATATATATATATATATATATATATATATATATATATATATATATAATTCATGTACAAATGTTTGTCACTTAGATGAGCAGCTTTATTTCACCCATGCCTGAAATAATTCTGGTCAGCTAAATGACAAACTCCTTCTCATTAATTTTATTAATGCCCTATCTCTGTTTCGACATCGAAACATTTTTAGAAAAGATGTACTCGCCTAAAACTAATCTGTTTCATGCTTAAATGTAATCGTCAGAGATAGATAGATAGATAGATAGATAGATAGATAGATAGATAGATAGTGATGTCAAGTCCGTGAACGGATTGAATAATCCAAAAAGATCTATTTAATATAAAATATTAAGCGATAGTTCTGTATAGAGAGCTCAATGAATATTATGCATAGCAATATGATATACATAAAGGAAAACACAACACATCATCTAAAGTGGTTATAAATTATAATCTATTTTGATAAATTACTAAGCTCATCTCATCAGACTAAGATTTTTCGCTAATCATTTCCTCAGAACATCTAATAAAAAACTTTAAAAGAAATAGAAATCAAGCGAAATGTCACAGATGAGAAATCTTCAGTTTTATCTTATAAGAATCACCAACTTTAGGAGAGAGAAAGTTAATTGGGCAGAATGAATGACCACGAACCCATACGCACCTACCTACATGCACACGAATACGCATACACATATATACATATATATGAACACACACATGCATACAAACACACACATATACACATACACTACCGGCCATAATTATCAGACCACCTCAGTTTTTTAAAAGAAATGATGTATTTCATACTATTTTTA
This sequence comes from Ascarosepion bandense, assembly GCA_037127315.1. NCBI lineage: Eukaryota > Metazoa > Mollusca > Cephalopoda > Sepiida > Sepiidae > Ascarosepion > Ascarosepion bandense. The sequence continues at coordinate 2,237,824 of JBBBDQ010001286.1, read as the reverse complement.
GTATTTGTTGCCAAGTGGATAATTATAAATAAAAATAGAATGGTTTTTATTATTAATTTGCAAAATTTTACAACACAAGGTAGCAAAGATGAACTCGTCCGAATCGCCCTATGTTTTTTTTTTCATTTTTCATTGATGAAACTGCAATATTATTATTAAATATTTATAAATTCATTTGATCCCCATGTTATATTGCAGTATTAACAAAACATCCGTTCTATTTTCATTTACAATTATTCACTTGGCAATAAATACTAAAAAATAGTATGAAGTTTTTTAAAACACTGGGGTGGCCTAATAATTAAGGCAGTTAGTGTACATATATACACATATATACACACATATATATTGTACAAACCCACCAGTTTTTCTTTTGATGAATAACAGGTTCATCAAAGTAAATCAGGTAACTGTTTTAGAAAATGATTTTCAATAAGTGCAGTGGAACAGTAAATGTCTTTTTAATTTAAACAACTCCAACAAAAAAAAATGTTTTCATTAATTCATCATGGAGCAATTTCTCTGTCTGCTTAACTGATGTTAACCTCCAGGTGAGCAAATCTTTTGTGCCTTCTATGGCTCAGGTTTTCAACTGATATTAACTGGGTTTGTTTTAAGAAGTGACCCAAAGCCGGAAAACATGGTGTACTCAGTGAGGATCAAACTCACTCTTCAGTTGTAATGGATACAATGAGACAAGCTTGTTAATCATTACACCACGTCGAGGTGCTCGAAAGAGTTCTCTTTGTGAGTGTTGTCATGACAGATTTATTTCTAAGCCCCGACTGGATGTAACATAAGGCCGAAACTATGCGGTACCCAGTGAGAATCGACTTCACTACTACGTTGTAATAGATTCTTGTGAGACAATCTTGCTAACCATTTTACTGTGTCGAAGTGCACAACTGACATGGAATCGGGTGTTTATATTAAATTAAGTTGTTAGGTCTTCATCGAGGAAATTTAGTTGGCTGTGTCGTTCCAGACGGTTTTTCTAGTCAGAATTCATCTTGCACTTTTATAAACCTGCCATGGAATATTGCTGCTACATTTGGTTTACTCTTTCTGCTATATATTTAGTGATTCTTGACAAAATTTGAAGAAGGGTCTGTAATGTAATCGAAGTTGACATGGCATCGAGACTTTTGTTAGACGTAAGATGTCTTCCCTTTATATTTTTCTATTTTCCTTGGTTCCTCGATTATATGCATTTAAGCATGCAACTAGCTACGTGTAATCGTAAGTTCTACTGTAATAAATTCTTTCTTTGCACTTCTCATTTGTGGAACTCCCTTCCAATACCTTGCTGCCTCGTCACTCACAATCAGCAAAGACATAATTGCAACACCAGTCACCATCTTCTGTTATTCTGAAACCTGTTCTTTTATTTCCTTTTCCTTGACTTCTCCCCACTTAAGCATCTTCAATCTCTTTCACTTCCAGTAACACATTGAATCCTAGACACATTATGACCTTGCGTACTAGCGGCTTTATGGCTTTGCGTACTAGCGGCATTATCACTTTACTTGTATAAAATAATTAAAAAATAAATAAATTTCGGTTATTTCTTCTTTCCGAGAAAAGCATTTACTCTATGGCGTAACGTGATGGATACAGACCACTATGCATTTGCGTAGATTTACCATTTTATAGACATTATATTGATTTCAGTGGCGGGCTGAATCAAAAATTATTTCTCCCCTGGAGATAAAGGTTACCCACTCCTAAGTAAGATGTCATCATTTAATTTTCATAACGATTAAATAAAATTTTTTTAAAAAAATACACGTGGAAAAAAAATTTCGGTTCAAATTTTTATGGAAAAAATCTGTATTACTTAGTAATCATATGGTAGTTATAAATCAGGATGGAAACAAAAAAATTCTAAGTACTACGCAAACATATATTTTTAATCATTTCACCCCAAGCAAAGCAGATTTACTGCCACTGTTGCTCAGGGGGTTACATAGGGGGAAAGTGATGAGATCACATCGGTTCTTGATAATGACAATGAAAGTCGAAAATACTTGAACAAAACTAACAAAAACTAATGGCGGTTTATACACTACTGCGAGCGAAATATTCAAGAAATACAATAAAATAATTAGACTAACTGACCTCATGAGGTTCCATCAATCTAACTTTTTTCAATATATATATATATATATATATATATATATATATATATATATATGTTACGTCGAGTAACAGAATTATGTGAAATAATGCAAAACAACGTAATAGTATAAAAGTAGGTGTATTGACAGGAAAGAGAAGTATTTACAAGAGGTGAGGATTAGTAGAATACAGAACAGGGTAATTAGTATAGAGTAACGTCGTAGAGACGTGATAGATTGACTAGAAGAACACTTCCGGTGCAATACCGGAAATACCCGACTGACGCGCTCACTCGATTTCCTTCCTCGACTTCCTTACTCGACTTCCTTTCTCGAGGTATAATCACTACTATTTTATATAGTGATTCGAATAGTCCATTTCCGAGGAAAGGTGGAAAGCGCCCCAACAATACAATATATTATATGATATGATATGACAATTGCCATTAGTGTTACATATATATATATATATATATATATATATATATATATATATATATTAGAAGTAGTACAAACTAATGTTTTAGCAGTCCACTGTTTGTAGTGTTTTGCTTTATGAAGATTGCTCAATAATTAGTAGAGCATTATACATAGTATTTTTGTTATATTCTTATAATAAAGATATTGCCATATATATATATGCATATATGTGTGTGTGTATTTGTGTGTGCGCGCGTCTGTCTGTCTGTCTGTCTGTCTGTCTGTTTGTGTATGTGTATGAACGTGTATGCATGTTTGTGTATTTTTGTGTACGTGTCTGTTTCATTAAGCCAGTTGATACCAAATTGAATTATATGTCTTATGTACTATGAGTGTCGAATTCTCTAAGTACACTTTCCTTATTTTCTTTCCTAGAATTATCACTTGTTTTTTATCCTAAATACAAGCGTCTTTTTCGCTCCATTTCCCTTAAATCTTCCTAGTCGATCTTTCCATCATATCCTCAGTATCCTTCATTAAGACAACACATATGTTGTCTCAAGTCTTCTCCTATCGGTGAAGAAAGTTTCAATTGTTCACTATTTTATGTCTATAATTTCTTCCATTTGACATTAGGTATTCGCTTTTCGTCAGATCATGGACAAATTGTGATATACTCAATCACCTCTGTATCTCTTGAGGAAACTAAAAGATTAATATTAGAATTTCGTTAAAAAGAGAAGCAGAGAAAATTACTAAATGGAACATTAATTCTCTTGTATACTAGCAAGTGTTGGACAATTCTTTTACAGCTGAAGAGGCGAACTGAGTTAACGAAGATATGATTCTACAAAAACATAAATATGAATAACATGAACGCAGCTTGTGAGTAACGTGGAAGTTTAAGAGAAATGAAATCTAAAAAGAGACATATTAGAAATAATAAAGAGACTGTTGACATTTCTGGAGCAAATAACGAGAAATGATAGCTTGGCGTATTTAATATCGTTAGGGTATACATTACGATATTTAAAGCAAGATTTATTTGTTTTATTACCATTTTTGCAGTTTATTTAAAGCCAGAAAATATTGATAGATTAGCATAGTTTTTTTTTTATCATTTCACACAAAGCAAGGCAATTTTTGGTTCCACTGGTGTGCATAGGCTTACGTAGGAAGAAAGTGATGAGAAGGATAACAAGTTATAGGGAGTTTTTTTTTTTTAATCATCTCACCCCAAGCAAGGCATTCCACTGCCACTATTGCGCATGGGGCTACATAGGGGAAGGTAAAGAGAAGGAGTGGTTAGACATAGGGAATGTCAGGAGGAAGGTGACAGAGGAGTAAGGATACAGAGGATGAGGGTTGGGCAGATGGGAAGAGCGTTTGATAAAATGGAAGCAGGTTAGTGTGTTAGGAGGTGTCTATTGACCTTACATTTAAACTCCTGGAGATTGTAGCCGTCGGGGAAGCAATCGTTTGGAAGAGAATTCCACAGTCGGGAAGTGCGAGGAAAGAAACTGTTGGAGTAGAAGTTGCGATTGCATTTTATCGGTTTCACTGTAAAAGGGTGGGATCTAGTTGCTAATCTAGTATCTCGTTCAAATACGTATTTAGGAGTCACAAGTGATCTAAGTTCATCGGAGCAGAAGCCGTGAAAGTATTTATAGAAGAGACACAGAGAAGCCACGTCGCGCCGGTGGGAGAGAGACTGCAGGCGGTCTGCCACGTCAGTATCTATCACATTACAGACCATCCTCTGAACCTTACCGAGAAGCCCGAGGAGAACAGCAGGGGCACCCGACCAGATATGGCAACAGTATTCAATGCACGGGCGGATGGTAGATTTATAAATGTGCAGGATAGATTCAGACGGAAAAAAACTTCCGGGCCCTACACAGAGAACCGGCTTTCATAGCAGCGGATTTAGCAATGGATTCGATATAGAATGCCAGAAAAATGGGTAAAAGAAGGATAAAATTACTGGTGTGATGAGAGTAAAGCGGACGGAGAAAGGAACATGAGGGAAATGATGCGCGAGATGGCAGTTGACCTAACATTTAAATTCTTGGAGATTGTATCTGTCGGGAAAGCAAGTATACGTGTAATATAACAATCTGGCCCCACCCGAGGAAGTGATGCAAGCGATGGTGTTTTCCGTCGGTGAAGGGGGCGGCGAAGCGACAAGACAGGTGTTTGTGAAATACATCCTGTCGAGGCCGGAGCGGATGTCATTTCCGACAGCGGCGGAAATGGCTACAGAGGCAAACAGATCAGGTGCCTCTTAGAATTACGTGGGCGTTGCGTGGGCGAGGCAAAAAAAACCGGAAGGAAAGTCCCGGTTCTAGAGGACTATATAAAGACCTCGACACACGGATTCGCCAGTAGCAGAGAACGACCAGTGGAAGCAGAGGGACACCACAGGCAAAAACTACACTCCCGTCAACCCATGTGCCTCTCACCCTTCCGTTCTCTATTCCACACGGTCCGTCGTTATTAATAAAAATATAACCTTATATTTTTATATATGCGTGTTTGTTGTTTTGTCGTCGTACGGCGATATATAACATACGGAAGGGAATTCCACAGGCGAGAATTGCGAGAAAAGAAGCTGTGGTGTAGAAGCTACAGTTACATTTTATTGGTTTCACTGTGAAAGGATGGTCCCTATTTGCTAGTCTAGTAGCTCGAGTAAATTCATGCAGAGGGGGCACCAGAAGCAGAAGCCGTGAGTGTATTTGTAGAAGAGGCACAGGGAAGCCACATCACGCCGGTAAGAGAGTGATTACAGCAAAGTCGGTATCAATCACATTACAGATTCTCCGCTGGATTTTGTCAAGAACCCCGATGTGAATTGCAGGGACACCCGCCCAGATTTTGGGGATAATAATGATTTTTACTGATACAAGTTCTACTAATTAACCCATATCTTGGAGCGGAATTTTTACCTTTCCAAATTGTTCTTACCTATAAGTCAATATAACAAACAGGGCTGAAATTAGCTTTCCGATTAACACGTCCGGGCCATTATCCATTACACTAGCCATACAGGTCCTGGACATGACGGTAAACCGCATCCGGTTGCAAGGCTTCTGTTTGGGAGATTGTGAGGAGCATGGAATCACTTCTAAATTGCAGTTGTTCTCCCGAAGTGGCAGCACCTGTTAGGGTCCAAGCTATGGGCGAATAGCTTGAACCCCCAAACTGAAGTCAAAACACTATGAAAGTATAAAAATACACTTTTATAGAAATATACACACAAAAACAGCATTTTATTTAGAAATATATACATTTTTGAAGGAAAAATATTAACGACAATACATTTTTAGAAAAAAATTATCATTACACATTTTTAAAAGAAAAAAAATATTCTCAGCAAAATTTGTGAATACAAAACTAGAAGACATTTTCAGTTTTCTAAAATGAAAAAGTATAAAAACAAAACATTTTCATTAAAATCTGACCATATCAACCTTCTCAATATAACCGAACATTAAAAAATACCTTAAAACCGCATCGCTTTGGCATTAAATAACCCACAGAGATTGATATGCCATTAAACAAAATTCAAACTCAAAACTAACCACACATCTAATCTTACCTCACCTAGTTTTTACTAAGCAGTCACATATCTCAGTACGGAGCCGGATCAAAATTGATTCACTGATCGTACGAGAAGCGGTGTTTCAGCGTGATATGGCCGTAAGCCTTGAATGCAAGAGGAAAAAAAAAAGAAAGGAGGAATAATCTACCTAACAAGCTTCTGTAAATGCATATCACAGTAGGGAATGGGAGTAAGAGTCAAACAAACATTGCAATTAGCTACAAAGCATAGAAAGCTGTCGAGGACCATAAACATCCGGGTTCTGCAGGAACAAAGAACATAAAATAGAAGTTGGTTTAACAAGTAGGTAGGAAATCATAAAACTCATTTTCAATTAGTCTTTGCTGCCGACATCATTTTCGTGCCAAAAATATTTCATATAAATGTCTTGTCCTATCGCCAGTCATATTGATTCTAATTTGACAGAAACATGACAAAATAATTCACAAAAATACTTAGTAATTCTGTAATAATAAGACTTCAGTTTGTATAATGATTTTGAAATTGATTTCTGTTCTCAGTCTGTCTTGAGTGATGAATGGCATTTCAAATTCTGCCATTGTCGTACAGATGCGATTTGTTATAATTAACAATGGAAGCAGTCGTAGCTAATGTGATTTCCCTGAAATAACTGACGTCAAAGAATGATTCTTCTTCGCGATTGCTTCTAAGTACCAACATCAGTCAATGTCAGAGACAGAATAAGATGACCAAAGTTTTTATGTAACATCCCATATTCCCTATTTTTAACTGGTTCATGTGAGGTTCATGCCTTAGTAATTATTTCCTGATACCATTACCGTTATTGTCAGTTCAAGGGTCAGTGGTTATCTATCACCCGTATCCTCGTAATATACACTTCCTACTACCTTCCAGTCATTTTGTTATTTATTTCATCATAAATATTTTTACAGCTGCCCTCTATGAAATTTAGTATTAATAAATTATTTTAAACAACGATTCGCAATAAGGCCTGCCTCGATCTTTTAATGGATTTTGTTTAGTGCTTTCTCACTATCTATAATATTATTTATCTAAATGATTTCTTTCGAATATAAAAGTGTCAAGGTAAAAGCGTTATTGATTCTTCCTACAGCAAGGGGGTTTTCAAACTGTGGTCCACGGACCACAGCGGATCCGCAAGGATAACATAGGGAGTCCGTGAATTGACTCATCACGTGAAATTCAAGTCTAGAGTAAGCTTAAAACCATTTTTTACTACGCTAATGCAAAACAATAAGCTATTTTTTAGTAAAGATTTATGTATAAATTTCATAAGCGTTGAGAGTGGGTCCCTAGACTAAAACTTGAAATATAAAGGGGTGCGTACGTCAAAAAGTTTGAAAACCCCTGTCATACAATATATCCCTAAAGTCATGATACACATTTTTTTACACCTATAGATTACACATGGTTTGATCGATAGAATAAATAATTAACTTTTTTTCTGAGCGTATGATAAAGAAGGTATACTCAATGCAAATCACATTTGCAACACACCTGACGGCAATGTAGAGTTATTACATCGAATTCGTGTGAGTATTGTGGTGCAGTGGATATCGACTCGGAACAACAAATCGGGGAGCCGAGTTCGAATTCCAGTTGAATTCCTTGCATTCACTTACGCGCAAATACCATTGGGAAAGGTATTAATCCGTCTCTTCCCTCCAGTTATGGGTTAAATAATAGAACAGATTGGATTCATTAGCCTTGGCTGGCAACCAGTTTACCGCAGAAAGCAATGGCAATCTACTGCGGGATAAACTTCTACCCTAGTCAGTCATGTCTCTTTCGAGACATGATCGCCGAAAGCGTGTACCACGTATGGCACTCAACTGACTGACTTGCAAATCACAGCAAACATTTGCATTAGAAATGATGGAAATCATATTGAAGATGTCATTTATTAATATTTCAGTTAAACAAAATTTTGTTGAAAATTTCATTTTTTGGAAATATGACTTTTAGACTGTCGCTCCAGACTTCATAGGCACTTTGTATATGCCATTGATATTTAATACTGAAAGTGGACCAAGTAATCAGAAATAAGTCATAGCTATGACATTCAGACGCTTCGATCCAGCAACGACTTGGTTCTACATATAATCACCTTAAAGCATACAAACTTACATACTTATAGAATTACTAGCAGTATAGCCCGGCGTTGCTCGGGTGTAATGAAAGCTTTAAAACTAATCCATGGTCCTGGAGCTCAGATTCTTTGGACGTTGGCACGAAAGACTTAAAAGCAATAGTTGTTTCTAGTTAAAGCAAAACCGTAGACTGAAAGAAAAATAAATGGATGTAAGTCAAATTTTGATTTCCTGGTATCGATATCAAAGAAGTTTTTCTTGTCGTAAACTGAATTTTTTAAGTCATCTGAGTAAATGTTATCATGGCTGAAACTAAAACTACAATTATACCTACTTAGAGCCAAACTCGAAGCAAAAACTAAAATAAAGGGCTGAAAAAATACAGATATACAGGCAGATAAACAGACACACACACAGACATCTTGCTCATATATATATATATATATATATATATATATATATTTTGGCAGCATTTTTTCATTAATGCAGGTTTCATTGAATAATATAGACAAGTTTTGTCTATTAATTTTGTGTAGGATCCGTTCATACCGTCTGATATACTTGATGGTGATGTCGTTAAAAGACAACAAAAAATCACAGTATTTGTTGAATTTTTTATCAGGTCTAAGCTTTCGGCTCACATAAGCCATTATCAAAGAGTAAATAATAACACACAGTAAACATAGAACATTTAAGCTATTAACAATAAAGATAATTGAATTGAAAATATAAGTCCATCCCTACCGTGGCGGATGGCCGAAGACAGTGACAAAATAGTGGTGTTGTGGTCCCTGGTCTGATTACAGACATTTGAGTACGTTGTTGGAAATATCGAAATTGATTGTATTCAAACCAGGTTTAAACTGTTTAATGTAGAGTGCTTCGAGGATTTTTAGTTTCTGCTTATTATTTTCTTGTTTGAGTATGTACGTGTTATCAACAAGCGTTTGTCTCAGAAGTGTGCGTTGATAACCGTGTTGTTCTAAATGACGGAATATATTTGAATTTTTATTTAAGTGCAACGTCAGACGCCGTGAGAGCGAATTTGTGGTGTGGCCGATGTAGATATTATTAAGGTTGTTAGAGATACATTCTCTAAATGGACATATGAATTTATATACTACATTGGTCTTTTGCAAATCACTAACGGTGGGGGAAGAGTCGTTGCGGACAAATGAATTAGATGTAGTGGATTTAGTGTAATATATAATGAACTTAATTCTTTTGTTAGAGTCTGTCGGAGAAATATTAGTATTTATGAGTTTTTTTAGGATGTTTTCATCTAGTTGGTAGTTGGAGTGCATCTGGCTACGGTATAAGAGAGTGATATGTTTAGGATTGGTTGGGTTAGTATCATGTGTTGTTTTTTCCATGTTAAGCTTTTTAAGAAAGTAATGTATTTGTTCATCAACTATGTAGTTGGGAAAATTATTATTGATGAGTGTCTGTTTTATGTTTTTTAGTTCGCTGTAGAAGATCTGATTTGTAGATGAATTAACTTTTGCACGGTATAATAGATTTTTTATGATGGCTATTTTGTAATAGTGGGGGCATTCACTAATATAATTGAGTGTGGAGGGATTTTTATTAGTAGGTTTTTGATACGGTGAGATAGTAAATTTATTGTTGGACTTATATTTTCAATTCAATTATCTTTATTGTTAATAGCTTAAATGTTCTATGTTTACTGTGTGTTATTATTTACTCTTTGATAATGGCTTATGTGAGCCGAAAGCTTAGACCTGATAAAAAATTCAACAAATACTGTGATTTTTTGTTGTCTTTTAACGACATCACCATCAAGTATATCAGACGGTATGAACGGATCCTACACAAAATTAATAGACAAAACTTGTCTATATTATTCAATGAAACCTGCATTAATATATATATATATATATATATATATATATTATCGATTTTCTGCACTATTGTAAGAACTGCAACCTTGAAAGTTCTGAATATCGTTTCTTATGTCTTTGTCTATAAGTGGATCACATTTGATTAAAATCGGACCACTCTGATTTTTTCGATTATCGATTTTCGATATTTATCGGGGGTAACTCGACAAAAACCTAGCTAAGAACACTCGCAGACGCTTATTGTACAACTGTGTAAATTTTCAAGACAATCGGTTGAGCCGTTTCGGGGTCTATAGGTAACGGACACACACACTCACACACACACAAAGTTCCATTTATTATATAAGTTTAAATCTACAGTTTTAATGCACGTAATACATTACTGACCAATTTCAATTGCTCTAAAAAAAACTTGAAAATAACAATGTTGTCTTTTTGCCAGTTTTTTTTTTTTTTTTCATTCTCTTCGAAGCTTTAATCGGGATCCCCATGATACAATATAGGCTAGATACCAACATTCTTTTAAGATTAATGTATGGACTGGAATTGGAGGTGACTGCTTAGTACGTCCATATGTTCACCCAAAGCGCTCTACAGGTGCTGTTTACAGGGACTATATTTCCAACATACTTCAAGACATGATAGAGGATGTGTTCCTGCTAAACGAATGCCTATGTGATTCGTACATGATGGAAATCTAGCATGTTTTAGTTTCATTGTTGGCTACAGACAAAGTTCCATTTATAAATAAGTTTATATATATATATATATATATATATATATATATATATATATATATATTAATAAAAAATGATGTATTTCATACTATACTAATAAAGAAATGATGTATTTCATACTATTTTTAGTATTTTTTGCCAAGTGAATAATTCTAAATGAAAAAAGCTTATTTCTTTTATTATTGTAACTTGGCAAAATTTTACAAGGTAAAGAAGGAAAGATGAACGCGTCCGAACCACCCTAAAGTTCTTAATTCTTTCATTGATGAAAGTGCAATAAAGGTAATTATTAAAAACTTATAAATCCATTTGATGCGCATGTTATTGTGCAGTATTCACAAAAAAAAATTCTATTTTCATATACAATTATTCACTTGGCAATAAATACTAAAAAATCGTATGAAATATATCATTTTTATAAAACACTGGGGTAGCCTAATAAATATGGCCGGTAATGTATATATATATATATATATATATAAATTAGTAATCCATATACAAGACTGTTTCGCTGTATTACAGCTCATCAGTGTGGCTAGACTTCCACTTACTTCCAGTATGAATCAAAATCGCGTGTCAATCGGAGTTTCTACTTCCTAAGCCATACTCGCATAGAATGAGAAAGTGGAAATTTTATCGTATTATATATGTGCGGCGTATATACATGACAGTCACCGGGGGAACTCAATTCATTACTAAAGAGTAACGCGCAAATCGCAGAAGTGGTAAATGTCTTTAAAGTTTTCCTCTCCAGAGAGATCAATAGTAATGAGAGCATAATATATTAGTCATCCATATACAAGACTGTTTCGATACAGCAAAGAACGATTGTTTGGGGAATACAATTTGTTTATTAGTTAATGTGTGGTTGATTCAGTTTCATGCAGATGGATCCTATAATTTTAGTCTATTTATGATATTGCGTCTGTGTAACATTACCGGCCATAATTATTAAGCCACTTCAGTGTCTAAAAAAAAAGATGTATTTCATAATATTTTCAGTATTTATTGCCAAGTGAATAATTGTAAATAAAAACAGAATAGTTCTTTTGTTAACACTACAAAATAACATGTGCATCAAATGAATTTATAAATATTTAATAATTATCTATATTGCAGAAAGAATGAAAAAAAAATATTAATTTTGATTCGGACGAGTTTATCTTTGCTTCCTTGCATTGCAAAATTTTCCAAGACAATAATACCAAACGAACCATTCTATTTTAATTTTGAATTATCCACTTAAAAATAGTATAAAATAGATCATTTCTTTTAAAAAGCTGGGGTGGCCTAATATTTATGGTCGGTAGTGTACATAGTTGTTTATAAACAACAACAAAACGATACATACGTCTAAAAAAATGGATAAAGATTAATGAGGACTTGCACATTGGGCCAAAGCAGTATTGCATTAATAAAAGATAATGTGCCTCCAACTGAATATTCTCTACTGCATCGAAAAAAGACACGCGTCATGACACGCGTCCTACAACCACAGTTGTGACACTTGACTGAATGAACTTCCTCCGTTTCCAATATGTCATTCATTTAAATATTACGCTTCAGTAAATGCGCTACTTATGACTACCATGGTTTTGAGGATAATGCTCTAATTAAACAAAATAAACTAATTAAACTTACCTGAGGATGACTAACGACAGTTGAAACCTTGGAAACAGACAGTATAAACCATTTGGAAAGGATATGCATCAACTACTGACGTTTTTGCAAAGGAAAATTCATAATTTGTTGAGGGAAAGGAACAAACTCGAAAGACACAAAATGTCTCTAAATTATCTATCTATCTATCTATGGCCGACGTGATTTAATGCTTAGCAAAACTTGTCTCGCTAGAACCTGTTGCGTAGTGTTCCCTCCTTTTCGCTGTCTCGAGTCTTTTTATTTTGTCTCTTATACATTTTCATCTTCATTTTTATATATTTATAAATGAAATAAATTTCCCATATGACCCTGAAGGGGTTGGGATTGAAACCGGTCGATCGTTCTTCTTTCGTTTTTCTTCTTTTTTTTTTTTGTTCATCTTGCTTTCTTTCACGAATTTCTGGAATTCGAACTTGGCTCCTCCGATTCCTCGTTCCGAGTCGATATCCACTGGACCACAACGCACATATGTAACTTTATTAACCAACGCACAAGGATACATTATTGTGCATAAAAAGCAACTAAACAAGAGAGACGAACATAAAGTCATAATGATAACGAAAATACACACAATTGTTTTTTCCCAGACAATTTTCTTTGGCTTATTCGTATGACGAATGTGTTTCTCTGCAGCTCTCTCGTTTCTTAGCGTTGATCATGGGCCCAAGAACCGCTGAAGATAAAGCGTTACTGAATGACGTCGTTGAAAATAGTTTACTGAGCTTATTAAGTCTACAAATGAAATATCTTCATTTATTCTGATTTAAATTTCATTTACCTAAAACCTTGAATTTTATTAACCAACATTTTTTAATTTTATTCCCCTAAATTCCCAAAATATATAACTTCTCAGTGATATCCTTTGCATAGTAAGAGGGAAATTTGAAAAGAGCTTCTTTGTTTTAATCAGCTATTTATAACCTTGGATATGCTTTCTGGTGCAGTGGATATCGACTCGGAACGAGAAATCTGAAAGCGGAGTTCGAATTCCAGTTGAATTCTTTGCATTAGCTTAAGCGCAAATAACCTTGGGAAAGGTATTAATCCGTCTCTTCCCTCCAGTTATGGGCCAAGTAACAGGACAGATTGTGTTCTATAGCCTTGGCTGGCTACCAGTCTACCGCAGAAAGTAATGGCAACCTACTGCGGGAAAATATTCTTCCCAGTTATGTCTCTTTCGAGACATCATCGCCCAAGCATGTAACAAGTATGCCACTTAACTGATTGACTGATTCATAGCATGTGAAGCTAGTCAAAAGCTGTATATCTTTTAAAAACCTTAAGAAAATTAAAAAATTCAGGGAAAATATTTACAATTAATTAATTTGAAATACACACTGATCCTTATGTAAATACCAGATGTAACGGAAAGGGCGTAAAACCGGATATAGAGGATTTTCTAAATATATAGTATGATAAGAGAAATTAAGTGTATTTAAAACATGTACGGAAAGGGTGACATCAAAATCTGAATTCATATTCTGAATTCAAAATCATCCGGAATAGACATCATCAGGGTCTCAGGTCCACGAAAAGGGACAACTGAATGCTGCCGACCGAACGCCGCCGACTGAGCACCGGGTCAACCCAAACGGAGACAACGCAACCCCGCGACATTTCAGCACCAGAAAAACACATTTTTTTAGAACCGAAAAAATGTATATAAAACATTATATAAAACATGAATTTTTAAAAATTATTTTTAATAGAGCAAATTATAAAATTTCATTTTATAAAAATATTTTAGAATATCAAGTTATTTTATCAAAAAATAAATTACAATAAGATTTACTTAATCAAAAATAATTAAAAACAAAATATCTACTCCGTTTTGTTTTGTATTTTTCAATTTCTTCCATGTGCCTTCTCCTTTCAGGACGTAGGTGGTCATGGTTTTCCACGTCTCCCTATCCTTGGTGGCTCTTAGCACGCTTTCTCCTGTTACACCACGCAATTACCGTTCTGCCATCCACCTGCTCAGGCCTTTCAAATATGTTACCTCTCTCTCTTTCCCCCTCTATCTGGCCTGTTAGTATCAGGCTTTCTAAGCCAGCTTTCCTCGTTGCACGTCCCGCGAACTTTAGCTGTCTCTTCCTGGTGCTTAGTATTAATTTCCTTTTCGTTTCTCTCCTTTCCAAAATCTCATCATTGCTCACAAGCTCGATCCATGATACCCGCTGCATCCTTCTGTAGAACCACATTTCAATCGCTTCAAGTTTTTCCTACATCTTTGAAGATATTGTTCAGCATTCATTGCCATATTGAAAAATTGACATCACATAGCAATCCAGTATTCTTTATTTGTTTCTAGTGTCTCTTAATACTCTACTCAACTTCTGGAACGCTTCATTTGCCATGCCAATTCGCCTTATTAAAAAATAATTAAAACCTGCGTTTTATTGATTTATTTTTACAAGCAAATAAAAAGTAATTTCTTTACGATTCATTTTATTATAAATAATAAAAAAAATATTTCATAATTATTATTTATATGTATACTTAGCTCACTGGTGCCCCCTAGATATAAATTTACTCAAGCCACAAAATTGGCAACTGGATTTCCACCCTTTTACAGCGAAACCAATAAATTGTAAACTCAAGTTCTACTCCATCAGCTTCTTTCCTCGCCCTTCTCGCCTTCCGTTTACTTGCTTTCTCGACAGCTACAATCTTCAAGAATTCAAATGTAAAGTCAATAGTCATCTACTATCTCACTAACTTGCATCCTCTCTCTCATGCTCCTATCTCTGTCCATCCCTATCTCATCAGTATTCTCATCCTTATCTTACCCTCTTCCTGAAACCCGCTGTAACCTGTTACCTTTTCTCCTATGTAACTTCCTGCACAACAGTGGCAGTAAAATGCCTTGCTTGAAGAGACACGAATATAAAAAATATATATATGCTTTATTTCAGGAAAAAATTAATAAATTAAAGTTTGAATTCTTAATAAATTAGTTTTATCAGGTTTTAAAACATGTTTTAGTGGTGCTGGGTTGTCTCGGTGTTGTGTTTTAGTGGTGCTGGGTTGTCTCGGTGTTGTGTTATTTCGGCGCTTAATCGTTTCGTTGACGGTGTTGTGTTTTCCTGAACATTAAAATCGCATCTACTTCCTATTAGCATGGACCAGGCTTGCCTGCCAGAGAGTAAAACACTACGCCTCATTGGTCTCACACTTTCAGCGGACCTCAAGTGGAATGACTATATCGAATCCATTGCTAAATCCGCTGCTATGAAAGTCGGTTCTCTGTGCAGGGCCCGGAGGTTTTATCCGTCTGAACCTATGCTGCACATCTATAAATATACCATCCGCCCGTGCATTGAATACTGTTGCCATATCTGGTCGGGTGCCACTGCTATTCTCCTTGGGCTTCTCGACAAAGTACTGCGGAGGGTCTGTAATGTGATCGATACCGACTTAGCAGACCGCCTGCAGTCTCTCTCTCACCGGCGCGACATGGTTTCCCTGTGTCTCTTCTATAAATACTTTCACGGCTTCTGCTCCAATGAACTTAGATCACTGATGCCCTCTAGGTTCGAATTTGCACGAGATACTGGATTAGCAACTAGATCCCACCCTTTTACAGTGAAACCGATAAAATGCAATCGCAACTTCTACTCCAACATTTTCTTTTCTCGCACTTCCCGACTGTGGAATTCCCTTCCACATGACTGCTTCCCCGACAGCTACAATCTCCAGGAGTTTAAATGTAAGGTCAATAGACACCTCCTAACAAACTAACTCGCTTCCATTCTTTCAAACACTGTTCCCACCCACCCAACTATCTATCACCCGCCTTTTGACATTTCCTATATCTAAACACTCTTTCTATTTACCTTCCCCTATGTAGCCCCAAGCGCAATAGTGGCAGTGGAATGCCTTGCTTGGGGTGAAATGATTAAAAAAAATTATATCCATAATAACTCTTGTTGTTATGGTTACAATACATATGTTACTCATATGACTATAATGTGTTATGGAACGTTTGGCAAAAGTAGAAAGAACGTTAATATAGACATCAAAATATAGTGAAGTGATTTAATTCTTAACATAGGTATCACTAAATTTTGTGCTAATGTTCACCCAATCTGTCAGTTAAGTGCCATACGTGATACACGATTTGGGCGATCATATCTCGAAAGAGACATGACTGACTGGGCAGAAGATTATCCCACAGTAGGCTGCTATTGTTTTCTGCGGTAGACCGGTTGCCAGCCAGCACAGAACCCAATCAGTCCTGTTATTTAACCCATAACTGGCGGGAAGAGACGGAATAATATCATTCCCAAAGGTATTTGTGCGTAGGTGAATGCAAAGAATTCAACCGGGATTCGAACTCGGCTCTCCGATTTCTCATTCCGTGTCGATATCCACTGCGCCACAATACACATCCTGTTCACCTAATACAATGCCTTAATATCATTTTGTGTCCTCTTTTTAATTACGTCCAGGAAGAAGGTTTTTGGTTTACATTTGATCAAAATATGCAGAGATACTTCAATACAAATATGGGATGAGAACTTATGACATTTGAACACAACTTTCACTTTCTGTTTCAATTTTGATGGCATCAAATCCAAGATGTTCAGATGGTGGAGAATAGTTAGGAATTTCGTGATACTGACTGTTTGGCTATATTTTGAACGCAATGTGGCCTTGATAAAAATAGGTTCAACGTCCGGGCCTTCTGCCGATACATTTCGTAATTGCTTGCAAGGATTCAATGCTTTCATATTACTGTGAATTTTGATTGGCACCCAAACATCTAGTGCCAAATATTCTTTCACAGATCGCTACTTTATGCGCAACTTGAACGTTGTGCTTATGACTAACGAACGCTATCAGACAATACCTTGAAACGGCAAACTGACAAGAAACACCTTTGAACAGCACTTTATATAAGATAGATTATATATTCAAACACGTTTCTGCTTACATATTAGTGACATCACGCCATAGATCTCGTATTTACAAACGGGGTAATGGAATCACTTTCCACATGACCTGCAAAACATTCCTAATTATTTCTCTGGGAGAAAAACTACAAATATAATGTATATTTGCATTAATCTGAATTCCAGCATTCCAAGGGTCAGGATGTAGACATAAAATCTTGACTGACACAGCGGCAACATGCAGTATTTTTTTTTAATCATATCACCCCGAGCAAAGGGGTAACGCCACTGATGTGCAGGGGGCTACGTAAGAGTGAAAAGATTGGAAATGAGAATGCCAGAGACCACATCCTAAACAGGGAACAAGGGATGAGCCTCTACACCTGCTCAATAGACGTGGGTGGAGTGTAAACCGGGCGATAGTTTAGTCTATGTACTCCAATTGTTTTTTGTTAAGGAATGAGAACAACTGCTCTTTGAATAGTTCATCCATAATTTATTCTGCTTTACTTTTAATTTCGACTTAATCAACACAACATAGCCACTTAGACATATGAGATGAGGATAAAATAATTTAAGAAAAAGAAAAACACTAGAAACAATAACAAAAATGAACAGAAATTAAGCCGAAAGTAGATGTATTCAAACTTTTGCTGAAAAACGAAAAATATTCTTAGGGGTATGGAAGTGTGCAAGTAAAGGTAATTTATGTAGGATGCTAAGTGTGGTTTTTAATAATATTTAATTAATAATAATTAATTATTATTTATTAGAAGTGCTTACGTATTTTATTAGATTTGGTTTATGTTCATTTATATTGGTTTTTGAATGGATATACAGTGTAAATTGTAAAGTAACTTCCTATTTATCTATGATGAACTCTCCCGTGTAACAATAATATTTACAAGACAGACAAATCCATTATACATAAAATACATAGTTACTTTTCAATTACCCAGTATGACTATTTCTCCAGTTTCTGAAAGGTTTTTTCTGTTGCTGAGGTGATGTGTCGTCCCCCGTGGGGATCTTCATATCGAAATGGCCATTCAACATCTTTGAATTAATCCTTTTTTAATATATACATATATATATATATATATATATATATATATATATATTTAATTTATATATATATATAAAAATTTAATTTATATATATATATATATATATATATAAATTTAATTTATATATATAAAAATTTAAAAATTTATATATATATATATATATATATATATATATAAATTTAATTTATATATTCATATAAAAATTTAATTTATATATATATATATATATATATATATATATATATATATATATATAAATTATTATAAATTATTATATAAAAATTTAATTTGTTAATTTTTAAGTAACAATTCTCTTTCCTTTTTTTGCGAACCCAGACGATGTCAATTTTTTCTTTTCTTGTTTATTCGTTTTTATTTTGTTTTATCTTTTTTCTTTTTTTTCTTTTTCTTTTTTCTTTTCTTTTTTAATTTCTTTGCAAATCTATTTAAAAAGGAAAATTAGACTGATTTTTCTCCAGTTTCTGAAAGGATTTTTCTGTTGCTGAGGTGATGTGTTATCCCCCGTGGGGATTTTCATACCGAAATGGTCATTCAAGATCATTGAATTAACCCTTTTTTAATTTAATATATATATATATATATATATATATATATATATATATATATATTTGCTATTCTCCTTGGGCTTCTCGACAAGGTACAGCGGAGGGTCTGTAATGTGATCGATACCGACTTAGCAGACCGCCTGCAATCTCTCTCTTACCGGCGCGACGTGGCTTACCTGAGTCTCTTCTATAAATACTTTCACGGCTTCTGCTCCGATGAACTTAGATCACTGGTGCCCTCTAGGTTCGAAATACGTATTTGAACGAGATACTAGATTAGCAACTAGATCCCACCCTTTTACAGTGAAACCGATGAAATGCAACCGCAGCTTCTACTCCAACATTTTCTTTTCTCGCACTTCCCGACTCTGGAATTCCCTTCCACAAGACTGCTTCTCCGACGGCTACAATCTCCAGGAGTTTAAATGTAAGGTCAATAGACACCTCCTAACAAACTAACCCGCTTCCATTCTTTCAAACACTGTTCCCACCCACCCAACTATCTATCACCCCACCTCTGACATTTCCTATATCTAACCACTCTTTCTATTTACCTTCCCCTATGTAGCTCCAAGCGCAATAGTGGCAGTAGAATGCCTTGCTTCGGGTGAAATGATTTATATATATATATATATATATATATATATATATATATAAACAGAGTGTCCATAAAGTCCGTGTGCACTTTAAAACAATTTCTAACTTTATTCGTGTTTCTGATAGAAATAACCTGTAAAAAATGTTTTTAAGTTTAATGTACTTAGTTTTAAGTATAGTTATTAAATAATCCTTTACCACAGAATTTGCAAAAAAATTTAGATAATTAAACAGATGGATCGGGAAGGGTTGACCATTTTATTGACATCCACGTTCGCCAGATTTGACTCCATTAGATTTTTTGGTGTGGGACATGTGAAAACAATTGCGTATGCAAGCAAACGTAGTTCATTAGAAGATTTGAAAGCTAAAATAATTTATATTATTTCAGGCATTAATGTAAATCAGTTGGCAAATATCTTCCGTGAACTGCAAAATCGTATTACCGTTTATATTGCTAATGATGGAGGACATGTCGAAACTTAATTGAAATTTCAATAAAACCTATGTAGTCTATCAATACATTTTTGATGCTTAAAGAAGCTGATGTTTAAGAAGTGATGTTTTGCCTTCATTGTCGATTTCGTGTTTTTAAACATCATATCGGCTCCGGTAGCAACCCCGACTTGAAGTACCAAGTCGGCTCCTTAATTTTGTGCTACTTGGCTCGATTTAAATTTTCTTTTTCCCCGGCAGAATTCTTACTTTTATTGTTAATTCTAGCCAATGGGAAGAGTTTCATTTTCCCTGCCCTCGCCTATTTAATAACAAATCCGAGTTGCACCCGTTTCTTGGATCTTTATTCGCGGTTACTATTTCTGGTATGTTCGTACATTTTTTCTTTCTTCACTTAATTTACTCCTATACTTTGAATTTCTAATACTAATTATGTTTTCGTACTTCTATTTAATGACTGATTTTTAGACGGAATTTTACTTCTGGTCTTCTTTTTAATCATTTTTACAAATTATTTCTATCGCAAATAAAAAATAAAGTAATACATTTTTTAAAGTGCACACGAACTTTATGAACACTCTCTCCCTCTCTCTCTCTCTCTCTCTCTCTCTATATATATATAGCACCTAAGGAGCCAGATGTATCTACCTAGGTTTCTCCCAAACGGATCGTCATGGAAAGTTTTCCCTGACGATCCGTTTGGGAGAAAACTAGGTATGTTCGTCTGGCTCATTAGGTGCTATTAAGTTCGCTCAACCTTTGTATTGAGCGCTTTCTGTTAGATGGTTACTCTTGTCGTGTTTTTTTCTTTGGGCTTCGTGCTGATTTCGGTCCGAACACTTTTGACTAACTTTCATGCCCTAAGCTCTTTCTTTTATTTACAACTATTTTTTTCCTTCATTCGTTAGTTTTCGAGGAAGGTTTTCCAGACGAGTATAATTATAATCACGTTCATATGTATGTGGGTGTATGTGGGTGTGTACATACATACATACATACATACATACATACATACATATATATATATATATATATATATATATATATATATATATATGCAGTCACAGAGGAAGAGTGAGAAAACTGAATGAAGATAAGAATCAAAACTACCCCATTATTTTCTGTTTCACATCACTAGCGATCATCAAATTGCTTGACAATAGCTTGATGATAACTAGTTTCGGCAGTTATCATGTAATGTTGGTTTCCTACATCCAATCTCTCTCTCTCTCTCTCTCTCTCTTTCTCTTTCTCTATCTCACTAAATATATCTGCCTGTATAGGTGTGTGTGTGTGCGCGTGTGTGTCTGTGAACATTTTCCCCCTCTTTTTATACCCAATTCTATCAGTGCCTTCTTTCGAATCACGAGAGCTAACGGCTTGTTCGAGTTCGTTGAAAAGTCGACTGAAGAGCGCGGGGCACGACCAAAAGAATGAATGAACGCACACACAATACATTAACTTTCCTAAACTTAAAGACGGAAATCGGAAGTAACTGACGTTATCATTGGTTCACATTAACATCATCAAGAGTGCGTACATCAGTAGCAGTAGCAAAAGAAATTGTGATAGAGTTGATACAAATAGTTATAATAGTCTTTGCGGTTGACGCTTCAGTTGCCATAACGTGTGGATAATCGCTCTTTTGCAACGTGTACTATGATAGACGGATGTGCGTTGTGGTGCATTGGATATCGGCCCGGAGTGAGAAATCGGGGAGCCGAGTTCGAATTCCAGCTGAATTCATTGCATTCACTTACGCGCAAATAACCTTGGGAAAGGTATTAATCTGTCTATTCCTTCCAGTTATGGGTTAAATAACAGGACAGATTGGGTTCTATAGCCTTGGCAGAAAGCAATACTGCGGGATAATCTTCTGCCCAGTCAGTCATGTCTCTTTCGAGACATGATCGCCCAAGCGTGTATCACGTATGGCACTTAACTGACTGACTGTGATAGATTGATAGCATTAGGATGGCTTATTATACATTGTTAAATTCATTAGAAAATGTCTGTTCGTTTTTTATTTTCAACGCCCAAACGCAAGATAATAATAATAATAATAATAATAATCATTTATTTAATAATAATAATAACAAAAATTTTAACAATCTTTTCTCTTTATTTTTAAAAACCAGAAAGAGAAAACTTGTCTATTAATTGATATGGCTTGTCCAGCGGATTGTAACATAGCAACCAAGGAAGTTGAAAAATTGTCAAAATATAAAGACCTGGAAATTGAAATAGAAAAAATGTGGAAATTGAAAACACGAGTTGTGCCAGTGATAGTAGGTGCACTTGGAATGATAAAAAATGGAACAAAACAACACATTGAAAGAATCCCTGGAAACCCCAGCATAAGAGATATACAAAAAATTGTCTTATTAAGTACAGCCCACACACTAAGGAGAACTTTGTCTATGTTACGCTAGGGATGATGGGAAGATAGAAAAAATAACATGAAATGGAGCCATAAAAACACACAACGACCTGCCTTAGGTCTTCCCGCAGACTTTGTTGGTAGTGCAACCATAGCAGTAATCGAAAAATGACATAATAATAATAATAACAATAATAATAATAATAATAACAACAACAACAACAACAACAGCAGCAGCAAAAAGAAGTGGATAATTAAAATAATCAAAACTTCAATTTTTAAATACGACATTGATTTCTTTAAGCAATTTTTAAAAAATCTGTTTACACCGATATCAGTGTTCGTATTTTATGTTCGTTTATTTTGGAATCATGTATCTGAAGTTGAAGGTTTTATTGGTTCTGCACAGGATCAATGCTTAGAATAGCTAGAAATTACCAAACAGGCATACTGAAAAAATGTGATGGCCCCAAATTCAGATTATGTGATAAATATTCAACAACAATCGCGCATCTTGTATCAATTTGCACAGTGTTAGCATCCATTGAATACAAAATTCATTATGATAGATTACGCCAAAATGTCTATGGAAAATATACAATTTTTGCAGAAAACAAACTGCAAGAACCTGGTATGAACATCACCCGGACCCGGTTATGTACATGGAACCTATAACAATCTTATGGGATTTTACAATGCGCATAGAGCAGTCAAAGCTATTCGCTCAGACATCATAGAGCTCAGACATCATAGAGCAGTCAAAGCTATTCGCTCAGACATCGTGATCAAAGATCACGAAAACAGAATGCCCTTTCTTATTGAAATTGCATTTTCTGCAGATTGTAATGTATCTTTGGAGATTTTTAAAATGCTATCAATATACAAAGATCTTTTAGTGGAAATCCCGAAAATGTATCACATGAGAATATCACTAATTCCTGATCTAGTTGGAGCCCAATCGATTAAAAAAGATTCTGGTAGACTCATTGAAGAGATTTCTAGTAGCTCAAGCCTTAAAGAAATACAAAAAATTGTCCTACAATTGCAACTCACACGTTACGAAGCGCTTTATCTATGTAAAATGTGTGCGATTGTATCTTGAGCTTGTATCTCCGCTTCAATATTTCTTTCTTGCTGCAGGAGGTTAACTTTTCTTTACTTCTTTTACTAATATTTTCAGGGCAATTGTTCTGACAAGCCCTCCTTATTGGAACTTAAACTTCTCGAATTTAAGTGCAGTACTATATTAGTAGTCCGGTCTCACCATTTCACTCCTTTTAACCCTAGGTTCTATGACGTCTTCTCTCGTGCTTCTCACTGCTTGAAAATTAAATGAAACTTATGTTTATTTTACAAAAATGATCAGTGGAAAATGCTATGCATCAATTTTAGACTTTAGGTCACTTGTTAAGACCCGGAAAAAAATATGCATAGAACAGAAATCAAAAGAAGGTCCTGGGTATTACGGTAAACTGCATCCAGAAGTAAGGCCTCTAATTGAGAGTTCGTGAGGAGCATGTAAAGTATGGGTTTTCGGGTGAAATTTCGAGTGAATGTGCGTCCTTAAAAAGGGAAAATAGCATTTAACTGGGCTGTCCACACTCTCTGCGTTATGCAGATAACACTTAAAAGGTTATTTTTAGTGGATATCTGTATTTGAGTAGATTCTCCATTTATTTATTAAACAGTATATCTATATGCATTCTTGAGCAGGATCCGAACCTGAGTCCCTTTATATAAAAAGAAACCTCGTTAGATCCAATTTACCCTAACCGACTCGCTCACGAGTCAACCTTGTCGATTCGGTAAGGCTTAAAACATTTTTTTTTTAATAAGCGATCCTGAGCATGACGGTAAACTGCATCCGGCAGCAAGGCTTCTGATTGGGAGGTTGTGAAGAGCATGGAACCACCTCTTAATTGCTGTTGTTCCTAGGTACACCTTGAACCAGAGTGGTAGCACCTGTTAGGATCCCAACTATGGGCAAATAGTTAACCCCCAAAATGGAGTCAAAAGACTGTGAAACATAAAAATAGACTTCAATTAAGTGAAAGTGACTAAAGCAGAGATGCCAGATCAGGACCAATAACCTTGCTGATTCTTCTTTGGATGCTTTCAAGAAGATCTAAGTAAAGTGCAGGAGCATCGGGCTATAATTATAATATTCATCTGTATCTCTTAAATTCCTGCCACATCTGCTTATTCTGCTATATCTACAGGTATTTAAGAAAATCCAAAGAAGAATCGGTAATATTATTGGTCTTGAGCTTGTAACTCCGCTTCAATATTTCTTTCTTACTACCGTAGGTGAGCTTATCTTTACTTCTTTTATTAATATTTTCAGGGTAATTGTTCTGACAAGCTCTCCTCATTGGAACTTAGACCTTCTCGAATTTAAGTGCAGTACTATATGCGCGGATGTGGTGGAGTGGATATCGGCTTAGAACGAGAAATCGGGGAGCCGAGTTCGAATTCCTGTTGAATTCACTGCATTCACTTACGCGCAAATACCCTTGGGAAAGGTATTAATCCGGCTCTTCCTTCCAATTATGGGTTAAATAACAGGACAGATTGGGTTCTATAGCCTTGGTCGGCAACCAGTCTACCGCAGAAAGCAATGGCAACCTACTGCGGGATAATCTTCTGCCCAGTCAGTCATGTCTCTTTCGAGACATGATCGCCTAAGCCTGTTTCACGTATGGCACATAACTGACTGACTGACTATATTATTAGCTAGGTCTCACCATTTCACTGCTTTTAGCCATAGGTTCTATGACTTCTTCTCTCGTGCTTCTCACTGTTTGAAACTTCAATAGTCACCTTCTCTCTGCTTGAAACTTATTAAATCTTCTGTTTCAATCACTCGCAATTGCTCCTTGCATCACAGTGGATTTATTCCCTTGTTTAGAATGAAACGATTAAAAATAAATAAATAAATAAATAAATAAAAAATAATAACCATATAATATCAAAGATTTGCTGTCACTTTGTAATCACTCATAGCTCTAAGATAATTCTTGTGTGAAACGAAAATAATAAAAAGCATAAAATATTTTTTATATGTCTTTGTGATTTGGAAATAGAGCGTGAGATAGACAGATCATCTAAGGCGAGGTGACGAAATCGACACTTTTACATTTTTGACATCTTTTTTTTTAACAAAGCAATGTTTTCACGTAATCTGTTGTATACAGACAATTTTTATTGTTATGTTTTCGCTCCAAAACATAATTATAAAAGCGAATCTATGAGAACAAACACCATTAAAACAGCAGAGCACTAGCGTCATTGACAGAAGAAAAATTACCTCCACAAACTATAACTGCTGAGTTCAATTCTCGTGTAGATTTTCCTATGGTAACGACAAAGCTCGCGCTACTGTTAAGTTTCTACCCCTTATCATCTTTGCCTAAATTCTGACGATGATGATGCTTCGAGAAGTTGTCGCTAGACTTTCTGCAGCTATCATCAGCGAAGCAGCCGAAGTAGAGGACGAAAGAGTAGCTGCAGTAGAGATTATGTAGCCGCAGTCATTTTTCAGCTGATAGTAGGAGGTAGAAGATGTGGTAGGAGATGGGGAAAACTGGGAGTGGACGAAAAAGTTAATTGGGGAGAGAGAAAGAGAGAGATAAGCGAGATGGAAAATGAAAGAATGTGAAGAGAAAAACCACGTGACTGTTAAAAGGTATGAATCCATCTTCTTCCTCCAGCTATAGGTTAAGTATTAAGACTTGTATTTGGTTAAACCATTGTTATTAGAATATAATTTTTTCTTCGAATTAATGTTTCGTTTTTAAATACCGAATGATAATGTTTTTTAAAATCATTTCACCCCAATCAAGGCGATAATTCCACTAAGAAACAAGGGATTACTGAGAGTGGCAGAGAATGAGAAGACTTTAGGAGTGTGATCTGAAGCCCAATTCAAGACCTGAAACAAAGGATAAACCTTTCCCCCTTTTCAAAACGCTGGGAATGAGTATGAACCCGAGAATAAGCGACCCTATATACTACGGAAAAGTGCAAGAATCAAACCAGTTGATAAAAGGATAATCGTTCTAGCATGCATTCAGATCACTAATAATTTGAATCCCTTTTTTAAAGATTTCTTGGGATTGCTAATTGTACAACCGGGATGTCTGTCGTTTTACTTTCCATAATTTACCACGTTTTTGTTGTGAACAATCAGTCAGTTAAGTGTCATACGTGATACACGCTTTGGGCGATCATGTCTCGAAAGAGATCTAACTGAGTGAGCAGAAGATTATCCCGTAGTAAATTGCCATTGATTTCTGCGGTAGACTGGTTGCCAGCCAAGGCTACAGAACCCAATCTGTTTTAGTATTTAACCCATTACTGGAAGGAATAGACAGATTAAGTATTTGTGCCTAAGTGAAATACAACGAATTCAGCTGGAATTCGAACTCGGCTTCCCGTTCCGAGCCGATATCCACTGCACCACTACGCACAATGTGAATAATCATAATGATAAAACTACAATTTTAAAGGAATTATTTTAAAACACTACTAATTTTTTTTTTTTTTTGTATTTTAGCTTTTGTCTATTTTAATTTAAATTCTTTTGAGTCTTCTTACTTATTCTTTTCCTCTTCCTTCTACTCTTTATTCCTTTATACAATCTTTTTATTCTTTTCGTTTACCTATTACTATTCTTACATCACATTTTTTTTATATCTCCAAACGTTCACTATTTCTTCCTACTACTTCATATCATTCTTCCGATTTTTAATCACTCTCGTATTACGCTTCAGCCTCCTCCTTTTCTAATCATTTTTATAACTTTAATTTTCCTCTTCCCATTCCTCCTTCAATTTCCTTCTTCTCTTTCTATTTTTTCTTACAACACATCCTCCATTAAAATGTAATTCTAACTGACCTCCCTCGTTCCTTCTACTCGTTATTCTAATTCTTTTTATCCTCATCTTTATCTTCTACTTCTTCCTTCATATTATTCCTCCTCCTTTCCTTGTGTCCTGTTATTTTAGGACGTTGCCTATCATGGCTCTCTACAGTTTCCTTTCTTTCTTTTAGCACTTCATAAAATTTATCTTTTCGTTATCTTTCCGAAATCTTTTCTACCAATTCTTTTCGAATTAAAGTTTTCTTCCTCTTCCTCTTCCCCCTACTCCTTATTCTTTCTTTTGGTTCTTTTTAACTTCACCTCCCTCTTCTCATCTTCTCCCTCTGTTGTTTTCTTTTATTCTAATTCTGTTTATTAGTTTAGCTCTCCCGTAACCGTCATATACCTCCTCCTTTTAATTCTTCTTCAAAATCATTTTTTTATCATTCGACTTTTTTCTACACCTTCCTCCTTCTATTCAATTTTTTCTTCTATATATTCTCTTTTTTTAGCTTCCTACTCGCCGTCCCTTCTTCATTTTCTTATTCCGATTTCTTTCCTTCATTTATCCTTTGTTCTTTGTTCTTCATTTACTAGTTGTCGCTCCTTCATTATCATTTTTTATTTCTTCTTCTTTTTCTTCTTCATTCAGTTTTTTTTTTTTTTGGTGAGGGCTATGTCTCTATTTTAATTGTTATCATAAAACTTTTCTTTTTTCTCATTTTCTTTCTTATTTAAATTCATTTTATTTTTATTTTTTGTTCTAATTTTCTTCTTTTTTGTTCTTTCATTGTTTTTGGTTGATGTAATTTTAAAAGCTTATTATCTTAACACTTTCCCTTTTATCGTTTTCTTTCTTATTTAAATTCATTTAATTTTTTATTGTTCTAAATTTTTTCTTCTTCTTTCAGTCTTTTTTAAAAAATTCTTATCAGAACACTTTCCTTTTTCTCATTTTCTTATATAAATTTATTTTATTTTTAATTTTCGTTCTAATTTTTTCTTATTCTGTTAACATAACACATTCACTTTTTCATTTTCTTTCTTATTTAAATTCATTTTATTTTTATTTTTCGTTCTAATTTTCTTCTTATTCTTCTTATTCTCCTCCTTCTTTTTTATTTTTTTTGTGATTTTTTTTTCCCTTAAAGTGCTCTTATCACAACATTTTCCCTTTTATATTTTTATAAATTCATTCTATTTTTTTTCTCTTGCTTTAATTTTAATCTTTTTCTAATACATTTCCTATTTCTTCTTCTTCTTTCAAATTCACATTTCTTTGTTTCTTTTTCATCGTTTTACTCACCTTCTACTACTAATTATCGTCATTGTCGTTCTGATGCCGGTAAAAATCTTCATCTCGGCTTCAATGAGAATGACGCAACATCATCATTATATCTTTTCAACAGCCGCACCGTTGTCTCATCACTTTCTCTCTCTCTCTCTGTACGTTCTCTCTCCCTCTTTCTACCTTCTCTCTCTCCCCTTAACTTCTTCGCCTACTCTCTATTTTCCGCCTCTCCTTCTACCGCATCTTGTTACCCACCTCCTACTATCAGCTGAAAAATGACTGCGGCTACATAATCTCTACTACAGCTACTCTTTCGCCCTCTACTCCGGTTGCTTTGTTGATGAACGCTGCAGAAAGTCTAGCAACAACTTCTTGAAGCATCATCATCGTTAGAATTTAGGCAAAGATGAGAAGCGACAGAAACTTAACAGTAGCGCGAGAAATGGCCTTTCAG
Source organism: Ascarosepion bandense (assembly GCA_037127315.1). Classification (NCBI taxonomy): domain Eukaryota; kingdom Metazoa; phylum Mollusca; class Cephalopoda; order Sepiida; family Sepiidae; genus Ascarosepion; species Ascarosepion bandense. The sequence continues at coordinate 2,208,762 of JBBBDQ010001286.1, read as the reverse complement.
TCAGTTAAGTGCCATACGTGAAACACGCTTGGGCGATCATGTCTCGAAAGAGATATGACTGACTGGGCAGAAGATTATCCCGCAGTAGGTTGCCATTGGTTTCTGCGGTAGACTGGTTGCCAGCCAAGGCTATAGAAACCAATTTGTCTTGTTATTTAACCCATAACTGGAAGGAAGAGACGGATTAATACCTTTCCCAAGGGTATTTGCGCGTAAGTGAATGCAATGAATTCAACCGGAATACGAACTCGGCTCTCCGATTTCTCGTTCCGAGCCGATATCCACTGCACCACGACGCACATACTTTAGGAAAAATATACACGAGCACAAACTCAGCAGTAATGGTTTGTGAAATTAATCTTTCTTTTGCCAGTGACGGTACTACGCTGCCATTTTAGTTGTGTTTATTCTCATACAATTTCTTAATAAATTAATTTCTTCCTTAGAATAACACTGATTTAACAAGATAAAAGTCCTACTGTTTAACATAATGGAGAGAGGCGATGGATTTTTTTTTTTTTTTTTTTTTAATCATCTCACCCCAAGCAAGGCATTCCACTGCCACTATTGCGCATGGGGCTACATAGGGGAAGGTAAAGAGAAGGAGTGGATAGACATAGGGAATGTCAGGAGAAAGGTGATAGATGAGTAAGGATAGCGAGGATGAGTGTCGGGCAGATGGGAAGAGTGTTTGATAGAATGGGAGCAGGTTAGTGTGTTAGGAGGTGTCTATTGACTTTACATTTAAACTCCTGGAGATTGTAGCCGTCGGGGAAGCAATCTTTTGGAAGAGAATTCCACAGTCGGGAAGTGCGAGGAAAGAAACTGTTGGAGTAGAAGTTACGGCTGCATTTTATCGATTTCACTGTAAAAGGGTGGGATCTAGTTGCTAATCTAGTATCTCGTGCAAATTCGTATTTAGGGGGCACCAGTGATCTAAGTTCATCGGAGCAGAAGCCGTGAAAGTATTTATAGAAGAGACACAGCGAAGCCACGTCTCGCCGGTGGGAGAGAGACTGCAGGCGGTCTGCCAAGTCGGTATCTATCACATTACAGACCCTCCTCTGAACCTTATCGAGAAGCCCGAGGTGAACAGCAGGGGCACCCGACCAGATATGGCAACAGTATTCAATGCACGGGCGGATGGTAGATTTGTAAATGTGCAGGATAGATTTAGACGGAAAAAACTTCCGGGCCCTACACAGAGAACCGACTTTCATAGCAGCGGATTTAGCAATGGATTCGATATAGTCATTCCATTTGAGGTCCGCTGAAAGTGTGAGACCAAGGAGGCGTAGTGTTTTACTCTCTGGGAGGCAAGTCTGGTCCATGCTAATGGGAGGTAGGTGAGATTGTCGATGATGGTTAATTGACAGTAGCTTCGTTTTAGAAGCATTAAAATTTACTAGCCATTTCTTACCCCAGTCCAATATGGATTGGAGGTCTTTTTCAATCTCGGCTGCAAGTTTAGCTTTGACGCCTACACTATTCTCAACGGCTATTGAGTAAAATGTGCGTTGTGGTGCAATGGATATCGACTCGGAACGACATCTAGGGGAGCTGAGTTCGAATTCCAGTTGTATTCACTTGCGCACAAATACTTTTGGAAACGGTATTAATCCATCTCTTCCCTCCAGTTATGGGTTAAATATTAGGACAGATTGGGTTCTATAGTTTGGCTGGCAAAAGAAAATAGCAATGGCAACCTACTGCGGGATAATCTTCTGCCCAGTCAGTCAAGTCTCTTTCGAGACATGATCGCCCAAAGCGTGTATGACGTATGGCACTTAACTGACTGATTCAGCGTAAGGAAATATAATGAAGACAAATGAAATTCAAACTCCGATTTCTCATTCCGAGACACTATCCATTACACAAGTTGCTTTTAGGATGTAAATTTTTAGGATTTTCTAAAATTTTAGGATGTAAATTTTAGGATTTAAAAAAAATACAGTCTTGATAAATTTTAAAAGCGTCTCCATTTCTTTGTAAGAAAAAAAAATAGTCCCAACTCCAACTGCATGCAGCCACACTCTCAATAATGGGGTGTAGTAACACTCACATCTATCGCTATTTCCACTGAAAGTCCTCGGACGAACCATACTCTTTGGATTCGCAAGTTCTAACATTCACGACAAAAAACCAGCCATGAGGCTTACAGTATAGCAAACCACCCTCATTTCCTCCGGATTCTTTAAGTGAGAAGTAAGTTCCACCCGTACGGCTTCTTCCCGCGAATCACTACTCTGTGGAACCGACTGTATTCCTTGGTTTCGTCAGTTAGAACGTTCATAACAAGAAATCACAGTGCCACTCAAATTTTAGCAAGCCATCCACTTTCCCTCCGTATTTCTTTGGTGAGAAGTTCCACTCGAGAAACTTTTTCTCGCGAACCACTGCTCAGTGGAACCAATTTTCAAGTAGATGTTTCCCGCATCACTCCAATCTTAATCTCAATATAGCCTTCAATATCTTTCTCCCCCTATTTGTCATTTACTCTGTAACTCTCTACGTCGAGTGGCCCAGGTGAACCGCGAGTGGCTCCGACTGAAACGCGAGTGGCCTCGGGTGAACCTCGATTAGTACAGGCTGAACCATACTGAAAAAAAAAACAAAAAACGATTCATTAAAGGAGAAAATAAGAGAAAGAGTAACTGAAAAGAACTGTAACTGAGAACTATTGCACTGCACTGTTCTTGAGTTTAACGGCGCTGTGGTCTGAATCATAAGGAACGTGGCTGAGTGGTTAGAACATGTAATTTTCGAACACGCGACCCTTGTTAAAACTTCGCAATGGTCGATTTGTCAAGACTTCTTGATGTTATTATATTTGGATGGTTATCCCATTGTGCCACACCATTGAAACGTTAATGTAAACTATACTACGGGTTGATCCAAGTCCTTTGCGTCTAATTGGGTAGACGGAATTATTTAAGAGCTGTCAATGGATGTTTCTAGAACGATATCACAAGTCATCGTGATGGAGAGTTTGAGTGTACTGGTCTTAACAGTTGATCACACCAGGTGATGTACCCTCTCCCTGAAACTGTAACTAAATTACGCTCAGTTGCAGTATAAAATACAAGACGGCTCTGCATGGGTTAAATGAACACAAATATGTCTGAGCATGTACCTGGCATAGGAATTGGATAATATCTAGAGATACTCTGGTACGAGTGACTAATCATGAACTGAATCTTTGAAAATTGTCACAATTACCACATACACGCGCATACAGGCATACATACATTTTCAAAAATGTATAAAAAAAGTATATATATATATATATATATATATATATATATTATTACTTTAGAACATGTACAAATACAAACTAGTACAAAATTGTTATTTTTGTTTCGACATTGAAAGAACAATGCATCATCAGGTAGTTAATAATGATGGTAATAAAAGTTTTATTGAAAGAAACAAAACACTACTTCCTTTTATTTTTGGAAATCTTTTTTTACGAGGCAAAAATATATTAAAAAAGGGAGGAAAATAGAAAGAAGGGAGAAAAGATGAGAAATCAAGAATAGAAAAAGAAATAAGGGGTAAGTCTCTAATCTTGTTCAAATTACTGGTGACGAGAGTGAATCGGACGATAGAAAAACCCATATGTTGGTTGGTTTTGATATAATTGGCCTCCTCCATTACATTCATGCTGTAGTATATATATATATATATATATATATATATATATAATGCATATATACACACATATATATATATACACATATATATATATACACACACATATATACACACGCACACATATATATATATATACACACACACGCACATATATACACACACACACACACACACACACACATATATATATATATATATATATATATATATATATATCAGTTGACCTATACTCATATATAGTTGTAAAAATATCTATTATTCAATAAAAAACTTAAAATCTAACCTCCTGATTAAAATTAACCAAAAACCTGTAGACCTCAAAAAACATCGCAAAGGTATGATCGAGGAATTGTTAGAATATCTACAAAAAACCGTTTTGAAACTGCTACATCAATTGCCCGTAAATTTAATGAAGACACAGATAAGATCTCAAGCAAAACGGTTTCTCACAGGTTAAAAATGCAGGATTGCATAACCGTATTCCAGCTCCGGAGCTTCTCATTTCAAAGCGAAACCAAAGGGCACGCCTGGAATATGCGAGAGAACATGTTGTTTGGACTGACTCACAATGGAATACAGTTCATTTCAGTGACGAGTCCAAATTTACTATATTTGGTTCTAAGGGCAAAAATTACGTACCCCGTTGAACAGGTGAAATACTGTCTTCTCAATGTGTCAAGAAAACCATTAAGTTTGGTGGCGACAGTGTGATGGTGTGGGGAATGATTTCATCTGCAGGAGTTGGTCTATCATCCGCATAGATGGCAATATTAATGCTGAGATTTAAAAAAGGCTTCTTCAGCATCATGTGGTACCAAGATTATACCATAATCTTTATGAATCTTCTATTTTCATGCAGGACAATGTACCTTGCCAAAAGGCTCAGAAGGTTATGACTTTATTTGAAGACGAAGCAATCGCCCTAATGAAGTGGCCAGCCCAAAGCACCGACCTGAATCCAATAGAAAATGTTTGGAAGATAATTGAAGAAAAGGCTCGGAAAAGAAACCCGTAAAACCAGGATGACATATAAAAGTTATTGAAAGATGAATGGAATGGATTCACTGCTGATTTTTGCAATAGATTGATTAGATCATGTGGTCATAGATGCAGAGAAGTCATTGAAAATAAGGGGATATTTACCAAATATTAAATTTTGTTGATCTTTTGTTCACAATCAAGTATTAACAAGATCGTGCATTAACTTTTGTCCAGTAGCTTATTTCCTTTGTTTCATTTAATCTTTATTTAAAAAAAAAAACTATGATGTACATTTCTGTAACTTTGTATAATATTTACGCATTACACCTTAATCTTTATTCAGTAAAAAATTAATTGTTAATCATGCATTACTTTTAAGTAATACACATATTTATGTCTTTGTTGTTTCCGTTCCTTATATTATAGCCGCTACTGTATATATATATATATATATATATATATATATATATATATACAGTAGCGGCTATAATATAAGGAACGGAAACAACAAAGGTCTACAGGTTTTTGGTTAATTTTAATCAGGAGGTTAGATTTTAAGTTTTTATATATATATATATATATATATATATGTGTGTGTGTGTGTGTGTGTGTGTGTGTGTGTGTGTGTGTGTTTATGTGTGTGAATATAAATAAATATACATGTACAAATACACACACCTACAAGCGCATATATTTCTCTGTTGTTGATAAAACAGCTCTCAATATAATATAACAGAGATGTTAAGCATGTACACTACCGGCCATAATTATTAGGCAACCCCACTTAAAAAAAATGACATTTCTTATTATTTTTAGCATTTATTGCCAAGTGGATAATTCTAAATGAAAATAGAATGGTTCTTTTGTTATTATTAATTTGCAAAATTTTACAAAGCAGCCAGGAAGCCTTTGCTTCGGCCAACCAACAAAAAGAAGAGACTAGCATGGGTAAGAGAGCACAAAAACTGGATACTAGAACAGTTCAGTTGATGCATATGTTATTGTGCAGTTTTAAGAAAAGAACCATTCTATTTTCATTTAGAATTATCCACTTGGAAATAAGTACTAAAAATAGCATGAAATACATCATTTTCTTTAAAAAGAACTGGGGTTGTCTAATAATTATGGCCGGTAGTGTATATATTAAGTATAATGCAGTAGAAGTGGTGGTTATGTTTGACTATTTCATCTGTACGTGGAGGGGTCCTAGATACTAACCAACAAATTCATGTGGTCGGGGAACCAGGGAAAAAAATCGTCGGTGCTGCCGCCATAAAAATATTTGTAGAAAGGACAAAAAGAAGCCACAAAACGTCGGTGAAAAGGGGACTGAAATCAAGATCCCATGTCACAAGGCCAAAAGTATGGGGTACCCAGTGGGGATTGGACTTACTACTTAGCTGTAATAGATTCAAGCAAAACAAGCTTGCTAAGCATTACACAATGCTAAGGTGCCCTAAGACGATTTTTAAGCACAGCTTAGATCTGGCACAAAACTAAATGAATGGAGCACTCAGTGAGGATCGAACTCATTATTCAATTGTAATGATTGTCTAGCAGGACAAGCTTGCTAACTATTACACCATATAAGACAGTTACAGTAATTTTCTTAGCGCCGCTTAGATGTGGCACAAGGCCGAAATTATGGGGTACCCAGTGAGAATCGAACTCACTTCTCATTTGTAATAGTTGCTAATGATCCCAAGTTATATTGCAAATCCTTCTTTGGATTTTGTCACGAAACTCGAGATGATTAGCATTTTAAATGGTAGATTTATAAATGTACAAGCTCATTTCTGACGAGAAAGGCTTCCTTGGCTTGCCACAGTGACCCAACCTTCAGAGAGGTAGATACAGCGATAAATTAGATGTACGAGTTCCAGTTTCATGTCTGCTGAAAAAGCGAAGCCAAGGTGGCACAGTGTGTTTCTCTCTTGGGGATTAGCATCAGCCATACAGCTAGCTGGGAGGAAAGTATCTCCTTAGTGGTTAAAGGAGAGCCGTTTTGTTTTGGAGGTATCAAAATTTCCTGCTTCAGTTAATCACCGATTGGAGATCCGTTTCAAGAGCAACAACAAGGTTTACTTTGTCAGCTTCCTATTGAGACGGAAGAAAATAGTAATGAGTTATCCCTTGTTCCACCTTTAGGATTGGGTATATGATTTCTTTTAATGTCGGTACCTAAAGGTAATTGTCGAAAAAACAGAATAGCATGATGTTAAAAGGGCTGAAACTTGATAAAAACAAAGTTTGATCATCGAAATAATTATTATTATTATTATTATTATTATTATTATTATTAAAAGAAAACATCAAATTTTATTCTCACGATTTTAAAATTTATTAATTCTTTCTCACATGTTCCAAATTTCAGTTAAAGTTTCTTTTTTTTTTTGTTTTCCGTCAGCGATTCAAGCCATGCTTACGTAATATTACTACTAATCAAAACGTAATATTACGCATATCGTATTTTGGTATTGAAAGACATATTAATTTGAAAATTCTTGCAAAAATAAACTAATTGTTTGATTTTAATGAAACTTTCCGGACTTAATCATAAAGGAATTAAATTATTTATGAAATTATTATTTTTAGAAAATCTTGGTAAAAATATTTTTTGAGATCTGTTAACCCCCTCCAATTGCATAAAACTCCCAGAAATACATTATCTATACTAAGTTTATTTTATTATTTAATTGTAGAACTCATTGGGGATTGTTAATCATGCAATCTTTTTTTTTCTTTACGAGACCTTTTTTTCTGAAAATATGCTCGGAATAGTAAAATAAAAAATGCATTAAAACTTCGCCGGTTTTAATTTAGAAAATCTTTTTATTGATTTTAAAATTTAAGTATATTATATTCTGAAGAAGAAAAAATGAATTTTATAAGAATTGTTTTCATTTTTACTTTGCTAATTAAATTTAAAACATCTTTTAAATTTTTTCCAGTTACTCAGTGTCTTCGTTTATTAATTTATTAAATAAAGACTTTATTTACAAACCGAAAATTTAAAAGCTTAATACAAAGAATTTAGAATTAAGATTTTTAAATAATTTCTATTTTTTTATTTAACTTAAACTGCTCAGGGTATTTTATTATGAAAACTTATAAGAGACTTATCATTAAACGATTACATGTTTCAAGAGTTGTTCCCCTTACGAAATGTTAAATTGGTTTATGTCAATTTGTGGTCACCATATTTCCAGTAGTTTGAACTGATTTATGAAAAGAGGCTATCCTCGCCTACTTGAAAGGTCAATGAGTCAGACATTTCTGATTAAGAATACTTTTATTCTAAATTTCATACAATAAACAAATAATATTTGTTTAAAATAAGATTACATTAATTTTAATCTCGCAATTTTTTCAAAAATAACAAGTCAGAGATGTATATTTTATTTTTGCAAGACTTCGAAAGCCGAGAATTAAATTTTGTTTACAAATGTGTTGATCGCTTAAAAATGGCTAAAAAAAATTGAAAATTAAAAAAAAAAATCAAAATTTTAGATTCAAATCAATAAATTTTTTTTTTTGAAATAGACCCGAGTATTTTGCTTACTTGTAATAGTAAATTTAATCAATTAGTTTTCAATTATGGTAAAAAATAAAGCTTCAAGAAAAAGTTTTATTTTATTTTTAAAAAATCAATTTAAAAGTTAGTTATCGAAAATGAGTGGAAGTACCTATTCTAATGTCTTTTCATTCTGTCTCACTTCCATTATCCCAATCTGTCTACTGCCATTTTATTCTTCCTTTAGGGTAAGTTGGTATATATATATATATATATATATATATATATATATATGTGTGTGTGTGTGTGTGTGTGTGTGTGTGTGTGTGTGTGTGTGTGTGTCTGTGTGTGTGTCTGTGTGTGTGCGCGCGCATCAGTGCGTAATTTTATTAAAATTTATTGTCTTGGGATATATGTCAAAGCGTTTCCTTCAATGTCTCTCATCCTCATAATGTATCATCTTTTACAATGCGAAAGGTTCGTAAATGGCTGCTAGACTAGTTTCGTTTGCATTGGGATATGTTGTTTCATCTTTAATATTCGTCACTTTTTCGATTTCGACCTGGCGTTATATTACATCTTATCATAATTCGTTTTAAAGTGCAACGAAAATTGAGCCTAGCATATAGACCAAGAAGAAGAATCAATGATTGAAATAATACTGACGTTTACTCCTCAGTATTCTAAGTGGCTTTAAGAATGATGCCATCTGCATGGTTTCAAATATTTCTTACAACAACACCTGACAGTATTTTTTTCAAACCCGTTCAGACATCTTTAAGAGTAGATCCTTTTTCTTGGTCTGTAAACAGCTGTATTATTAGATCAATTATTAAATTTGCTTCGAGCCAATAAGTTATATAAATAGCGCCTTTCATGAAAATGAGAAAAAGGCAATGAAAATATCATAAGGTAAAACTTTTTAGCTGAATTCATTAGAACTTTTCTGGATTAATTCCTACTGATAAAACACACACACACACACACACACACACACATATATATATATATATATATATATATATATATATATATATGTAAGTATAGTATTCCTTATCCAAAGAAAAACTATTCTTAAAAAAGTGCTCAATGCAAAGTAGACCTAATAATATTTATTCAGAAATCATAACATGTTATAATATAATTACAAAAGACTTTTGTAGTGATATCATAACGTATCCATGTTATGATTTCTGAATATATATATATATATATATATATATATATATATATATATATTCAGAAATATATATATATTTATTCACACTATTTATGCTCTCACACATTGATTGAGCACTCTGGAAGAATGGTAAGCTTTGAAAAATAGTAGCTACTCTGGCATGTATGCATCGCACATTCAGTAAAAATAATTAGAGCACTCTAGCTATTGGGTGCGTATAATGATAATATACACGTTAAAAAGTCTGCCTCCATCTACCGAACGCCCATAGACTAGAGGTAGAATCGCCGACTGACGTCAATTCGGTCGGGTTTCAATCCTAGGTTCAAAAAAGCAATCGGAGTCTAACCGTACTGATGAGCTGTGATACAGCGAAACAGATCTGTCTGTGGATGACTATATATAACGCTTCCCCTACCTACCCCATATTTCTTTTCCTTTTCATTTACCCCCATCACTTCTATTCCTGTGACACATTTCAATTTTGATTTTTGATTCTTTAATACAGACGTAATTTAAAAGTCTTCTTTTATAATCGAGTCTTGAATCTTTTTCTTTGCCTCTCTGTATCTATGTCTGGACGACAAATTTTAATTTTTTTTCTTTCTTAAATTCCCTCCATTTTATGTAAACCTTCTTTGTGTGTATATGTTTTTGATTATCTTTCCGGTATGTGAATTTTTGTACCATATTTGAAATAATTTTTTTGTTTTTGATCGCTGCTGAAGAAGCTAGATTTTTCTCGCTGAAATAGCTATACAACGTATGTAGAATTCGTTCTATTTGATTATATATATATATATATATATATATATATATATTATATTTATAAGATTATATATATATATATATATATATATATATATATATATATATATATATATATAATAACTATACTTGTGTCGAAAAACCTTCCACGTATCTCCGAAGGAATGGTTTTAAAAAAGAAAGAGCTAAGTACATGAACATCAGTCAAAGAGCTCAGACCGAGTCAGCACGTAGCCCAAAGAAAAAATCCCGACACGAGCAATCGACTAACAAAAAAGCGCTCAATACTTAGGTAGAGCGGCATAAATAAATAAATAATATCTAGAGAGCCAGACATCCTACCTAGGTTTCACCTAAACGGATCGTCAGGGAAAGCTGATATATATATATATATATATATATATATATATATATATATATATCCTCGGAAGTATATGACTCCCTTTTATCATGATAGCCCACGGTATTGGGGCTAAGTGAGCTGAATAACAAGACTCACTGAACGGAATGAAAAAACTAAGATTTGTTTTGTTTCGTTTTTTTCTTTAACGGCCAATCAACTCCTTATATGTCGTTTAATAACGAAATTAAATTTTCCTGTGAACATTAGTCATTTCTTTTACGAAAATATATTACTGGCAATAATTTTTGTTACAAACGTATTGCTGGTAATTATTTTAGTATGGAAATGTATTGCTGACACCTTCCCTATAAAAATGTTTTTCTACATTTCCATAGCGCGCTGACCCCAGTTTTTGGGTTCACTATTTGCACATAGCTGAGGCACTAAAAGTTGCTTCTATCCCGGGGCAGGGCGAGACTGAGAACAACAGCAATTAAGTGGTACACCCACGCTTCTCAGAACCTCCCAATCAGAAGCTTTTTTTTATCTGTAGTTGAAGACATGCCATTTCGTTAAATATAGTGAAGCCATAAAATTATATACAAAATATTTAGATTACGGCATTAAATAGCCATCAGGGATTAATATGCCGCTAAAGAAAACTCACTAACCAACCAAGCAACATTAACAGTATTTTCTCATTTTCTTATAATATTCAGTAACCGCTTGTATCTTAGTGGCTTTATTGCCTTGCTTGGAATGAAATAATTGAAAAGATGGGGCTCTTCAGATATACTATTGATGCCATGCAACATTAACAGTATTTTCTCATTTTTTCTAATACTCAGTAACCGCCTGTCTCTTAGCGGCTTTATTGCCTTGCTTATAATTGAAAAGAAGGGGCTTTGCAAATATACTATTGATGTCGGATAATCGTGCTTGTGCTGCTAATGTGAAGATAGTTCAGCGTATAACTGCACAGAAATTGGATTCAGCAAACCGAGTTCGTCTTAAGTGCCATACGTGATACACGTTTGGGTGATGATGACTCTAAAGACACATGACTGACTGGGCAAAAGATTTTTCCACAGTAGGTTGCCATTACTTTCTGCGGTAAACTGGTTGCCAGCCAAAGATAGAGAACCCAATTTACCATGTTATTTAACCCATAACTGGAGGGAAGAGACGGATTGATACCTTTCTCAAGGGTATTTGCGCGTAAGTGAATGCAAGGAATTCAACTGGAATTCGAACTCGACTCTCCGAATTCTCGTTCCGAATCCTGTCTGTTATATTGCCTTTCGTGTTAATGCTTTTGCAATGAATCCGTATTTTTTTTAATACACACTTGGTTAAAATAGCAGGGATGACTGTCTTCCCTAGCCTTTGGAGCCAACCAATCTAAAAGAATAAAAAACCCTGAATTCCAAACAGTGGCGAATCCCAAGAATCAACTTACGAGTCGATTTTTTTTATGAACGCTACGATCTTCGAATCAAGGTTCACTCGTTAACTATATCTTTATATTATTCACTTTCTAATTACTCCTTTTACATTACTACTCACTCCTAATACTCCTAATACTCCTCAATAATCACATCTCAATACAAAATTACTCCTAATACTTTAGCTTGTGTATATATTGATTCTTTTAATGGGGAAACATAAAGTAAAAAACTAAAAAGCTAACGGAAAACCACCCTACTATCTTTAACCCAAGAATGCTTGCCAATAATAATAAATCAAAAGGAAGCTATGGCGAGCTTTTTAGCACCTACGTCCTAAAAGATCATAGCATTTTAAAAAATAGCGATTTAATAACTGTAAAGATTCTGGGAAAATTTTAAAGAAATAACAAATAAATTATTAAAAAAATGGATTGATTTGAAGATAAGAAAACAATAGAAAACAACATTAAAAAGAAGCTTCATAAGAAAAAAAAACTCTAATTTCGGTAAGGAAAGGAGTGGCGATCGAGATATTGGCATAATAATACGCTGATTAGCAGTCCGACTTGTAATGCTTGTTATAGTAGTACGAACATATTCTGAACCAATGCCATTCAAGAGAAAAAAGTAATAGTAGTAAAAGTATTAACGATAGCGCTTCCGAAAGAGTAACAAGAATACAGCTCCTTCGAAACACAATGTAACAAAGATTATCGTCTCCTCGGACTATCAAATCTGACACAAGGCTATTTGAAACGAGAAGTGCCGATCGAATTATGAGGTTGGTTTTACCAACAAATGTTTTTCACCACTAACTTGTGAAGGGAGGACTGGAACAAAAGAGGGGGTTTGAAACTCTGCAGAGATATACAGAAATGAAGAAAGTAACAAAAAAGAACGACATTAAATATATTTGGTAGATGTTATACGAAACGCCGCATATATTTGGAGAGTCTTATATTGTAATAGTACGTGTATCAGTTTCTATTTATAGAGTATTATATATAAAATATCAATTTCTATTTATAGACAAATATATAAAATACATAAGGCTATAAATTCTTAAAAAATTAAAAATATTTAAATATGAAGACCTATATAAAGAAATACGAGGATAACCTCGCCAATATTATTTTTCGCCATTTTATCCTATAGTAAAGTTTGCTCAATAACAGGCACCTGAGCCAATCAAAGTAAGAGTTTGTCAGTCAACAAAATTTTAAAGCTTATTAAAGTTAGTCATAAAAACAGTTTCGCTATTCAAGAGGTCTTATGTATATAATGTCTTTTTGACATTAACCTTACATCGTTTAGTTACAGATATGTCGTTTTGAAGGTTTTCTAAAAATAGATATGATGCTCACGCCAATTTCAGCCGAGCAGACATGTGACTGGTAGAAACAAACTCTGCTCTTCAACATCACGCAGGGCTGAACTACTATGTAATGTTGAAAACATGTAAAAATAACGACATAAGGACAAAAGCAGACTCAATAATATAGATGTAGCCGAAAATGCTCGGAAAAATTAGAAACTTTAGATAATTAATATTCTTTATTCCTGGCATACTCGCCAGGTTGTGCGCTGTGGTGCAGTGGATATCGGCTCGGATCAAGAAATCGGGGAGGCGAGTTCGAATTCCAGCTGAATTACTTGCATTCACTTACGCCCAAAGATCTTTGGGAACAGTATTAATCTCCTCCCTCCAGTTATGGGTTAAATAACAGGACAAATTAGGTTCTATAGCCTTGGTTGGCAACCAGTCTACTGCAGAAAGCAATGACAACCTACGGCGGGATAATATTCTGCTCAGTCAGTCATGTCTTTTTCGAGATCGCTTTAGCGTGCATCAAGTATGGCACTTAACTGACTGAATATTGTTTAATTCTTACAAAAACGAAAAACTTTAAGATTCTGGAAAAGAAACTCAATAAAATACTAATTAAATTTTCCTTGTCGGTCGTATTTAATCAAAGATGCTTCAATGAAAGGTTGCTTCCCAAATATATATATATATATATTGATTGTTTAATACTTAGATTTTGGTCCTAATAGGGTTAGACCAGTACACATTTGTATTAAAATGTGTTCTATACAATTACATTGTAGAACTTTTGAATATTTTTCATTTTTAAACGAGTTATTTCGCTACCTTGGTTTCCACCATGAGTGGTTTCTTCAGACGATTTTTAACAACTTTTAATAATAATTTTTGTATATATATATATATATGTGTGTGTGTGTGTGTGTGTGTGTGTGTGTGGAGATAATAGTTATCTTCCCTGAAGGAGAACAACAGTTGTCTTCCCTTTTGAGGAACTCTTTCTTATCTGCGGGCAGTTCCTTTCCCGGCTGGAGTGGGATAACCACGAAGACCATTTGCTGGCCTAACGGTATGTAATTCCTTACCACACTTGCTAAAAACATCCTCGTCTATTTTGACAACTTGAGCATTCATCTTGTTTGGGACTTAAACATTCGTAATGTATTGTTACTTGTTTGTATTTTATTAAATGCCTATTTGTTATTGCCATGCACTTGTCCTATTTACTACACGTGCTACGGCAGCGTGCTGATTTTTGTCGTTTAAATATTTATATTATTATCGCGTAACCGGTAATATCGCCAGTTCGCAACTCAATACTAATAAGTAGTGACTCCAAAGTGTCAGTTTATTTTTGTTGCAAATTGCAAAATTCGTGAATAAAAAAAAATATCTCTACACAAATCATTTACGAGGATGACCGTATCACATGGCAATATGGCGTCCATCTTCTTCATTTGATTCTTCGCCCATCCCAAATTTGAATTTGGCGCTACTCCTTCTTTCTTGGGTGCGGACTGATTTTTGGCTTACTGCTGAGTTGACAACACCCATTAAGAGAGAAGGATGTTGGTAACAGAGATAGCTACTTTTCACCTTCGGTTTTGAACATCTTTGTGTTCGTTTTTTGTTTTTTGTTTTTTTGTTGTTTTTTTCCTCTTTTTATCTTTTGTGCTTCGCATAGGGAAGCATATTTCTATGTGGAAACATTTCCCATAGAAAATACCCGATATGGAGGATAATAAAATGGCCGCCGTTTCGGCGGTGAACACTGTCAACCTAGCATATTTTAAAGTCAGTCAGTCAGTTAAGTGCCATACGTGATACACGCTTGGGCGATCATGTCTCGAAAGAGACATGACTGACTGGGCAGAAGATTATCCCGCAGTAGGTTTCCATTGCTTTCTGCGGTAGACTGAAGAGACGGATTAATATATTTCCCAATTGTATTTGCGCGTATATGATTGCAACGAATTCAACTGGAATTCGAACTCGGCTCTCCGATTTCTCGTTCCGAGTCGATATCCACTGGACCACAACACACATATTTTTCACACAATTAGAGTCGGAGTGCGAACTGAGAGAAATTACTTCTAAGAAAACAAAATTTAATTTAGCCGTCTCCAAGTTGCCTTTCGAAGCCGTCCAGGAGGTGAGAGAAATTATCTCTCCGCCGAAAGACAAGACATATCAAAAGATAAAAGAGGAACTTGTTCGAAGAACGTCGATGTCACGGCAAAAGAAATTGTTCCAACTTTTACACGAGGAACAACTGGGAGATAGCAAGCCGTCGCAATTTTTACGGCGTTTGCAACATTTAACTGGAGATGGTAACGACGATGACATTATACGTCATATTTTTCTCCAGCGTTTGCCATCTGCGAACCACGCTGTTTAGCTGCAGTGGGTGAAGATGCACCCGTAGAAAAACTGGCTAAAACAGCTGATAACGTGGCAGACCTAACTTCAGGATGCACTGCTTCTGTTTCCGCAGACTTGTGGAAGGGAGTTCCACAGGCGGGAAGCGCGAGAAAAGAAGCTAGTGTAGTAGAATTTACGGTTACATCTTATTTGTTTAACTGTAAAAGGGTGGGACCTAGTTGCTAATCTAGTATCTCGTGTAAATTCCTGCTTAGGCGGCACCAGTGATCTAAGCTCATCGGAGCAGAAGCCATGAAAGTACTTGTAGAAGAGGCACAGGGAAGCCACATCACGCCGGTGTGAGAGCGGCTGCAGCCGGTCTGCCAAGTCAGTATCAACCACGTTACAGATCCTCCTCTGTGTTTTGTCAAGAAGCCCAAGGAGAGCAGCAGGGTAACCCGACCAGATATGGCAGCAATATTCAATACACGGGCGGATGGTAGAGTTGTATATGTGCAAAATAGATTCAGGTGGGAAAAATTTCCGGGCCCTGCACAGGGAGCCGACTTTCATAGCAGCAGATTTGGCAATGGATTCAATATAGTCATTCCATTTGAGATCCGCCGAGAGTGTAAGGCCAAGGAGGCCTAGTATTTTACTCTCTGGGAGGCTAGCCTGTCCCATGCTAATGGGAGGTAGATGCGATTGTCTATGGTGGTTAGTTGATAACAGCTTTGTTTTAGAGGCATTGAAATTTACCAACCATTTCCTACCCCAGGCCACTACGGATTGGAGGTCTCTTTCAAGTACGGCAGCGAGGTTCACTTTGTCGTCCAGACCTGGTTTCTGATCGATGCGAGAGTAGATTGTTGTGTCGTCGGCATACATGCCAACTTGGGATCTAATGGTGTCGGGGAGATCATTAATGTAGATCAGAAAGAGCGTGGGACCTAGGATGGAACCTTGAGATAGGGCTAATTATTGTAAGCCCCCCTGTTCATTCAATTCACAACAGGGAAAAGCCTAAGCTGGCGACCGTAGGCAACACGGTGCGCCGGCGTGGATGATATTTGTCGCTTATTATTTATTGCAGATCGCACTACTGGTATACGGTTTCTTGTAGATAGTGATGGGCAAATATCTTTAATTCCTGCCACTAGAGCAGACAAGTTAAAAGGCCCTCATAAACTTACTCTACAGGCCGTAAATAAATAAATCATCCAGACTTATGGTCAGAGGTGCCTTATGTTGAATTTGGGTCTGAGACAGGTTTTCACCTATTTTTTTATCCTTATGGATGTAGAGAAAGCCATATTGAGTGCAGATTTCTTGCACAAATTTGGTCTTCTCATTGATGTTAACAGACGTCTGACAGACCCTAAGACAAATACGCGATCGCCGGGAGCCATTCAGAATGTAATTCCATTATGTCCAACTGTGGCTAACGCAGAAGATAACCCGGTATTTTCTGAGCTCTTAATAAAGTTTGATAGCATTACAAAACCACCTTTTCACAAGGATAGTCTGCCCCACAATGTCATACATCACATTACTACTAGCGGTCCTCCTGTTCACAGCCGTCCTCGTCACCTGGTACCGGAAAAATTGAGCGTGGCGAAAGCGGAATTTAACCAAATGATGGAACTAGGTATTATCCGGCCATCAAAAAGTAACTGGGCATCTCCCTTGCACCGGGTTCCCAAAAGTGGTAGTACTTGGCGAGCTTGTGACGATTATAGGGCACTCAACTCTGCCACTAAACCTGACTGTTATCCCATTCCGCACATGTACGCTATAACGGCCATCATTCAGGGTAAATCTATATTTACTAAATTAGATCTTATCAGAGCCTACCCTCAGATTCCGGTAGGACCCGAACATATTCCAAAGACTGCCATAACATCACCATTTGGGTTATTTGAGTTTCTACGTGTGCCGTTTGGACTGAGAAACGCAGCACAATCTTATCAAAGGTTTATCGATCATGTATTGCACGGTTTGCATTTTGTCTGTGTCTACGTGGATGATGTCCTTATAGCCAGTTCTTCCATGGAAGAAAATATCAAACATTTACCGCTCGTTTTTGAACGTTTTCAGGTATTTGGGGTTGTTATCAACCCAATAAATTGTGAGTTTGGAAAGTCAGATGTAATTTTCCTAGATCACCGCATTAATTCAGCTGGAATTTCACCTTCCCCATCTAAAGTGGCGGATATTTCTGAATTCCCCGTGCCAAATACCAAGAGAAAGTTGCGGCAGTTTTTAGGGATGGTGATTTTTTTTTTCGAAGATTCCTGCAAAATTGTGCGCAGGTTATAAAACATTTAACACATTTTTTAACTGATGTCAAAAATTGTGACTTAGTTTTGTCCGAACCAGCCTTGGCAGCCTTACATCAAATTAAGGTTTTATTGTCCCGAGCAGTTGAATTGTCTCATGTTGTTCCAGGTAGTGAGTTGTGTTTGGCAGTTGACGCTTCTTCCGTTGGTATAGGTGCAGTACTGCAGCAGAAGATCGGTGACCACTGGAAAACAATATCCTTCTTTTCCAATGAGCTAACTTCTACGGAATTCAGGTACAGCACATTTGGACGTGAACTCTACGCAGCGTATTCAGCCGTCCGTTACTTTCGACATTTGCTGGAAGGGCGGCCCTTCTACTTACTGACGGACCACAAGCCCTTGTTGGGGGCCTTCCAGTCCAACTCGAACAAATGTTCCCCACGTGAAACCAGACATTTGGATTATCTGCTACAATTTACCTCGGATATCAGGCCTGATGTTTGCGCTTAGCATGGAACAGTCTGAGTGTTGACTCCAATGTTCACTCTTTTATATTTACATACGTTTTATCTCAGATATTGAGCACTTCATCCTATAAATATAGCACACTTTAAAAATATAAAGTTATATATATATATATATATATATATAATAACAACAATGAATATCAGTAAAATGTATCAGGGTAACAAGAGAGCTTGTGTATATATAAAAATCGAAACAGACTTCAACAAAAAGTGGCGACAGTCTGTTTCATGCTTCAAATCAATACACTTGACACGTGTATTAATATGCACATTCACAAGTACACATACATTAAATAACGCTACCGGCCAACATACGCCTAAACAGACAAGCATTTCTATGCAAACATACACATACACTATTACACACATTACCATCCAAAGTATTTCACGCACAGGCATTCAACTATTTCTTTAATACACTTGAAATATATCCAACCAATTAGAACTAACCCGAAATCGCAATATACCAGTATGCTGTCACTTTGTTGATTTTTTCTGTAGGCTTCTAAAGTAGCATTAATAAAATGAAAACATTAGTTTCCGATACGTTTCCTCTTTGTCCTTTTTGTTTATTCTATTATAGATATATTTTATTATATATATATTACGATGTCTCGTCCTAGAAATGAATATAAATTGCAATAATTATCTTATTCTTCCATTTAGTCACAATAGGTTTTTTTAAATTTGGCCAAGCAGTTACCTTCCCACCGACAAACTACTACTAACCCAATGGTCAAGCCACATAACTCACATTACCATAGAATAAATTACTACAAAGATTCCGCTAGCTTAACTCTATAAAAGTCAATATCCCACAACCCCTTCCTTTACTAGATCAAGCTTCCGGCACTAGAATTTTCCTTATTCTTTGTTTAAATGGGGTTGACAATGCATGTCTTAAACTGACATGATGAAAATTGCTATTTCCCCTCTAAATTTTATCTGAATTTATATATATATATATATATATATATATATATATATATATATCATTATGGACACTTAATGTATCATAACATGTATAATAACAAAAACAATAAATATACACTATAAAGAAAACGTTCACGGCTTCTCACACTTTTTATTCTATATATATATATATATATATATATATATATATATATATATAGAATAAAAAGTATATATATATATATGACAAAATATAGATGGGGCAGTAAAAGACCGCCCTCAAAGGCACGAAGCAACAAAATTCACACTCCACCCCCATCTATTGAACAGGTGAAGAGGCTCATCCCTTGTTCCCTGTTTAGGATGCGGTTTCCGGTTTTCTCTTTTCCAATCTTTTCACTCTCTTTTATCTTTTTTTCAATTGGAGTAGCTAGATTAAACTATTGCCCGGTTCACACTCCACCCACGTCTATTGAACAGGTGAAGAGGCCCATCCCTTGTTCCCTGTTTAGGATGTGGTTTCCGGCTTTCTCTTTTCCATTCTTTTTACCCTTACGTAGACCCCTATCAGTGGCGTTATCGCCTTGCTTGGGGTGATATGATTAAAAAAAAATTAAAAAATACAAGCTTAAGGAAGTAGAGTAAAAGTACTCTTACAATTTTTGGGGATCCGTATCACACTATCCGGGTTTGCACCATTAGGTCTCTTCAGGCACAAATACGGAAGACCAATGAATGTTGCACCTAAATATAATTACCAGAAGGAAGAGTAGTAGTAAAAGAGGTGGAGGGGGAGGAAAACAGATTCCAAAGTAGAGAACAGCAATTACCCACTACCAAATAGTGGGTAGCGGGTTAAAAGAGTACCCGAGACGTTGTTCTTCAAATGCCTACATTTTGACATTAATTTGCTTTTCGCTTTTAGTAATTCTCTTTTATTTCTAAAATAAATAATGGGCAATTTTTCTCCCTGGCACAGTCTGCAACAGATATCTCCAAGTTTTTTTTCCTGCTCTCACCTTCTTTACAATTTTCCACTTCGCTCAGGCTTCGCACTTCTTACCAAGTCTACGGAAAGACCTAAAGCAGGTCGTGGCGTGTTGTTATGGCTCCATTTCTTGTTTTTGCTATCTCTCCTAATATTCGTAGCGTTACATAGACAAAGTTCTCCTTAGCGTGTGGGCTGTACTTAACAAGACAATTTTTTGTATATCTCTTAAGCTGGGGTTCTTTCAATATGTTGTTTTGTTCCATTTTTTATCATTCCAAGTGCACCTACTATCACTGGCACGATTCTTGTTTTCAATTTTCACATTTTTTCTATTTCAATTTCCAGGTCTTTATATTTTGACAGTTTTTCGAATTCCTTGGTTGCTATGTTGCAATCCGCTGGACTAGCCATATCAGTTATTAGACAAGTTTTTTCTTTCTGGTTTTTAACAATAATGTCTGGCCAATTTGCTTAAATTTTTCTGTCCGTGTGATCCCACAGAATGGTGACAAATTCTATTTCTGTAACCGGTGCTGGGTGATGTTTATACCAGTTTTTGTTTGCATATTTTCCTTAGCGTTTGCACATTGTCTAATGCAAATATTGCCCCACTCTATCGTGACGATTTTTATATTCATTTGGGTAAGTACAGAACATCCTGAGATTAGATGGTCTATTATTTCTTGGTATTTATCACAGAACCTGCATTTTGGATCCATATTATTATGTATAATATTTGCCTGAAAGTTCCTAGTGAAAATACTTTGGTCTTGCGCTGCAAGAATAAAGCCTTCAGTTTTAGACTTTAATCCAGATGCACGTATCCATCGATGAGTATTAACATTATCAACATTGGATTTATTAGCACGTTCTGAATATTAGCCATGCAGAGGTTTTTCTTGCCAGCGTTGTTTTATCTTTTCAAGAGTTTTATCCTTGCCTTTCTTTTTCATATTTTTTTTCCGCAATAGTTGGTTCTTGGTTTCTGTTGTGCTTTTCTACAGAATCTACTAAATTTAAATGTTGTTTGTATTTACTGCCTTCTTTCCTTACTTAATATTTTTTTTTCTGTTTTCATGTTGTTTGACTAATTGTATCATCCAGTCCGTTATTGTTTCTGTGTATATTAGTAAGCCAATAGTTTTTGTCTTGTATGACAATTCTAGCTGAATAAGACCTCTTCCACCTTTATTACGGGTATCTATAGATGGTCAACATCTGCCTTTGGATCATGCATCTTATGCTTAGAAAGAAGCGTGTTTTAGAATCCATTTGTTTCATGTCTTTTAGAGTCCAGTTCAAAACGTTGAAGCTATATTTGACCACTAGGATGGCAAGGCTATTAATGGCCATAATTCTGTTCTGAGAATTCAATTCAGTTTTTAATATCAATCATATCCTTCTATAGTACTCTTTACGCAATATTTCTTTCATCTATTTATGGTGAATTTTTACACTCTCATTTACATCTAGGTATTAATATGCTTCTTCTGGCTCTAAATTTGTTATTGTTAAGGTAGGGTCTAAGCTAATTGAGGATGTTTGTTGTAGATTTAGAAAATTTATTCAAATTGAATTTCATTCCAATGTCTTCACTGAAGCATTTTACAGTTTGCAGAAGACCTTCCAGCTCATTATCCTTCCAGCTCATTATGATACAATTTTAAGTCATCCATGTTAAATAGATGGCTTATTTTCTTTTGAGCTATTTTATAACCACATTCTGTCTTTTTACGTTGAATGGTTAATACTATTACTGATATGCAAAATAATAAGGGAGACAACAAAGAGTCACCTTGAAATATACCTCTTTTGCTATTTGTTTCATCAGACTTATAGGTTCCATTTATATAATTGGGGTAAAGGGCTGTTTTTCATATCGACATACATTGTTTGAGGAAACTGATGATGGAGGGTGATACCTTGTACATATTTAAATCTTTAAGATCCAGGAATGTGGTACACTGTCGAATGCCTTACGATAATCTATCCAGGCAGTACTAATATTTTTTTTTATTGAAGCAGTTTTCCAAGATTATTATTATTATTATTATTATTATTATTATTATTATTATTATTATTATTATTATTATTATGTCATTTTTCATCATATTTCGATTTCTGCTATGGTCGCACTACCAACCATGTCTGCGGGAAGACCTAAGGCAGGTCGTGGTGTGTTGTTATGGCTCCATTTCATGTTTTTTATATCTCCCTTATCATCCCTAGCGTTACAAAGCCAAAGTTCTCCTTAGTTTGTGGGTTGTAGTTAATAAGACAATTTTTTGTATATCTCTTAAGCTGGGGTTTCCAGAGATTCTTTCAATGTGTTGTTTTGTTCCGTTTTTTATCATTCCAAGTGCACCTATACTGGCACGATTCTTGTTTTCAATTTCCACATTTTTCTATTTCAATTTCCAGGTCTTTATAATTTGACAATTTTTCAAATTCCTTGGTTGCTATGTCATCAGTACAGCTCATCAGTACGGTTAGACATCCGATTGCTTTTACCCAGTATTGAAACCCAACCAAATTGGTGTCAGTCAATATATATATATATATATATATATATATATATATATATATATATATAGAGAGAGAGAGAGAGAGAGAGAGAGAGAAAAGTGAGGGTACTCGGGTTGAGAATTTAATTTTTCTTCCACGTCCATGTCCTGAAGGCACACTACCTATGAAAATTGTTGATATTGGAGGTTTTAGCAAAAATACTTCATGTTAGGCGAAACTCTTATCATTGTAGAAATAAGAGTTGTAATAAAACTTGTAATTATTACCGCAAGATAAAAGAATAGAAATGTGTGCATTCTTGTGTGCACGCTGATATTGGTGCATCTGCGTGTTTCTCGTGTTATTTGTGTGTGTGTGTGTGTGTGTGTGTGTGTGTGTGTGTGTGTGTGTGTATTGGCCTTGTTATATGTGTTTACAAGTGTGTGTCATTGATTAAATAGGTTATGCATGCGTTTGTTTTTATTTTGTTTTGTGTGCGTGCGCGTTTGTGTGTATGTGATTATGCGTGCGTGCGTGCGTGTGTGTGTGTGACTAAGTGAGTGTGCCTGAATGATCGTGTGAATAGGTCTACATGTGTGAATGCGTGTGTGAATGAGCTTGAGTGGGCGCATGCACACATGACTAACCTGTCCACCCTTCTGTGTATGTGAGTGCGTGGATCTGATTGTATGTTAGTAACTGAATATGTGTGATTTCTTGTGTAAGTCTCTAAATGTAAATGCAAATGAAAGACTATGCGTCTGTGTTTGTGCGTGAGTAGGTGTCTCTCAGTTTGTGTTAGTGACTGAACGAATTTGTTCGTTGCCGTGTTTTGTTCATCAGTAGGGGCGTGCGTGCGTGTGTGTGAAAGCGTGCACTGGTGTTTATCTTAATTTTGATTTTTTTAGTTACAAAAATGCTGACTAACATATCTTTTTCGAAGTAATGTTCCCCATTAGGTGTTTCTTTCGTTAAATACGTCCATCAGATAAAAGAGTTGGCAGTAACTATTAAAGAAAAAACAAAAAAAAAACAAAAAATCCCGTAAATTCTTACTAGCTATAGCAGTTTCCAGAAAACTATTCCTGACCTATTTGTCTGTCGTTGTTATTAAAAGAAAACTATATTTATTTTATACTTCATTATTTAAATAAATTAATATAGTTAAATTAATGAAAATGATATTTATGTGCTCATTTCATGTATACAATTTAATTAAGAAATTAATTGCTAATTTATATAACTTGGTCGAAATATCAGTTCCTCGTGTTGTTGTAAATAACTGTCGAACTAATGACAACATTAATGTTAATTATCACGGTAATAATAACAATGTTGACTCGCATCAGTACTGTTACACATAACCAAAATGTAACAACGTCAGTAATACTTTTTTGAGCGCGTGGATTCATCCTACACCTACTACTACTACTACTACATGTGTCTATTGTAAAGAGAAGGTTGACATTCTTGTTTATTTGTCGATTACGAGAAATTTCCGGCCTGATATGAGGCTCCAATATTAAAACCTTCAATCAGTGATTGGATTCAAAGGGTTCGCAAAGGTTGCCGGGAACCATTAACGAAAATAAACTTGACTTCGCAGAACTTGTTTATTTGTTTGTTTATATCCACGAACCAAAAAAACGAGAAAAAAAAAAAACAAAAAAAAAAACAAAAAAAAAAAACAATAGGGATAAAAAAAAGAAAGAGAGAAAAATAAAAGCGAGATAGTAAAAGAGAGAGAGAATTATATCCTAATTTTAACAACATAAAGTTTAAGATAAAAAGAAAGAAAATAAGAAATAGAAAGAAAGCAATATACATACATACATACATATATATATATATATATATATATATATATATATATATATATATAATTAACACAAAAACACCCACATACATTCACAGCAAACCAAAAGAATTTATCATTTAAATGTAATTCATCTGCACAACCACACAAACATAATTATATTATATATATATATATATATATATATATATATATATATATATATATATGAAACGAATTGTTTAAACATTATTTTTGGTCGATACACGTATTTAAGTAGATATTCTGTTTATAATCAAACAGTATTATATATTTATTTCTACCGGCCTGATCATTTACGATAATTTTTTGTTACAAAACGTGTGTCATTTAGCAGGATTCGAACCTGCGACCCCTATCCGCATAGGGGAAACCACTAAGTGATCTGGTACGTCTTAGACCTCTCGACCACGAATGACAATCAGTCTAAACCAAGTCAAATTTGACTTCGTTTAGACTGATAGACTCTGTTGTCTATAAGACACTTTTCTTGTTCATAGCAGTACTTGGAAGAAAAGTGTAGAGAGTGTGTATCTCATCACGCACAAAGGACCAAAGCTTTTACAATATTTTTTGCAAAGTGCAAAGTTCCCCAGGTCTAACAACCAGCATATTCCTTAGATCTTGCCTCTTGCGACATTTTTTACTTTTCAAAAATCAATTCCCACTTGAAAGGAACAAAATTTCAAGACGTCGAGGCATCCCAAGAGAATGCGGCGAGGTAGATGCACGTTATTCCAGAAAAGATGTCCCAGGGATGCTCGTAACTGAGGAAACGTTGTTGTATAAAGTGGGTGGCTTTAGAAGCAGATTTTTCCGGGGAAGATTAAATGCCGAACTGATATGTGAGATTTTTTATAGCACTACTCCCGAAACCTTTTGATCAGACATTGTACAAATAATAAATATTAAAATTTTATTAGTATTTACACTATTTATATTCGAACAAATGTTCATATCACTATGGTGATATGAATTTAGGGACATAGTGCTTGTCACTTCAATCTCTGGTTCGGGCAGTGTGTACTTACTCTCAGTGAAAACAATTGAGCAATAACACAACATTGTTAAATATAAATAAGACCTAAACGATATCAAAGGAAGGCCGGAGAGTACAAAAAGTGTTGTGTTTCGGGTGGTATACTGACAAATATTGAATAATGGAAGACAGCAACAAACAAAACTAGAGTAAAACAAATATATTTCCAAGTTTGTTGCTTTAAAAATGATAAAAATTGATAAAATATGGTGATAGTTTACAAGGCAACAGATTTATGTAGAATGGGAACATAGCGTTGTTTGGTAGTGTGGTGACAATATTTTGTCCGGAAGAGAACAGTTTTGTAGCGTGACAAAAGGACAGTGTTGTAGTCGGTGAACATCGCTGTCCTGAAAAGCAGTTTTGTATTTCGGTAAACAGTTTTGTCACAAAAAGAAAAATTCTGTCTTGCAGTGAACAGTTTTGTCATGAAAATGACACTTTTGCAATGCGGTGAAGAGTTTTGTCATGAAAAGGTAAGTTTTGTATTGCAGTGAACAGTTTTGTCATGAAAAGGACACTTTTGCAATGCGGTGAAGAGTTTTGTCATGAAAACTCTGGGAGGCTAGCCTGTCCCATGCTAATGGGAGGTAGATGCGATCCAACCCTCATTCTCGGTATCCTTACCCGCCTATCACCCACCCTCTGACATTTCCTATATTTAATCATCCTTTCTCCACTCTACGTAGCCCCCTGCGCAGTAGTGGCAGTGACATGCCTTGCTCGGGGTGAAACGCTTATAAAAAAAAAAAAAAAAAAGGTAAGTTTTGTATTGCAGTGAACAGTTTTGTCATGAAAAGGACACTTTTGCAATGCAGTGAAGAGTTTTGTCCTGAAAAAAAATTTTGTATTGCAGTGAACACTTTTGTCATGAAAAGGATAGTTTTGTAATGCGGTGAAGAGTTTTGTCATGAAAAGGTAAGTTTTGTATTGCAGTGAACAGTTTTGTCATGAAAAGGACACTTTTGCAATGCGGTGAAGAGTTTTGTCATGAAAAGGTAAGTATTGTATTGCAGTGAACAGTTTTGTCATGAAAAGGACACTTTTGCAATGCGGTGAAGAGTTTTGTCATGAAAAGATAAGTTTTGTATTGCAGTGAACACTTTTGTCATGAAAAGGACACTTTTGCAATGTGGCGACGATTTTTGTCCTGAAAAGGAAAGTTTTGTATTGCAGCGAACAGTTTTGTCATCAAAAGAACAGTTTTGCAATGCAGTGAAGAGTTTTGTCAAGAAAGGACAGTTTTGTATTTGCGGTGATTTGTTTTGGAAAAAGTAAATGCCATATTATTTAACATACAAAATACTCCCACTATTAAAAAAATAAGTTATTGATAACAAATAAATACTTATTAAATAAAAATGCAATATTCATTTTGCATATCTTTTCCATAAGTTTTTATATATTCAAGAACCAGTTTAAAGTTCACTTTACGTTTGCGAGAACAGTGAACAAATCACAAGGTGAAGCGCATGAAAATTTGGAATTTGGCTCCTGAAAGAAATGAGTACGCATGCCGAGTTGTATAGTCAAAAGTAAGAAATCCTAATAATTTTTTGTTCGCTGTTAAAAAGAAAAAAAAATGTTGACCATGTAGTCCTATAAAATTAAATTAAAGAAATTATTAAACCGCAAAGTAGAGTTTTGTCAAATATTTTATCAAACAAATTCGCTTATTCCAATTTGACTGATTGTTTTGTGAAATTGAACGAAAAATAGATTTCGTAAACCTTGATAAAAAAAAGTTAGTGTTAACTTCAACAATACTAAATCTTGTAAGGATTTCAACACGCGTTGTTGTAAAAAAATTTTAGTAGTAGAAATACTAATACATATTTATATTAAAATAACCAATACTATTTTCATAGTGAAATGACAAATACTATTTTTCATAGTAAAATGACCAATACTATTTTTCATAGTAAAATGACCAATACTATTTTTATAGTAAAATGACCAATACTATTTTTCATAGTAAAATGACCAATACTATTTTTCATAGTAAAATGACCAATACTATTTTTCATAGTAAAATGACCAATACTATTTTTATAGTAAAATGACCAATACTATTTTTGAAAGCAAAATGGCCAGTAATTCATTTCATCTGCAGTTGAAGGTTAATTGCGTTAAAAAAATTATTTAATTGAAGCTATAAAACTGTCTTCAAATTATTTAAAATTCGGCATTAAATAACACATAGATATGTTGATTTGTCTTTAAACAAAACCAACACTCTTTCATAGAGCTGAGATAAATGGTTTTTATCCTTATCAATCTCTTGCCATTTTTACTAAACATTATCGTGTGTTAATACGCTCCAAATACACAACTGCTGCGCATGACTCGAAATTAGCATGATATGTCTATTATTACAGTTGGTTAAATGTTGTTGAAATTGCTTAAATATAATAGACATAATAATTTATATTTGTCTATATTTCTGAGAAGAGGTAGTACTTTTTTAAATCATTTCACCCCAAGCAAGGTAATTTTACTGCCACTAGTGCACAGGGGGTTACATAGGAGGAAAGTGATGAGAATGATGGGTAGGTGATAGGGTGTGTCAGGAAGTGGATAAGAGAAGGATGAGAATACTGGTGTGATGAGAGTGGAGTGGACGGAGAAAAGAGCATTAGGGAAAGGATGCGAATCGGTGAGGTAGGAGATGATTATTGACCTTACATTTAAATTCTTGGAGATTCTAGCTGTCGGGGAAGCAAGTATACGGAAGGGAATTCCACGGGCGAGAAGTGCGAAAAAAGAAGCTAATAGAGTAGAAGTTGAAGTTACATTTTATTGGTTTCGCTGTAAAAGGGTGGAACATAGTTGCTCATCTACTAGCTAGAGTAAATCCAAACATAGGGGTCACCAGTGAGCTAAGTTCATCGGAGCAGAAGCCGTGAAAGTATTTGTAGATGAGACACCGAGAAGCCACAGTACGCCGGTGAGAAAGTGACTGCAGCTGAGCTGCCAAGTCGGGATCGATCACATTACAGATCCTCCGTTAGATTTTGTCATGAATCCCGAGCTAAATAGCAGGGGCACCTGACCAGATGTGGCAGCAGTATTTAATAAACGGGCGGATGGTAGATTTACACTATTTACATTATTCGGACTATTATCCACATCTTGGTTGCAATTTGTATGACGCTTCAGCGATTGTACGCTCTGACCTTCTTCAGGTGCTAGGAATGAGAATGATATACCCCAGTGATCGTAATAACGGTTTTGTTGCGATATTGTTAGCACCTGAAGAAGGCCGGAGCGTACAACGACTGAAAACCAAGATGAGGACACTAGTCCGAATAATGTGAATAGTGTAAATAATATTCTACTCATTGTTATATAAGCATGGAATTTTTCAACTTTAATATAAAATGTATGAATTAGTGATGGTTAGATCTGATGAGAATTGGCAACGGAAATCGCTTCTACAAAACTGCCTTCTCCTACCTAACTGAACATCAATCAAACATTTAAATGGCTCTCCGTCTAGAGTGACAAATAATCATTAAATGAAATATGAAATACTTTTTTTCTGTCATCTTCATCATAACAGAATTCTATCTCTACTCCGCAATTACAATGAGATATAAAAGTACGTCACCGGAAGAGTCTACTACATCTCTGAAAACGTTGACACACACACGCAGAATATATATATGCGGATTATTCCTACTACGCCGCCTCTTCCAGTACAAGTAGAATTGCAATAGAGCTTCAACAGGATTTGTTTAAAATGCCGGTATTTGCGATGGAAAATACACAGTCAAAAACGTTATCATGATAATAGCAGCTGAAATTATGTTAAGCTCTCCTCACGTTATTCGAGACTACCGTGATAACTCTTAAGAAATATCTTGTTTTAACAGCCATCATTGTAGGGCTTCTTATAGCAGATTTAATAAGAAAGCCGTAGGCGGAAAAAGTGTCTTGATTAATTGTGAAAGAATCAATAATTATTTATCCTAAAGCTTTATTTATCAAAGATTTAATTATAGTAATAAGAAGGGAAAAAAAAATTGAAAAGTGACTGTTGTCAATCGTAGCATAGATACTGACTCGACACGCTGGGCACTTATTTTAATGCTTTCAAAACAAAGATCACTTTTCAAATTTCCGCTGACTTTTGAAAAATTAAATTCTACAAGATGTTATTGTTTTACAGTTATATTCACCTTATAAAAGGACCGAGAGCCAGTTGAGATAGTGGATTAAATATGTGGACCAATTTATGCGCATATGTGGGGAAGATGGCGGTAGGCCCTAAACTTGAACAGGTTAAGATTTTAGTTTCCAAGGAAGCAACGTCTTGGGAGTCGGTTTCACAAGCCAGTTGGTCCTCGGAAGAAGCTGCTTGACTAGAACTTAAATGTCATGAAAAAAATAGGAAAGGAAGGTAGGTTGTTCTTTACAATGTGTGAGGTATGAGATGAAAACATTTTAAGATTAAATCATATTGCCTACTGTTTAAACTGCACAATGACGCGGAAAGCGAGTAATTTTAAAATTCTGCATTTTACAAGGACGGAAATT
Organism: Ascarosepion bandense; assembly: GCA_037127315.1. Classification (NCBI taxonomy): domain Eukaryota; kingdom Metazoa; phylum Mollusca; class Cephalopoda; order Sepiida; family Sepiidae; genus Ascarosepion; species Ascarosepion bandense. The sequence goes on along the minus strand of JBBBDQ010001286.1, from coordinate 2,178,560 downwards.
TTGCAGTATAGCATTAGGCAGAACGATTTGTGTGCGACACTGAAATCTGAAGACGCAGTGCGATGGCCAAAAATGCATGACAAAGCTAAGTAATATAATCAGTCAGTCAGACAGTTAAGTGCCATATGTGATACACGTTTTGGGCGATCATGTCTCGAAAGGGACATGACTGACTGGACAGAAGATTATCCCGCAGTAGGTTGCCATTGCTTTCTGTGGTATACTAGTTGCCAGCCAAGGCTATAGAACCCATTCTACCCTATTATTTAACCCATAACTGGAGGGAAGAGACGGATCAATACCTTTCCCAAGGGTATTTCCGTAAGTGAATGCAAGGAACTCAAATGAAATTCGAACTCGTTCCGAGACGATATCCCTTGCATCACAACGCACATCCAAACAGTCTATTAAGAAAACAAAAATAAATAAAACTCGTTAGAAACAATGAAAAGATTACTGAATGATTACGTGAAATTTGCCTTACGTTTTGACGGAATGCTACGCAATCACAGCAGACATGGCAATGAAACTTAAAACAACAGAAATATGGTTCTACAGAAAGATGCTGAGGATAACATGTACCGAATATATAAACAAGATGTGGTTTTAGAAAAAATAGAAAATGAACTCATACTTAACATCAGGAAGAGAAATTTGAAATTTCTAAGACAGGTCATGAGGAAGGAGTGCTTGGAGAACCGGATACAAACAGGACATATTGAGGAAAATATAAACAGAAGAAAAACAAACATAGCATGAACTTGTTTAAATGGACGACGGAACAAAGTATAGGAGAAATAGATAAAAGACAAAATTTATTTAGCGCTACAAAGGAGAGGCCATGATCACCCACGTCCTGAGGGGACACGGCGCAGAAGAAGCATATATAAATGTTTTATCATGGACACTATTTATTCTTAGCATGATATCAATAAATAAAAGACGTACGAGTGTTGCCTCAATTAGTAACCTTAAAAGGCACACATACTCTGTGTTTATGGCAGATGAGACAGAAAACTGCATGAAATATTGACCAAGATAGTAAAGAAAATCAGGATGAAAGGATGAACTATCAATTTTATGCAAAACAGGATGAATTATAACGGGATGACAAAATCAATGAAATACAGGAAATTAACTATCTGTAAATGTTACTAAACGCCCGAATCAGTCAGTTAAGTGCCATACGTGAAACACGCTTGGGCGATCATGTCTCGAAAGGGACATGACTGACTGGGCAGAAGATTATCCCGCAGTAGGTTGCCATTGCTTTATGCCGTAGACTGGTTGCCGACCAAGGCTAAAGAACCCATTCTGTCCTGTTATTTAACCCATAACTGGAAGGAAGAGACGGATTAATATCTTTCCCAAGGGTATTTGCGCGTAAGTGAATGCAATGAATTCAACTGGAATTCGAACTTGGCTCTCCGATTTCTCGTTCCGAGCCGATACCCACTGCACCACAACGCACACCCTAAACGACCGAATATGACACCGAAATTCGAAGGTATATTCGGAATAATGACAAAAGGTTTCTATTCGAACAGGAGCTTCCCAGATCTCACTTTCCATTCTTCATAGACTTCAAAAGCATCGTCGATTACTTGTTGAAGAATAATTATTTTTTTATTCTCCAACCACTCTTTCACGTGCGGGATGCGGCGAGTCTCTCTCTACTCTATCGCTAATACCATGAAAAGCGTTTGAACGAACTGCATCGCCTGGTTTCAGCAGGTTTGACCATCACGTCTAAAAACCACCTTACCATTTAGAGCGCCTATACCCTTCGAATTCTAGTTGAATTTGTTGCTATCACTTACGCGCAAATATCCTTGGAAAGGTATTAACATGTCTCTTCCTTCCAGTTATGGGTTAAATAACAGGACATATTGTGTTTTATAGCCTTGGTTGCCAACCAGTCTACCGCATAAAGTAATGGTAACCTACTGCAGCTATGGCAACCTACTGCGGGATAATCTTCTGCCCAGTCAGTCATGTCTCTTTCGAGACATGATCGCCCAAGCGTGTATTATGTATGGCACTTAACTGCTTGACTGACACTCGCTGTGAGTTCCATCGGCGAGAAGTAAGTTCCACTCAAAAAGCTACTTCCGGCGAACCACGGCCCTATGGAAAAGACTCCCAAGAGGATGTTGCTCTGATTGCTACAATCTTGACCTGTATCAAGTCTAGAGTCACCCGTTATTTTTCCCTTATGTCCAAATAACCTACTCCTTCACGTAACCTTAAGTGGCCCTCGAACTATTAACCCAAGAAACTTAACTATGGCTATATAGTCAGTCAGTCAGTCAGTCAGTCAGTCAGTCAGTCAGTCAGTCTACCCAGCGCAAATGACGCCATTTTAATTACAATTTTCAGTACCTGATTTTCTTACCTAAATAATGTTTTCCTTCCCTATTAATGTTAACTCAATGTACATGTTTTGAAGTGTCTGCATGTAAAATATTTCAAATAAAGATTTATATTTAATATTTTTTGATATTTTCAAAATCGGGTATGATATACACATGGTTAGTAGTGGTGTAACTCTAATTGATGGTTAGTGCTCCAGGGTTAATAAAAGTAAACTTTCGTAAGAAACAATATTGAAATGATGTGCATATAAATCCTCCTATACCGCAAGGAATGCAGGATTTTTTTTTTCACAGATAAAGTGAAGTATTGATGTTGTTTCGAAGAATAATATCGTAAATACAATAGACGGAATATGTATATAACGAGAATGTTTTGATGAAACTGGAATTACAAAAACCCACCTACACTGAATCAGAAATAAGATACTTGAAATATGTAAGTCACCATGGCCGTATCTGATTACCGGCACACCGGGCACGGGTCCGGGCCCATCCGTGCCATCATAGTGAAAATCCGGGCATGGGAAAATGTCTTCGTCAGAAATCAAACTAAACAATTCACGAAGAAAGAAAGAAAGAAATCGAAGAAAACATCTGAATTATTATTATCTGTTTATTATTTAATTTTGGGAGAAGGACTGGGTATACTCAGAATATCCGAACCCGATTTCCTGCTTTCGTTCACGTTCTGTACCTAATTTCCATTTGAATAGCCGAAAAAATCCGCAGAAATCATAGTTTCTGGAAACGGAAGACACTGATGTCGTCATCACATTGTAAATTAATAAATCCGTCCAATTTTCTCTGTGCCCGGTGTTTTTTAGCATCAGCTACGGCCCTGTAATTCACAATATGAGGAAGGAAGGTTTGGAGAATTTTATGCTCAAGGGTATTGATGAGAAGCAGAGAGAAAAAAATCAATGGATAGCAGAACAAAAAAATGGAAGGGATATCAAGGAGTCAAACACAGCTGAGTGCTGTAAGGGATAAGATGATGTTAATTATTTAACGGCTTATCGACTATTTGAATGTTATTTAAAACCAGAATATATTTTTAGGATGTATGATTTTCTTTCGAGATAATAATGGTGTGTTAAAAGTGTTAGTTAATTCAAATCCTTCTTTCTGGCAATGAATGCTCGATATTTTTTCACAGATAAAGAGGAGTATTGAAGTCATTGAGATGTTGTTTTGGAGATTAATATCGTAAATACCATAGACGGAATATGTACATACTATTGATCGAAGTTACCAAGAGGATCGGATTTCAAGTTTACCAGTTTTGTTCTCTCCAGATTGGTGGTCTTATGAAATTCCCAAGAATATTTGCGCGTAAGTGAATATAACGAACCCTACGATAATTAGAACTCGATTCTCCATTTAACAGATCCGAGCCATTATCCATTACACAATTTAAGCTTACAAAGATAAAATGTTGAGAAACGCTGCTTTAGTCTACAAGTAAAAATTGGTTGAGTTTATATTTGAGAACAAAAGCATCCATCCAAAATGCCGTCCCTTTTGCGTGCTTACTTTTCTGCAGAACGACACGGTTAATGTATTTTTAGCACCACTGAAAGATAAAATCTGCTGCAAAAGAAAGAGTATTATTGGCATCACCTCAGACTCTGTGTATTAATCCTTAGGCAATATGTGAAAATAGTTACTACATCATACTTTTCCTCAACCTGTGTTGGATGAAGGACTTCACCAGATCTCGTCATCTTTGCTATTCAAGTGCTAGTCATGACCCTCGAGGTTGGTAATATTGTTGGCGTCTTAGTTTAAGTCCCAATGACCCAACAGGTACGGCTGGTGTTTGATTGTGGTTCATCATAGGGAACGTGACCGCGTAGTTAGAACGTTCGCTTTCTGATCATGAGAACCGACTTCGAATTTCACTATGGTCGATTTGCCAGGAAAGCAAACTTATTGATGTAATCTATCGGTGGAGGCGATCCCAACGTGCAGCACATTTAGAAGTTGCCTGAAAACCATACCAAGGTTTGATTTAAGCCTTGTACGAGCACGAAGTCACAAGTAATCGTGACCAAGAGTTTCAGTATACTGACATTGTTCGCTCTCTCTATAAAATTGGTGTTGGTTTCTTAGTTTAAGTCCAATGAACCAACAGGAATAGGCGGTGATAGATTGTGGTTTATCATAGGGAACGTGGCCAAGTAATTAAAACGTTCGCTTTCCGATCATAAGAACAGAGTTCGAATTTCCTTATGGTCGATTTGTCAGGAAGTTGGTTAGTACACCATTCTGCTTCACAACAAGTGAAGTTAATTTGTTGGAGGCAGGACTTTCCTAGATTCCATTCATGAAGAGAAATGTGTCTGCTGACCCAGTACATGTCGTTAGGTGCGGATGTGACTCACTTGAATGATCATGTCTCCTTTCGATTCATCACCACCCAAGCATAAATAAATAAAACAAACGCGACAGCAATTCGAACACATTTTATTCCCTACTTCAGTTGTGGTGCAGTGGATATCCACTCAGAACGACAACTCGGGGTGCCGAGTTCGAATTCCAGTTGAATTCCTTGCATTCACTTACGCACAGATACCCTTAGGAAAGGTATTAATCCGTTTCTTCCCTCCAGTTAAGGGTTAAATAATAGGACAGATATGGTTCTATAACCTTGACTGGCAACCAGTCTACCGCAGAAAGTACTGAGAGATAATCTTCTTCTGCCGCCCAGTTAGTCATGTCTCTATCTTGACATGATTGCCCAAAGCGTGTATCAGGTATGGCACTTAACTAACTGACTGAAAAAGAAGGTAATTTTACTAATGTAAAAAGGTCCAGTTTGCGTTAAATTAAATAAAAATCGGTTTGATTTAATTTAAAAAAAGGTTTGCTTTGCATTGAGGTCGAGTTTTCATTAATTCAAAAATTATTCGGTTTGCAGTAAGTTAAAGGACAAAAGGTCAGATTTGCAACAATGTAAAAATGATACGGATTACTTAAAGTTGACAAAACAAATGTCGGTTTGCACGAATACAAAAAGGGTCTGATTTACTGTAAAGCAAAAAGAAGTCGTGTTTTCAGTAAGTTAAAAAAAAGTTCGGTTTCTTCTAATGTAAAATAAGGTATGGTTTGCACTAAGTTGAAAAAAAAATATAAGTCGGGCTTGTACTAATGTAAAATATGGTCCCGTTTAGATAAAAAATAACGGTCCAATTTATACTAAAGTTTAAAAGAAATGCTCGGTTTGCCTTACAATAGAATCATTTCTAGTTTACACTAAGGTATAAAGTGTAGACATAGGTTTACTTTTTACCTATATCTACATATATCTATCTTCTTTGTTGGGGAGTTCATTCATTAAATTAAACGCAGTCAGGAAATACTAAATCCTGTCGATAGGTCAAGTAGTTGGAGCAGTGATAAGAATTCAGAAAAAAAAATAAGAGGAAAGAAAGAAAATAGAAAGTAAGTATTAAAGAAACGGAAGTTAAGAAGTAGATGAAAAAGGTTTGAGTGCGGTATTTTATGTTGCAGTAGAAAAAATACAGTAATGTGGAAAATATGCGGATAATGATACTCACTGACTTCTTAAAGTTGTTTAGTTCATTTATCTCGCTTTTTTTTTTACTGTTCAGTCTAAGATCTATAGTTTTACTTCCGAATCAGCCATCAACAAAATGATACCTTCTTATCTCATAGTATTAAGACTATACCAACCAATAATAAACATTGGTATAGTCACCAATTCTAACGCTTGTCTAAAAAAGAAAAGTCAATATATTTTTGTTTATTTTTAAGCCGAGCTTATAAATATTCACTTAGTAGTAATGCAGTCGGTAAATCATATCTACCGTCAGAAGAAAACATTATATAATCCACAGTAATAAATATTTAATAAACAGTACTAAAATATTGACTAAATCCTAATAAATATTAAGTAGTAATTATATATTTTTGTTTTTTCAGGTATAAGATTTTAATAGTGGAGAAAAATTAAGGTAAATTTATGTTTTAGGTCCAGAAGGCTTTTCCCCCTTCAAATTTATCCAAAATGGCATTATTTCTGTACAAATGTTTATGCTGAACTCAAATCAACAAGTAGTTATTGAAGAAACATACCTTTTTTGATCTGAAAGTTCATAAAAAAAAAGAACTATATCTCGCACTTTTTCTCTCCCGTAACTCTCACGAAATAATGTAATTTACTGCAGAATGACGACGTTCTGCGTAGGCAACAAATATCGGTCGATTTACTTCCTTTACTGAAACTTCCGGCTATTTACTTCCTTTAATGAAAGTAATACGCGTAGAAATACAATAGCGTATTACTTTCATTACAGGAAGTAAATAGCCGGAAGTTTCAGTGAAGGAAGAAAATCGACCGAAAATAGTCCGAAATTTGTAGTCCTACGCAGAAAGTAATTCAGCAGTTAATTATATGACAGCATTAGAGTTACGGGAGACAAAATGTAGTTCGATATTTTTATAGACGTTCAAATCAAAAAGGTAGCGTTCTTCAATAACTAATTGTTGATTTGAGTTCAGCATATACATTTGCACAGAAATAATGGTATTTTGGATAAATTTGAAGGGGGAAAAGCCTTCGGGACCTAAAACGAAAATTTACCAAATTTAATAAGAAATGGGAATTAATTTTTAAAAAAGTAATTTTTAATAAGTAATTTGGAAAGTAATATTAGTTATTGTGGTTAGAATTACTAAAATGATAATTAGAAGTGGTTGTAAAAAAAAAAAAAAAAAACTGTAGAAGAATAAGAATGCGTGTTTTTTCTAGATATTCTCTTTGTCTGATACTTTCATGGCTTCTGCTCGGACGAGCTTAAGTCACTGATGCCTCCTCAACAGGTGTTTACTCGTGCAACCAGACTGGCAACTGGGTCCCACCCATTCACAGTTAGGTTAGCCAAATGCAGACGACAATTCTACTCCTGCAGCTTCTTCTCTCGCACTTCCCGCCTGTGGAATTCGCTCCAGTATTCTTGCTTTCCTGACGGCTACAACCTCTAGAAGTTTAAATGCAAAGTCAATCCTCATCTACTAACCACTGGACTCTAGCTCTCTCCCCTCCCCTGTATAACCTTCCTTTTCTCTCCACCTATGTATCTGTCATCGCACCTTCTTTCTCAGCTTTCTATTGTTCCTTTCTAACTAGTTTGTACTCCTCACTCTTTTCTAATTAATCTTTTTACATTTATGTAACCCCCTGCACATCAGTGGCGTTTCCACCTTGCTCGGGGTGAAATGATAAAAAAAAAATTCTTTGAATAGCAATTATAGAATTTATTAGAGTAAACAAGTTTTTCCACGAGTTATTTTTAATGTACAGCGTGTTCTGGATATATTTATTAAATAGGTATCATCCTATCCAAGGTAGCAAAGCCACTAAGACAAAATCAGGTTACAAGGTGTGGAAGAATTAGAAACAGAAGCATTAATAATGAGCAGAGAGAGAAAAGACTAATCAGTAGGACGGTAGAGAACGATTGACATTGTATGTTCATTTTTGCATATTGAAGTTGGCTGGAAATCTTGGAGCCGGAAGAGAGTTCTACAAGCGAGAAGTGCGAGGAAATAAACAATTAGCGTATAACTTACGGCTGTATATAGTCAGCTGAACTGTAAATTAATAAGATCTCGATGTCAGTCTAGTAAAGCTCTTAAATTTATATGGTCTGTGTACCATAACGAAGATCTCATCAGACTCAAAATGACAATTGTAACGTTTACACATCGTCTAAGTGCCGTATAAGTTTTTAATTCTCTTACCATTTCCTTTAAGACTTCCATGTTGCTTAGTCGCGTGTATCCTTTCGTAGAACCACGATTATGCTGCCTCTAACTTTTACCTCATCCGTGGGGAGACTGTCGAGTATTCACAGCCGTATGAAAAGAAGGATACCATATTAGGGTAGGTCGAGTTTGGAACCGTGATATTGCACTCAATTTGAAAGTTGAGGTTTGACATGATAATTAATAGCACAAAATAATTGTCTCCAAATCATTATCGTTTTTCTTTTTTTTTAAGAAACGAGTTTAAAAATTAGTTTAGTTTCGAAATTGTAGCGTCGGTATTTCATTCCGGTGATCAGTGAAAACCTTATAAACTAGCGTTAAAATATAAAATTTATAGAATCTTTCAAAATTTATATGGGCAACAAAAAAGACATAAACAAAGTGTTACTAAGTCCTCATGCCAACAAATAATATCTCCGTTTACTTCAAATAGAAATTATACTGAAATATTTAGCTGTATTATGATGTACGATATTATACATTGAAATAGTTTTTTGTGCAATTTTAAACAAACATTGCAAATTTATGCCTAGCAGAACTATGTATTCTTATGATATATTTTATTAATTATAATCTATTAAATGATCTGACAAACGTTATTCATTGAGTCACCTTATTTCCGATCTTCAACAATATTTTAACAAAGGTTTTAAGGATAATATGCAATTTTTCACTGTATTTGATAAATTCAGTAACAATAGAATTCTGGTTTGGATATATTTTTAATTCAGTCTATCTAATACAAAAGATATCAATTATACTTGGATTTATTCTTGAAAAAGTAATTTTTTAAGACAGTTCGTAAGCAAAAAGCTGCGAAAAGGAGGTGTTTCTGCATATTTTTTAATGTTTAAAGTTAAAGGTTTATAAATTGCTAAAAGCTATGAATATAAGTGTTAGTGTCAGTATTTATTATATTAAAGTCCAGTCTTAACAATGAGTTCAATGTTGACTGTTTAAAAAAGTGAAAAATTTAATCATATCTACCGTCAAAAGAAAATATTGCATAATAGGCAGTATTAAATGTTTACTAAATAGTACTAAAATATTGACTAAATCCTACTACATATTAAGTAGTAATTATATATTTATGTTGATTTTTTTCTGATAAGATTTTAATAATCCCGTAATCGTCTTTGTAACGAAATTTTCTGTTTCACAGCACATTACTTTGCTTTTCGAAAACATCTTTCGTGAGTCCAATGCGTGTTCAGATCTCGGTGTCTCATTTTCCATCATCTTTTAAAAAGCTTCCAAAGTATTTAAACTTTTGCCCCTGATTGATATGAACATTTCCAATTTGTAAATCGCTTCGGGCATTTTCTTTTGCTGATGATCAAACTTACTGACCACTTGAAGTTGTTTAGTACATTTATCTCACTTCTACTATTCGGTCTAGGATCTTCTATAGATTTATTTCCGAATCAGCCATCAACAGAATGATACATTCTCTCTCTCGCACTTCCCGCCTGTGGAACTCGCTCCCGTATTCTTGCTTTCCTGACGGCCACAACCTCCAGAAATTTAAATGCAAAATCAATACTCATCTACTAACCACTGGACTCTAGCTCTCTCCCCTCCCCTGTATGACCTTCCCTTTCTCTCCACCTATGTATCTGTCATCGCACCTGCTTTCTCAGCTTTCTGTTGTTCCTTTCTAACTAGTTTGTACTCCTCACTCTTTTCTAATTAATCTTTTTACATTTATGTAAACCCCTGCACATCAGTGGCGTTTCCGCCTTGCTCGGGGTGAAATAATTAAAAAAAAAAAAAATTCTTATCTCATAGTGTTAAGACTACACCGACCGATAATAAACATTGGTATGGTCACCGGTTCTAACACTTGTCTAAAACAAAGTCAATAAATTTTTTTTTACCCGAGCTTATAAATATTCACCCAGTAGTAATGCAGTCGGTAAATCATATCTACCGTCAAAAGAAAATATTGCATAATAAGCAGTATTAAATGTTTACTAAATAGTACTAAAATATTGAATAATTCCTACTACATATTAAGTTGTAATTATATATTTATGCTGATTTTTTTTTATATAAGATTTTAATAATGGAGAAAATATAATCGTTGGGATGCAGTGGATATCGGCTCGGAACGAGAGATCGGGGAGCCGAGTTCGAATTCCAGTTGAATTTATTGCATTCACTTACGCGCAAATACCCTTGGGAAAGGTATTAATCCGTCTCTTCCCTCCAGTTATGGGTTAAATAACAGGACATATTGGGTTATATATACTTGGTTGGCAACCAGTCTACCGCAGAAATCAATGGCAACCTAATGCGGGATAATCTTCTGCCCAGTCAGTCTTGTCTCTTTCGAGACATGATCGCCCAAGCGTGTTTCACGTATGGCACTTAACTGACTGAATGATAAATTACGGCCGTATTAAGTTGCAACACCGGTTCTCGTTCAATCACAGAAATTAATCAATGACGTTCTTGCTCAGTACCTAGATTGCTGATCGCTTGGGAAAAATACTGGTGCTGTAAACTTGAGTATGCGTGTGGTGTAACTTTATTTTTTTGGGAAAGCATAGACCAAAAACCTGCATGCGACTTTTACATTTTATAACAGAACCGAGAGTTAAAAGAAGAAAGTAAAGTTTAGTTATTTTTTCTATGATCAAATTCTAGAGATCATTATTATCAGTTTACCATTTTCTTTACAAATGCCACAAACCCTTACACCGAAATTCAAGTCTACAACAGTTGTGAGTCTACAAGGCGCAGGATTTAATGAGGGGTGGTTGGTTGTTCAGTTATTATCCATTAAAGAATGCCAAGGAATAAAGCTATTATGCTTTTAATTATAAAATCTGGTCATGTTGAAGCCTGATTTTTTGTTTGTATTATTTCCCTCAAACATCAACATTGCCGTAATGTATCATTCATGTGACTTTATATGAAGTTTCTTCAGGGTAACTGTTCTTCTAAGATCTGTAATTTTAGATCACGAATTTACGAATTTAAACGCAGTTCTAGATTGGGAGCTAGATCTTATTTACATTTGAAATGAGTAGATGTAAGTTTTATGCTAACATTTTCTTCTCTCATATTTTTCGTTCGTGGAATTTTCTTCTGCCTTATTGCTTTCTCGCCAACTTTGATCTTCAAAAATTTAAATGTCACTCGTCATCTTCTGCCTCATTAAATCGTGTTCTTTTATCGTATTTTCTCTGAGGAATAATGTTTCACTCTCAGTTACGCGTTGTGTTTCATTAGCTTATGGATTTGTTTGGTGTGATATGATTAAAAAGCAAAGATTAAAATCAATGCTTAATTCGCTTTTTTCATAGATTTTGTGTAGTATTAAATTTACCATTGTTGTTCTGAAAGAAACAAATGTTTAATTGTTATCTTCCCTTATTATAGTTAGGATTAACATCTCTTTTAACAGCGCCTGTGTTTTATATTAGCATATATATTTTTAATCATTTTACTCTGAGCCGGCGATAATGCTACTAAAATGAAAGGGGTTACAGTGAGTGAATGAGAAGATGACACTTTAGTGAAGAGAGATGAAGGAAAGAAAATTAAATGAACAGGAAAGACAAAAGATAGTGTCTTACTTTATATTTCATTTTTTGAAGATTGTAGATGGCAGAGAAGCAAGAAATAAGAAAAGCGTTTCAAAGGAGAGAACTACGTAAAAAAACCCATTAGCATTGAACAGACGGCTGCACCTGACTAGTTCAACAGTTAAACGGTGAGACCTAGTTTTTAAAGTAGACAGTGGGGAGTCACGTTTTGGAAGTGACTGAAGTTGTGATGCCAGGTGAAGATCAGTTATATTACAAACCATTTTGACAAGTATCTCAAATTATATATCAGGATCACGAGATCGGATACGGCAGTTCAGGGACAAATGTTAAAGTTATAAATGTGCAAGTTGGATACTGACGAAAAAAAATTCTAGCACGTGACAATGAGACAAATTTCATAGCAGTATAACTTGCAGGTTATTCAATATAATCAATCCACTTTATGACAGTGATAAACGGGAAACCAACTGTGGGCAGCGTGTTGCTCTTTTGGAGGTTAGCATCAGCCATGGTGATGGCAAGTAGAAACACTTTCTGTAGTGATTAAATGAATGCGGTTTTGATTTAGAGGAATTAAAATTGATAAACTATTCCTTGCTTCAGTTAACTACTGATGATAGGTCCTTTTCAAGAGCAGTTGTCAGTTTATTTTCGAGACTAGACATTTTGAGACAAGAAAATATTGCCGCTTTTGAAACTAAAACTTATTTAACTTGAAATTATGACAGATTTTGAGATTAGAGTAGACGAGTCTAAACATGGTCACCATTTTGAAACGAAAAAATATTACCATTTTGTGAGACAAGACGTTTTGAAACGAAATTTTTGAGTCTAGAAATTTTGTGGTGAGGAATTTTAAAACTCTTTTTGCCCAGAAAATTTAAAACGAAGAACTATTACTAATTTCAGCATATAAATTGTTAAGTGTTGTGTCGTGGCTCGTACCCTGTGAGATCCGGTCGCCCAGATGTAGAAAAGAAAATATGCGTTTAACACAGGGAGTTGTCATTATCACTGACTTCGGAAAGTAACACCCACTACTGCAAGAGACAGTAAATATTTTATATACCTCTTAGTTGTACCGCTCTGGTAATAAAGTAGTTTATCTACATTACACTGTGTATCTTTTCATTCCACGATATAACATTAAGCGAGACTAGATTTTGAGACGAGAAATTATTACTCCCTTGTAAGACAAGAAATTTTGAAACGAAGTTATTACCACATTTTTAGAATAGAAAATTTTAGACTCGAAAGTATTACACTGTTTTCAGACGATAAATTTTGTGACGAGAAATTATTCCCTCTATTTTAGAATATAAATCTTTAAACACGGTAATAATATTACAGTCTTTTGAAACAATAAATACTGAGACGAGAAATTAGTACTCCTTTTTAGAATAGATAGTTTTAGACACATAGCAATCCAGTAATCTCTTCCTTGTCTCTATGGAAATTGTCCTGTTTCTTAATACTTTACTCAACTTCTGGAATGCTGCCTTCACCATGTCAATTCGCCTTCAGATCTCTGTATTGCACTTTCCGTCTTCTATGAAGGAAAAACTTGAAGCAACTGAAATGTGGTTCTACACAAGGATGCTGCGAATATCATGAATCGAGCATGGGAGAAATGATGAAAACAAAAAGGAAATAAATACTGAGCTTCAGGAAGGGACAGCTGAAGTTCCTGGGACATGCAATGAGGAAGGAGAGCTTGGAGAACCTGAAACTACCAGGCCAGACAGAGGGAAAAAGAGACAGGGAAAAGCAACGGATATCATATTTGAAGGACCTAATCAGGTGGATAGTGGAACGAGGTGTAACAAGAGAAAGCGTATAGGGAGACGTGGAAAGCCATGATCGCCTACGTCCTGAAGGAACAGTGCAAATAGAAGATGAAAAAGAAGTTTGAGACGGGAAATTATTACCCGTTCTGAGAATAGTCATTTTTAGACATGAAACTGTTACACCCTTTTGAGACAATACATTTTGAGACAAAAATTTTTTACACACTTTTTACAATAAAAAAAATTAGACACAAAAGTATTACATTCTTTTGAGATAAGAGATATTCAGACTAAAAATTGATATCTTTTGTTAAACTAGACGTTTTGACAGAAGAAATTATTATCACTTTTGAAACTAAAACTTTACTTCGAAAATAGGTGAATACCGTTGATAAAAGTCCAAATATTTGTGCCATCTTTCTATTTTTTTAAAGAAGCTTGAGAAATTTAAACTTCTTTAATGCTTCGTGTCGCTATCGCCGGCTCTCTATATTTTCCTGTCACTTGTAGCAATAAGCAATATTCGACCGCTTACTATCATACCCTGTTCAGGTTCTGCCATCCATTTGCACAATATATTTAGCTATGGCACTTGCTCTCCTCACGACCCCACCATATACCCTCTAAGTGTCAGATTCTCCAAGTTTTTTTTCTCATAATGTGCACTAAAAAATTCTACTCTCTATTTGATCTTACACAATAGTGTCTTCTTCGTTCCTGTTTGCATTAAATGCTTTCACGCTGCTCATATATTCTGTCGATGATGTTCAAAATACTCTTCTTTAGAACCACATTTTCGTTGATTCAAGCCTCGTATTCATCTGAGAGAAGATTGTCAAACATTGTTTGCCATGTAATAGGAGATACAGTAAATAATAGATGAGCCCACTTATTTTTGTTTCAAGTGAAAGTTTCCTGTTTCTTATTATTGCGCTTAGTTTCTTTGGTTATCTTTCCATATAACACATCACTCAATAAATCACGGGCCTAACTAATAACAAATCAAACAATTATTATACACTGATTTCATCGCTTCTTTAACATTTCGATACCTTTTCTTGTAGAACGATTTCTCTTTGGCCACAAAATACACCTCGGTTTCTGATATCACTTCTTCTTTGGAGTCAAATTTCTTTCCCTGGAGCATTCTTCTGAGGTCTGCAAACAGCCAGTTGTCGCTGGGGACCAGATCTGAAGAATAGAATGGATGCGGAAGCAATTCGAAGCGCAATTCATGTAGTTTGACCCTCGTTAGGATCGATTTGTGACATGGTGCATTGTGTTGGTGAAAGGCCACTTTTCTTCTTCATTTGTGGATATTTTTTTTGGAGGGGTGCGATTTCTTACTTCAAAAGCACCAATAATGCTATATAATATTCGCTTTTGATGGTTCTTCCTGGTAATCGATGAACAAATGTGTTGTGTTGTTGGTCGCTTTGGACCGCTTTCACCTGCTGCTGTCCACTAAGCTGACTGACGATTTGACTTCGGAGTGAAGTGATGGATCCAAGATTAAGCTATTGACATATATTTATGCAAAACCTTTTCTTGTTGCATTGCAAAACAACGCTCTGAATCGTGGAGGCGTTGTTGTTTTTGATCGCTTATTAGCAAACGTGGCAACTACTTTGAACATAACTTTCTCATTGACAAATGTTCATGCAAAATGGTGAATACACTGCTTTCTAATATGTTCAACTCCTCCGCTATCTCACACAACTTCAATTTACGTCCGACCAAAATGAGTTTGTGAATTTTTATGTGTGTGTGTGTGTTTTCCGGGACAACTGCGCGTTTAAAGTCAGCCTACCACTTCTTAACCGTTGTTTCCGACGGAGAAGAGTCCGAATAACACTTAGATTTTCTATTGTTTTGAAAATTTGCAACAGTAGCTTCACTTAAATAACTGTAATTCGTAAACTAATAATCCGATTTGCCCAAAATTTTGTCACGTGCCATTTGAAGGTTAGGACTTCATAAAAATCATATGGATATTTTATTAGAGGCGCCATCTACGTCAGGCCCGGGACTTCTTGAATGATGTGTTAAAGAAAGAGTTAATGCAATCATAACCATTTATCTTTTCCAATGTGTTTTCCAATTTCGGTGTCAAATTTGTTTTAACACTTCCCAGACAGTTAAATTTTAGTTTTTAGTTATAAAACTTGTTCATGACGATGTCATGTCTATATTTATACTACCGCTAAATTTTATTCCTAATATTAAATATTTTGTCTGCTTGAGATTGTTTAGTGGTATATCAATGTCCAGTGGTTATTTAATGCCGAGATAGATTCAACTAAATATGTTTTGAACGTATTTGTATGCATACAGCTACAGATAAAATGTTGAGTTGGTAATTCTACTATAAATTGTATTGCTGGTCATTTTGCTTTAAAATGTATTGTTGGTCATTTTGCTTTAAAATGTATTGTTGGTCATTTTGCTTTAAAATGTATTGTTGGTCATTTTGCTTTAAAATATATTGCTGGTCATTTTGCTTTAAAATGTATTGTTGGTCATTTTACAATAAATATGTGTTGTTGGTCACTTTTTAATATTTTTTTTTTCTTTTTTAATCACATCACTCCGGGCAAGGCGGTAAGGCCACTGGTGTGCAGGGGGCTACGTAAGAGTGAAAAGATTGGAAAAGAGAAAGCCGGAAACCAAATCCTAAACAGGGAACAAGGGATGAGCCTCTACACTTGTTCAATATACATGGGTGGAGTGTGAACCGGGCGATAGTTCAGTCTATCTACTCCAATTGAAAAAAAAATAAACCAAAAGGAAAAGTGAAAAGATTGGAAAAGAGAAAGCCGGAAGCCATATCCTAAACAGGGAACAAGGGATGAGCCTCTACACCTGTTCAATAGACGTGGGTGGAGTGTGAACCGGGCTATAGTTCAGTCTATCTACTCCAATTGAAAAAAAAACAAATAAACAAAAAGAAAAAGTGAAAAGAACAATAAAAATTGTATTTTTATATTTTTATAGTATTTAATTTTTGTTTGTATTTGCTTAAAAGTGGAACTCTAACCGGTGTTACCAATCCGGGTCAGTCTCGACCTGGAAACAACAGTAATAAAGTGGTGGTACTACGCTCTTCAAAAACCTCCAATCATCAGAGGCCTTGCTACCGGATGTAGATGAACTTTGACTATTTTGTCGCGATGCAGATTAGGATAACCATAAGCATGTAAAAGAGTATTTATGCTAGAAATTATTACAACCTACGCCAGCAGCCAAATCCGTAACAAGGCTATGACTGAACCGCCTTCTAAAGAGATACTTAACTCGTCTCACCGACTTAAGTGTGCTATTGAGTTTAATCTACTAATGCAAACCTGAAAGTAACCCAAGTTTCTTAAATAACTTCTCTAATACTACAACTATCATTGCCGCGGTGATCTTTATAAGATGTCCGATTTAGAGATGTAAAGGGCAGTTGTAATAATTCCTACCCTCCTATCATACAATTTAAGAATGGTACTATCGGTAGGAATGTTCGTATGTGTCGCTTGGCGTCTCGAGGACGGTAATTTGACGCGAAACGGTGGTACGCTTCATACTTTTACTACTGTGCGCGTTTTTTCTCTCGTTCTATCTTTCTTTCTTTCTTTCTTACTTTCTTTTTCTTCGCTTACCTGACCTCGCAGTTGCTCTTAACTTTCGTTGACCGTTCATCCTTAGTCTCGTTCCTACTGTCAACGCCGTAGCGCACTGTGGAATTGCATTGTGGTGCAGTGGATATCGGCTCGGAACGAGAAATGGGGAGCCGAGTTCGAATTTCAGTTGAATCCATTGCATTCACTTACGCACAAATACCCTTGGGATAGGTATTAATGCGTCTCTTTCCTCCAGTTATGGGTTAAATAGCAGGACAAATTGGGTTCTATAGCCTTGACTGGCAACCAATCTACTGCAGAAAGCAATGACAACATACTGCGGGATAATCTTCTGCTCAGTCAGTCATGTCTCGAAATAGACATGATCACCCAATCGTGTTTCACGTATGGCACTTAACTGACTGACTATCGACTCGGAACGAGAAATCGGAGAACCAATTCGTTTAATTCGTTGCATTCACTTACGCGCAAATACTCTTTTTTTTTTATTGATCACCATGTTTTATCAGCGTTCAGTTTTTTTTGTATTAATTTTTACACAGGGTTAAATAGTTTCACACAGTTTATTTTTAATGTTTTTCAACTTAAATGTAGATTTGTGATTATTCTATATGTTTTTAAAAATATCTTTTGTAGATCCAAAATATATTTTTGTCCATCTGTATCATATACTTCTGATTTGAAAATAACTCCCTCAGTTTTACAAAGTCCGTCATGTGGTCATAATTTTTGTCCCAACAGTCACACACACACACACACACACACACACACACACACACACACACATATATATATATATATATATATATATATATATATATATATTCCTGATTTAGATTCTGTCTAACACGCAGAGCAAAGTGACAAGGAGCTCCATCTTATTGATTTATAACATTTTTTACAGATTATATCTATCACGAATACAAATAAAGTTATAATTTTTTGAAAGTGCACACGAAAATTATGGACACCCTGTAGCACCTGTTAGGGTCGTAGCGATTACTAAGTTACCTAAATAGTTAAAAAAAAAAAAACAGTTAATTTCGATGTTCCCAATGCTTAATTCAAATAAAATATAGATAAGGTGTCTTATTTTTTGTCGTTTTCACAGAAAGTAATAGACAAATGTAAGATCCATTTTGATAATAATGTTTTAAAACGTACACAGATATTATATTTAGAATATTCATAAAAAAAATTTATTCAACAATAATGACTGAATGATCATTTTGTTAAATTGAATAACTTTTAAGGGTGTTCTGATTCTATTTAATAATATAATACTGGCAGCTCTATTATTAACTTTATCAATAAAGATCAGTTTTATGTAATTTAGCTTACCTGTTCCTTCTATCTTAATGACCAACTACTTAATGATTTTCTTTCCTATATATATATATATATATATATATATATATATATATATGCGTGTTTGTGTGTGTGCGTGTGTGCGTGCATGGGTTAAAGAAGAGAACACACCACATACTTCCTACCAGGTTTCGACCACGCAGGCTTGCCTGAAGAGACCTGCGTGTTCGAAACGTGAGTAACAGGTAAGTGGTGCGTGTTCTGTTCTTTAACTTATTGTTAGCTCTGCATATTTGTTCATTTATATTGGTTGTGCATGGAGCAATTTCTTTCGAAGTACCGTCTGCTGGTTCAATCAGCGACTTTTTGCCTAATACACACACACACACACACACACACACACACACACACACACACACATATATATATATATATATATATACTTACAAATTTTGGGGATCCGTAGCACACTACCCGGGTTTCGACCGTTAGCTCTCTTCAGGCCCAGATACAGAAAACCAATAGATGTGGCCCCAGAATATACCAATACCGAAAGAGTAGGAGTAAATGAAGAGGAGGAGAGAAAAAATTTAAAGTGGAGAACACAAATCACTCACTTCTAAAAAGGATGGTAGGTTGAATAAAAATAGTTCATCCGGGTTTGTAAGTACCCATGACTTTGTTCTAAAAATACCTATATTTTGACATTATTTCGCTTTTTGCGTTTAGCAATTCTCCTTTATTTTTAAAAGAAATAATGGCCAATTTTCTTCCTGGCACAGTCTTCAGCAGATATCTTCACAGTTTTTACTGCTCTCAACTTCTTTATAATTTTCCATTTCACGCAGGAGTTCCGACTGCATTTCCTTTTAAATTGCTATACACAGTTTGCCAATCTTTCTAGACTGAACGAAGAGGTATAGTTATAATAGCGCCTTTTGAATGACCCGTCAATACCGATGTACAGCTTCTTGAAATTATTATATCATCACTGACTTCTGCCATGTATACCACTCGTTAAGCCTTACATATCATTTATCAAACCAAAGTTACATAAAAAGTTAATAACACGTAATTTACAAGAATCCTTAAAAAATTCCGATCGTAAACACAAAAATTCTATATAAATCACAATATCAACAACAGCTTGATATTAGAGACATATATCAATCATTATTTTGACTGTCAGCCTTAAATTATTTACTGTATTTATATTATTCGGACTATTATCCTCAACTTTGTTGCCATTTCTACGACGTTTCGGCCGTTGTACTCTCCGCCTTCTTCAGGTTATATGAATTTCGAACCGAATCCCTTATTACAATCACAAGGGTATATCATTCACATTCCTTGCATAGTAGTATTGCCATGTTGAAAGTCATGGGCTATCTCCTTCTAAACCTGCAAGTTACTTGTTCACCCTTGCTGTATCCTGGTATTAAACAAAGATGAGGACAATAGTCCGAATAATGTAAATACTGTGAATACTACTTCATGTCAGAAATATAGATATATAATAAAAACGTTTTCGTTTTTTTTCTCTTGTTCAAATATATACTTTTCTCTAGTATTACCAACAACAACCTCTCTCATATTTATATCTATCTATCTATCTATCTATCTATCTATCTATATATATATATATATATATATATATATATATATATATATATTGAGTGATTGTTTAATTAGTTAGTTTCTGGACGTAATAAATTAGGCCAGTTCACATTTGTATTAAAAAGTGTTAAAAAAACGGTAAACGGTAAAATCAGTTATTGAAATTGTCTGAAGACACCACCCATGGTAGAAACATAGGTCGCGTAATAAGTCATTTAGAAATGGAATATATATATATATATATATATATATATATATATATATATAATTAAAAGTCTATTTTAGTAGATACCTGTATTTGAGAAAACGATCCGATTATTTTTTTCGCAGTATTGCATTTCGTCCACAGACGAGGTAATACGAACTTCGGCGCATGATTCGAACCTGCGAAATAGTACTTTAATCTGATGTGCTTCTTTGGCCACTTGGCTAAAAAAAGCTCCACTATTAAACGAGGTTCTATTTGCCTTGACAATGAAGCTGTTCTGAGATGAACAAAATAAAATAAGGTTTAAAATAAAACGGAACGTCTACTCAAATATCTTATGCGTATATGTAGGAAAGATGTCTGTCAAATCTAGACTTGACGAGGATGAGAGTTACTCATGGTAGAGTTTTGTTGAATGGGTTTGTTGTATGAGCGTAAGAGGAAGAGGTAAAAAGTGCAGTTGATGAGGACATGTAGAAAAGATAACGGTTAATCCTAGATTTGCAGGGACCAGGGAAGCACACTTTCTATGGTCATTAGCAAAAAGGGCGGCCCCAATGCCAATTACAGGTGAGGGGCTCTAAAATCAAGCAGGTACAGATATTTAAATACCGAGGAAGTGTTCTAACAGAAATTTAAATTCCTAGGAAGTGTTCTAACAGAAGACGGAAAGTGCGACACTGTGATTCGAAGGCGAATTAGCATGGCGAAAGAAGCATTCCAGAAGTTGAGTAAAGTATTAAGAAACAGGACAATTTTACTAGAAACAAAGAGGAAAGTACTGGATTGCTATGTGATGTCGGATTTTTCAATATGGCAGTGAATGTTGGACAATATCTTCGAAGATGAAGTAAAAACTTGAAGCAGCTGAAATGTGGTTCTACAGAAGGATGATGCGGATATCATGGACCGAACCTGTGAACAATGACGAGGTTTTGGAAAAGATGGAACCGAAAAAGAAATTAATACTGAGCATCAAAAAGAGACAACTAAATTTCCTGGGACATGCAATGAGGAAGGAGGGCTTGTAGAACCTGATACTAACAGGCCAAATAGAGGGGAAAAGAAACAGGGGAAAGCAACGGAAAACATATTTTAAGGACCTGATCAGGTGGATGACAGAACGAGGGTTGCGTGGTGCAACAGGAGAAAGTGTGCTAGGAGCCACCAGGGACAGGGCGATGTTGAATACCATGAAAGGACATGGCACATAAAAGAAGAAGAAAACATTAATATAATCAAGGAAATAAAACCATTCCTAGAAGATTTGTATAACTTTAAGACAATAAATTCTACCTGTTCGATGAGTTCAAATTGGCTGAACTCAAAAACGAAAAACTTTCTGTTGTTAACTGGAGCAAAGAAAAGCTTGTTAATTGCCATGCTTCTAAAACTAAACTGCTCTTTGTTAATCATCTGAGAGACCCCTGTCTATCTCTCAGCAACATAACTGATGCTAACCTTATATGAGTTAGACTTATTGCGCCTACTCGGCTGAGATGAACTGGAATGACTACATTGCTACATTAGCTGCTAAGTTGGTTTACTGTCCTGCTAAACAAATTTTATCTCAAGAATCTAGCCTATATATCTATCAGTTTACCTTTTGACGATGCTTAAAATATTGCTGCCATATATGGTTCGGTGATCCTGCTATTTATTTAGAGATTCTTGATAAAATACAAAGAATCAGCAGAGGAAAAAGTGTTTATTATATGTTCTGATCTGGTGTTTCGTTATCAGTCAGTGTGCTTTTTCTATAAATACATTTATGGTAATTGTTCAGCTAAACTCTTTGCTACGGTCAGTCATTTAAGTACCATCCGTGATACACGCTTGGCTGATCATGTCTCGTAAGAGACATAACTGACTGGCAGAATATTATCCCGCAGTAGGTTACCATTACTTTCTGTCCTCTTGTTTAACCCATAAATGGAGGGAAGATTTGGAGTAATAACTTTCCCAAGGGTATTTGCGCGGAAGTGAATAAAACGTAGTTCAATGGAATTCGAACTCGGCTCTCCGATTTCTCGTTCCGAGCCGATACCCACAGCACCACAACGCACATTCCTTTGCTATGTTACGTAGATTTTATGAATTTAAGCGCAGTACTAGATTGGCAACAAGGTCTCATCATGTTACAGTTGAAATGGCTCGATGTAACCGTAAGTTCTATGTTAACAATTTCTATGTGTGTCCACTTCTCGCTCTTCTGGGTTCTTGCTTTCCGGTCAGCTTTGATCTTCAGAAGTGTACATGCAACGTCAATCATTCTGTCTTCCCAGCTATGGGTTAATTAGTAAGATTTCTATCACTACAT
Source organism: Ascarosepion bandense (assembly GCA_037127315.1). NCBI lineage: Eukaryota > Metazoa > Mollusca > Cephalopoda > Sepiida > Sepiidae > Ascarosepion > Ascarosepion bandense. Next base: position 2,155,969 of record JBBBDQ010001286.1, on the reverse strand, counting down.
CATTGCTATCTCAAAAAAATGTTATTAAAATCTAAAAAACAGAAAAGAAAGTTTTTTGGCCTTAAATATAAATGGCGATAAGCCGTAAAATTCGAATCAATCGATAAATCAATTTACATGTCCTATTTCAGTTATTCTTCTTGTTATGGTTTCTGTTATTTGGCAGAGTTTTTACTTTGATTCTATAGTTCTCGTTCCTCAATAATGTTTTATGTTTTCCTAATTCTTTCACGCCCGATAACCCGTTATGTACCTTTAATGCTTGACTTGGAGTAAATTTGATTAAAAAAACATAAACATTAGAACAGTTGATTCTACGAGGTAACAACTTTCATTGATTTGTTGAAACCCCGAATTTTTTTGAAGCAGTGGCCGAAATGCCAGTGTCACTGTCGATTGACATTTATAAAATCTTTCTCCTGTAACAATTTTTCTGGAAAAATAGGTTTCTCAAGCCCAGTAACTGTTAACGATTTTTCTTGTATTGATTGGGGCTTCTTTCTTTCCTAAACTTTCGTTTGAAGTAGGGTGGAATAAAATATCTTGATTATGTCATAATTCTCTCCTCGAGTTACATATGCACGCATACGGCCTCATCATATTGAAACACCAGATCCCGTACGATCACTGATGTTAAGCAAGACCGATGCTGGTTAGTACCTATACTTGGGAATATCAGGTGCTATTTGCTTAGATGTACGGATGGTGTAATTGATAATAGCTCTCAATTGTTAGATAGAGATCCAAGTTCAAGGTTCGTTGTATTCCCTCATGCACAAATATCATTAGAAATGCTATGTATCGACCTCTTCTCTCCCAGATCCGGGTTAATTAGTAAGATTTCTATCACTACAACATTGCTATCTCAAAAAATGTTATTAAAATCTAAAAAACAGAAAAGAAAGTTTTTTGGCCTTAAATATAAATCGCGAAAAGCCGTAAAATTCGAATCAATCGATCAATTAATTT